>ML777055.1:454208-503676 GCA_009831015.1 Picea engelmannii | reverse complement strand
AAGACAAAAAAACCCCTGCCTACAGCTAGCAGAGAGACGTCTCCCTGTATCAGCGGCTTCCAACGTTCATTCGTCCATGCCTCCACCGTTTTGGGGCTAGGCCATAACCCTGTAAACTTTTCGATGAGGGCCTTGTCTGCTAGATGGAGGGAAAGCTTGCATGGCTCCTCTGGAGATAGTTCCAGAGAAGGGATCTCCTCCAGCTTCTTGATAAACTTAGACGGGAGAGACGGCTTGGATTTGGGTCCTGCCGAGCGTACCAACGCTTTGAATGCTTCCAATCGGGCTTTTCCTTTCTCGCCAGTCAGATCTGGGGCCATTGTGGCAGGCCGTCGACCTCCAGCAAGTCCAGACGCAGCGGCGAGCAATGCAAACGCGAGGTGCCGAATCGCGTCTCTGTATCCACGCGCACCGATCGCAGGGCACCGAAAGGGTCGCGATTCAGTCCTTCAAACACCTCCCTTGAGCTGGAACCGAAGCTTGCAGCGAGGGCGTTCAAAACAAAGATCTGGTCAAGCTAAGCCTGGCCGCCGGAGGGCCGAGGCTGCCTGTGTGCGGCTAGGGTTTACCGATTTCATAATACCTATGATCTCCAGAATGTTTTTACTCTCTATGATGTGTTGAATTTTGAATGATTTCCATATTGGGGCATGTGGTGGTCATCTATTTGGGTTGGCCACTCCCTAGAAAATATTATGCACTGGTTACTTCTAACCCATAATTTTCAAGGATTGTATGAATGTGGTCCAGAAATGCCATTCTTGTCAAATATTCACCCGTAAAATGCATGATCACCCTACCCCACTCAATCCCATGGTGACCATCGGTCCCTTTCCCAAATGGGGGATTAATTATATGACATGTAAGCCTACCTCAACTAATGCCCATGGATACATCATCGTGTTCTTTAACTACTTCACTAAATGGGCCGAGGCATTTCGTACCTTTTATAATGATGGCACCACTATCGATATTTTCATTTTCAATCAAATTATTTCTAGGCTTGATGTTCCTAAGACCATAGTGACGGACCACAGGTCCCATTTTCATAACAGGATGATGACCGAATTAGCTTCCAGGTTGGGTTTTCTCCATGAGAACTCGACGCCCTATTACCCTCAAGAAAATGGCCAGGTAGAATCCACGAATCGTGTCCTCAAGACCATGATTCATAGGATAAGGGAAAAAAATGACAAGTTAGAATATTATGTTATTTTCATAATTATGGGATTATCATACCTCCACCAAAACTGCCACCGGGTTTAACGATTTCCAACATGGATACATGTGCATATTCATCAAACAACCACTTTGGAAGAACCTCTCCTTTAAAGGTATAGGTTAATTTTGATATTCCCGTATTTGAAGGTCAGATAGATGCAGATGCCCTAGACAAATGGTTAAATCTGGTAGAAGGTTATTTCTCTGTTCATAATTTCTCCGACTAGGAAAAGATCACCTTCGCACTCCTTAAGGCTCTCCCCCATGTCAAACATTGGTGGGAAACTTACTGGGAGAAAATTTCCACAGAGGAGTCTGGAATATATGGGGTCGATCCCACTTGGAATTTTTTGTGTGGATACGGTAAGGGAATGGTATTACCCTGTTGAAAACTATGAGGATCAATACATGAGATGGACCACACTACGTCAAGAGAGGGGCCAAGAAGTTTCAGAGTTCACCAATACCTTCCATACCTTGTGCACCAAGCCGGGTATCAAAGACTTTGAATGACATTTGGTTCTAAAATACTGTGGGGCTCTATAGAGATACATCCAAACTGAAATGGATTTTCTGGACATCTCAACACTTAGTTAAAATCGAGAAGAAATTTAAGCACTAGAATAGATGGTAGTTGGGTCTACAAATCCACAACAACCAAAGTATGAGAAATACAACCCTAACAAATAACTTCCTAAAAACCAATATAAGCCACAGGAAAAGAAGGGTCGCGAAAAGACAAAGAAAGACACCAGAAAATGGTGTGATTTCCACAAAATCCCCTGGAACAACACTGATGAATGTTGCTTAAAATAGTCATTGGTGTCTGAGATCAAAGACAAGGAACCAAACCCTAATTCAGAATCTGATTTTGAAAATACTGGTAAAAGATAGATCATCGACACAGATCCCATTGTTATTGTCACGACTGCAACAATTCAACCAGAATAACCAACAAATCCTGAAGAGGGGGAGCACATTTTGCATTCACATATGTGGGTGAAGGGGACCCCACTACATTTTATCGTTGATAGTGGAATCCAAAAGAACCTCATATCAATAGAGGTCTTCAAACCATTGGGATTGTCGACAACACCACACCTACGACCATACAACATCGGGTGGATTCAATAGGGATGAGATCTTCGTGTCAGCCAGTAGTGTCGATTTTCATATTACATCTAGCCCTTCAAGGATGAGGTATTATGTGATGTTTCCCCACTAGATGTTTGTGATGTTCTCTTGGGCCAGCCATATATGTGGAAGTGCCATGCTATCTATGAGTCTCGACTCTGTAGTGTCATTATTACTCTGGGGGGTCATATTTAGAGGATACCAGAGGTGGTTTCGACTATTCTCCCACCTAAATAGTGCTCCAAGGTAGTATTTCATACTAAAAAATTTATCTTCTTCATAATATGTTCAAAAGGTGAACAAAAGGATAATGCAACCACTACATCCTTGGCCCAAGCACTTTCTATCCAATAGAAGCAGGTCGAAAATACTGCATCAAAGAGAAAATATTCATTCTGCACATGAACATCTCATGTAGCCAGATTGGTTAAAAAGGTCCACCCCTTCTAGCCACAGGTTCATGACAACCTTCAAAAATCTAAGCAACACAACTTCTCCAACAAGGCAAGAAACTCATCAAGATGCAGATTCAACAAACTCTTTTCCCTCTCCTCCGGGCACTCAACGCAATGGATACCATTTCTTCCCAAGGGGGGAGGATTTATCTAGGTGGATATCAGTGGCCACCCACCTTTTCTATCTCTCTCAAAACAATTTTCTGACAATTTTGGCAATTTACTATTTTTAGTAGTTTTTAACTTCCGAGGCCATTTTGAGGGCCTAAATGAAGGTTTTTTGGGATAGAGCTTATAAATTATATTCAAAGTCTCTCATTTATCCCCCAAAATGAATCTCCTCGATGATACCTTTCCAACTAGCTATTGTGCACCCCAAATGGAGATTGTATGCCAAAGTTACGCCCCCAGGAAGTTGATACACCAAACTACACAAAACAGGGTTCACAAAACTATTGGCATTTCATCTTCCGGGGTTAGGGTTTTGGATTTTATTTATGATAAAAAGGTCTTTGGAGCCTCATTGTAAAAGCATCTTCTCACGAATGCGAGTAGCTATCACATCTCTTCTTAGAGATAAGTTGCCACCATTCTAACGAGTCTTTCACTCTGTATTTTTATAGTCTTTGTACATTTTCGCTCATTAATAGAAAATTGTGTATTACTGTATCTCTTTGTTTATGGTTTCATCTCTGATACATTTATGTTATATTATTGGATATCCGAGATATCTCTATCCATTATTTTCTTTTATATCTCCCCTCTCATTTCGTGCCAAAAAATAATCTGGATCAAGAACCAAGGTGATTTCCATTGCATTTCTTTAGTATTTTCATATGAATTATGGTTAAATATTACAGAAATAACATATATTGCATTTATCTTTGACTTAATCTGCAAATACGATATTCTAGAGAGGTTATTGTGCAAAATGTGATATCGCCACTGGATGTATTTTGGTTCCCACTGTTGTAACTCCGCCTGTGTTGCAACTCGCCCAAGGAACCTTGAGCCATTGAGTCATGTTGTCACATATTTTTCATTTATAGATTTATGCAACAATGATATTATTACAAGAAAATCAAAGATACAAAGATAATTTTGCAATTCCAGGACAAAATATTATTTTGAGTGGTTAACCAAGAATCTTGGAATTCTTGGGCAAAATATCTTGAAGTTATTTATTATTTGCTAATTGTTAGCAAAAGATCTTGGAGTTATTTAATATTTTGTAATTGTTAGCAAAGATCTTGGAGTTATTTGTTTGCTAATTATTAGAAAAATATCTTGGATTTATTTATTGTTTCCTAATTATTATCAAACATCTTGGAAGTTATTTATTAATTGCTAATTGTTAGCAAGGATCATGCAAACTATTCATTATTTAGAAAATTGTTGTAGCCACTATGGATTTATTAAATCCATAAGTGGGTTTATTTATCTATTCATTATTTCTAGTTTCCATTAATTTATCTATCGAAGAGAGCACTCGCTCCATTATTCGGGGAGGACTCTTAGAGCAATCTCTGAATGACAATGGAGTGAGTTTTTATTTTAATTGTAGTTTTGTAATTTTCATAAAGCATGATTTAATTAATTCATTTGATTTATTTCCTTTTCATATTTGTAATAGATTGATTCATTTGATTTATTTCCTTTTCATATTTGTAATAGATTGATTTATTTTGATTAACTTAATTAATTTAATTGATTTATGTTGTAGTTGTTGATATAAAATAATATTAACACTCTATTCTATGGACGTAGGGCCCACTCCAATACAATAGAGTGTTGTGTAGTTTACATGGTTTTTTTTATTTCTTGTTGTGTAATTTCATGTAGGATTTATTTTATTTAATTCCATAACTAGTTTCTTGATTCAATTTGTTCATGTAATTAGATTATTCATGTGAGGTTGTGTCTATTTATGCAATCAAGTGTTCATGTCGGATTTCATTTATTCATTTGCTTCTAATAAATTAATTTTAGATTGTATTGCATTCTTTTATGTAATGGAATAACTATGCTTAATGAAATGACTATATTTGTTGGTCTAGATAATGACATGGATCATCTTGGAAAGGATTAGGCTTTGATTTAGACAATTTAGTTAATTTATTTTTGAGAAAATAGTCATTCAATTTCCTTTCAGCATGTGTTACTTATTTTCAACAAGCGTGGTGTGAATTTCAATTCTGCAATAATTTTTACTACAGATAGCTGGGGTTTCTTCGGGGGAAAATTGATTCATACTCCTGATACATATGTAGCTTGTGTATTTATTTTCAAGAAAGAGTGATTTAGATTATATCTCCTTATGTGTTGTGTGCTTCTATCCAATCCCCATAGGTGGTTGAGAGTAGGGGACTGCCATAATCTACTATTTATTGATCCCTGCAGGTGCTTGAGAGAAGGGATGAGCAACCCACCACTTTCTTGAGTGATTTACGTTCTTGCAAGTGTGATATTTATTTTTCTACAAAAGTGTGCTTTCAATTCTTGAAAATGTTGTCACTGAACTATTATCTAAGACTCTCACTCTTGGCATGCATTGTTTAATTGTTAGGTTGGACTCCCAGGTTTTTCTCTCATAGTTGAGTCGCACATATAGTGTCATAAATATCGTCCTATTGTGTAGGTATTTGTGAGTTATCCTTCTTGAAACATCTTTCAGTACATTTCATATTGTCACATTTTAAGAGGTTCTAATACATTGGATGATTCATTGGCTAATTATGTGTTAGATTGGAATCTATCTCATTAAATTAGGTTTTTAGCATGCATGTACATAAACATGGGTTATCAATCACATTATTAGACAGACATAAGTATCATCCAAAACAAACATATGCATTTATATGCCAAAAAGTGTGTTACATCCTTCAAAAATGAGGTGCATACACAAAATTGGGGTTCTACTAGCCTCCTAAGAAAAACAATGTCGACCCACTAATATTCATGTTTGGTACAAAATAAGGGTGTCATTGGCTAGTCATATCGATGTTGAATACCATGGTAGCATAAAAATTCTTGAGACACCTTCTAGAGAAGTTAGCGGAATGGGTGGGAAACACCTTTTGCATGTCACTGCAAGTGTATGGGCATCTCATCCTCTGGCATGGGGGGACTCCCATTGTCATCCCCTCGAAGTTGGGAAGGACACAACGCATCTATTCACTATTTCCACCTCCCTCCCTCTATGATAACTCCTCATTGCTGCTCCGACAAAGACCTCGGCCCCATTCCTCTTTATTCTTTGGTCCTAAATCTGCGACAAAATGAAATTGTGTAAGTTACATTGCACCCACCAAAAAAATCATATATTCCAAAAATACAAAAAAAATGAAATATGTAAAAACCAAAAGCACTTGCACATTTGGCTCCAAACCTCACCCACGGGGAGAAGAATCCTTGAATTTTGCATGAAATTGGTCCCAACATAGGTAAAATCCTCTATACTAATAATCTAGGCATGCAACAAAATGGTGAAACCAGTCTTGTAGTTGTCTGGATGTTATCACATGGTACCCTTCCCATGTACTCATCCCATAATGACATAGGTGGATCTTTGATCCATATTTATGTGAAAAATGAAATAAATAACATACTGAATACAATAACACAAAGATAAAGATAAAAACAACAGATATCTAGTGAGAAATAACTTCTATTGAATAAATAAAATAGGCTGAAACTGTAAAACTACAGAAATGAAAACAACTTGCTCGAATGGTGGTAGCTATCTCTAAGAAGAGATGTGGATTCTACATGCATATGGATGAGTAGAGTGATTATAATGAGGCTCTACAAGCCTTTTTAACATTACTGATGAATTCCAAAACCCTATACATCCAAAAACCTAACCCTAGGAGATGAAACGCCAAAAGTTTTGTGGGCCTCGATGGGTAAGTTGGTACCTCAACTTCTTGGGGTTGTAAATTTTTCATACGACCTACGTTTTAGGAACATGATAGCCCATTGGAAAGGTAATTTTGAGAACTACACATTATGTCTTCAAACACTAACTTTTTCTACAATTTTACTATGTCAAGCCAAAAAAATACTATTTAGGGCCCCAAAATGACCTTGGAAGTACAAAAAGATGTATTGACATGAAAACTTCCAAAATAAGCCAGTTGGATTAGGTGGGTGGTGACAAATATCCACATGGAAGTTGTGTATGGATTTAGACAGCCCCATAAGTGTAGAACCCACAATTACAAATAATTACAGAAGAACGTGTTGAACTAAAAACTATTAAGAGGAGCCAGTTGGAATAGATGGGTGGCCACCAATATCCACCTAGATCAGTCCTCCCCCCTTAGGAAGAAATTGTATCCATTGTTTTGAGTGCCCCCATCAGGTGAGGAAATTCCTGTTGAATTTGGCTATGGGTGAGCCACTTTCCTTAGTGCAGGAGCTTCCCTGCCTTGACAACCCAATAAATATGGATCCTCTGTTGGCATGTTCCCTTGACCTATGTGTTCACTATCTGATTAGTAGATGAATATTTCATGCAGTCAGGGTTGAGCTATGTTGGTGTCAACTGTTTTGCGATATTTGAGGTGTCCAATAATGGTGGAAAATATGGTCAGGGGAGGTCCAAATTTAACACTAGGTGCAAGCCAAGGAAGGGAAAAGTGTTGAGATCAAAATCACTGTCACCCACAACCTTGGTGATAGTATAAGGACCATAGCGAAGTGGAAAGAAATTTTGATGGGGCCCTGTAAGGTGTTCTTTATGCAAATGTAACTATACCTTTTCCCCCACCTGAAACTTGTGTGGTACCCATTGTTGATCATGGCACTACTTGTACTTATTATTGGATTTCTGCAAAATCTCATGGACCTGTTGGTGGATGTGTTGAATCCACTCAATGAATTTGGTGGATTTTTCATCATTAGATTGAACATGGAAAGAATTCTTCTGTGTAGCTGCAAGAGGTAGTGCAAAATCAATGGGACCCAAGGTTTAAATTCCCAACCCCACCTGAAAGGGGATATGGTCGGTGGAGCTATAAAAGCCTTGTTGTAGCTGTGCTGAACATAGGGAAGAGTCTCATTCCATGTACACAAATTCTTAGAGTTATACATTCACATGATGTGCATAATAATCCGATTCATGACCTCTGTTTGGCCATCATTTTGAGGGTGGAATGTAGTGGATTTAGTAATCTTGGTGTCCAAAAGTGACCAGAGACTCGACCAAAATGTGTTGAGGAGCCGACTGTCTTGATTGTACATGATGGTATGTGGTATCCCAAAATGGAACCACACTCGTTCAAAGAAGATCTTGGAAGTATATGTCGTTGTGATGCTCTTCTTGTTGGCTATGAGAATGGCCATCTTCGAAAACCGATCAATCACCACAAATACATAATCATTTCATTGCTTGGTGGAAAAAAGGCAAGACATGTAATCCATCGATATGGATGTCGAAGGCCTCTTGGGAGTAGGAAGAGGGGTGTATAAGCCTTTCTTCTTGATGGTTGGCTTGGAAATGGAACAGACAATGAAAGATCTGATATACTTTCTGATGTCCTATCAAAGTTTTTCACCATAAAGATTTTTTTGTAGAATGACCACATTTTTCTCCACACCAAATTGTCCTGCCATCCGACTATAGTGAGTCTCCCAAATAAAATTTGCATGCTCTCTTGTAGGAACACAAATATGGCTTAGATGGAATAATAGTCCTTCCTAAATGTGAAAATTGGTGACATTCACACATGTACCCAAGAGGTGATAGGTGGTGGTGAAGTTAGTATATTGCTGATAAAGTTGGGGCCCCTTAGATGCCCCATGCCCAAAATAATGGAGCATGGTGGTGAGTGCAGCCACGTGAGGTCAATTGAGGAAATCAACAACACAATTGTTTCTCCGTGTCTTATACTTGATGTTGATATGGAATTGTTTTAGGTATGTGGACCATTTTTTGTGGCGGTCATTCTGCAACTTCCATTTTGTCTTTATGAACTACAAAGGCTTGTGATCAATGTGGATGATTGTCTCCTTTACTAGAATGTAATGTTTCCATTGATGGAAGGCTTTCAGAATGGAATACATTTCCTTGTCATAGGTGGGGTATTTATGGATGGTATCTCATAGTGTCTCACTATGGTATTCTACTAGATGCTCGTGTTGAGTGAGAACTATTCCTACAACATAGTCGAATGCATTAATCTCAATCTCGAATAGTTTTTGCAAATCGGGTAAGGAGAGTACTGGAGCTGAGAACAAGCAATGCTTAAGATCATAAAATGCTCATACTAGGGCTGGCCAGTCATGGATGACTTGGATTTTAGCTGGATCCACATGTACCCCATTCTCAACAACAATGCAGCCCAAGTGTTGGACCTTGTTCGTTCCAAAGGAGCATTTTCCAAGGTGTCATATAGATTATGTTGTCGCAGAGTGCTCAAAACGAATTGAATATACTGCATGTGGTCCTCCCAAGTTCTATTGAAGATGAGGATGTCATCCAGATATACCATAACAAAAGAGTTGGTGAAGGGTATATATACATCATATGTCAACCTCATGAAAGTGGTTGGTGCATTTGTTAAGCCAAAGGCCATGACCATCCGTTCAAAGAGACCTTATTTATATTTGAAAGTTGTCTTCTATACATCAGTTGGTTTGATGGAAACCTAGTGGTAGCCATAATTTAGGTCAATATTGTTGAAGAACGTTTCCCCATTGAGTTGGTCAAGAAGGTCATCCACTCAGGGAATGGGGTATTATTTCTTGACTTTGATTTTGTTTAATGCTATGTTATCAATGCACATCCACTAGTTCTCGTATTTCTTCTCCACCAGTACAATTGGGCTTCCACAAGGGGAGGAGTTGGGTATGATCTGCCACTTTTGAAGCATCTCTTGGATCTAACACTTGATTTTTTAATTTTCCATTAGTGAGGGATGGTAGACCGGTCCATTAGGAAGAGGTGCACTAGGGGTTAGATCAATTGGATGCTTGACTTGGCAATGTGTCAATACCCTGATGGGTGACGAGAAGATGTCTCTCTACTCTTCCATGATCCTGTCCACTTGCTTTTGCTGTAAAGAGAGGCTCTATGTAGAGGCCATGGATGTGGAAATGACCTTCTTCTTACTTTGAGCATGGATCACAAAGAATGCGAACTTCCTGGTCTATGAAATGACCTTACTGCATTTCTTAGCAGAGATTAAAGAAGTAGTGGTAGGTGGCACTACCTCTAGTATGTTATACAATTGTCTACCCAAAGTAATAATAACATTGTGGGGTATAGACTCATACACATCATGTCGCTTCCATAAATATGGTTTTCCTAAAAGAACATCACAAACTTAGGGAAGATGACATTTTTGGTTGACGTGAAGATCTCTTCCTTGGTGAATCCAACTGATGGTGTAGGGCTACGAGTGTGGTGTCATCAACAGGTTCATCCGCTTGATGACCTATGCTTAGATTAGGTTCTTTTGACTTCTTCTATCGATAATGAAATGAAGCGGAGCCCCATTTACCCACATCTTTGAATGAAAGAGGCATTCCCCTTCCTATGATTCTTCTGGTTCACTTGGATGGAATTTGGTGGTAGTGATAGTGGAATTGGGTTCGACATCGATAATCCACTCCGTCCTTCTAGATTTGTTTTGGAGTTAGAATCTGCCTCTGACTCAGAATATTTCATCTCGGCCACAAATAACTACTTGCAACGACATTCTTTGGTGTTGTGCAAAGGGGTTTTATGGTATTCACACCACTTTCCCATGTCCTTCTACTTCTCATTACCCTTGTTGTGTTGCAACTTGGACTGGTTTTCCTGAGAGTGGCCATATTTTCTTTGACCCCTGTTTTATAGTTCAGGGCCACCTTTTTCATTCTTTGAATGTGAGGACTTTACAGAGCCAAACTCTCGCCTCTTCTACTTAAATTTCTACTTGATCTTGAAAGCATATCTATAAGCCACACCTAATGATGTGATGTCTAGAAAATCCATTTCTTTTTGAATGTATGTATGTAGACAACCATGGTATTTGAGAATCAAAAATTGCTCAGAGTCTTTGATACCCAATTTGGTGTGTAGGGTATGGAAAATATTGGTAAAATCCGATATTGTTTGGTCCCTTTCCTCATGCATCATGGTCCATATTGTGTACTAGTCCTCGTAGCTTCCAACAGGGTAGTATTGTTCTTTAATGGCATCCTTGAAGGAATCCCATGTGGGGGTCACCGAAAATATTTAATATTCCTTTATGGCCCTTTGCTCAGAGTAAGTATCACATGAGTCCTTAACATGGGGGACAACCTTAAGGAGTGCAAAATTAATATTTTCCCTTTCGAAAAAATTGTGGACCGAAAATACCCTTTGAGTAGATTCAACCATTTATCTACAACATCCACATATATCAGTCCTTCAAATAATGGAATACAAATATTTACTTGTACCTTGAAGGGAGTTGCATGGCCTCTTAATGAGGATGTGTCTCCTATGGGTAGCCGTCGAAGGATCTATGCAAAGTTGTCCATCATTTCGTTCCTTTGTCGTGCAAGGGATTCTTTGAGAAACAATTTTAAAGGATATCATGCTCCATCATATTTATTTTCTTCCCCCATGGGTTATTTTCAATCTCGACATGACCAATATTGCAATGCATCGACTGGTTCAAGTCCCAACTTCTTGTACCCATATCTTGTCAGGGACATGCACGAAGAAAAATAAATAAAGAATAGACTTCTCTAATACCACTGATCCAGATTTATGAGAAGGACAAAATGAATAATAAAATGAATACAATAACAAATATATATGGAGAACAACAACATATATCGAGTGAACAATAAATTCTATTGAATAAATAAAATAGGTTGAAACTGTAAAACTGCAGAACTGAAAATAATTTGCTCAAATGGTTGTAGCTATATTTGAGGAGATATGTGGTTGCTACGTGTATATGTCTTAGTAGAATGATTACAATGAGGCTCTAGATGTCTTTTTAACATTACTCATGAATGCCAAAAACCTAGACATCCAAAAACCTAACCTTAGGAGATGAAACCCCAAAATTTATGTCGGCCCCAATGGGTAATTTGGTACCTCAACTTCTCAAGGTCATAACGTTTGCATACGACCTCAATTTTAGGTGCATGATAGCCCGTTGGAAATGTATTTTCAAGAAATACACATTATTCCTTCAAACTTTGACTTCATCTACAGTTTGACCATGGAAATAAAAAAAACAATGTCTAGAGTCCCAAAACAACCCTGGAAGTACAGAAAGATGTAATAACATAAAAAATTCCAAAATAAGCTTGTTGGATTATGTGGGTGGCCACCAATATCCACCTAGAAGTTGTGTAGGGATTCAAACAGCCCCGGAAGTGTAGAACCCACAATTACAAAGAATTACAGAAGAACGTGTTAAACTAAAAATTGTCTAGAGGAGCCAGTTGGAGAAGGTGTGTGGCCACCAATATCCACCTGGATCAATCTTGAGGCCTTGGCTCAAACATCACTATCTTGGGCCTTAGTTGAGGCACTCCCTTGGGGAAAATAGTCACTGGGAGGGAGCCAAACCTGAACTATTTGTTATTTCCCTTCTTACATTGATACAACTGCGTCTTCATGTTAGTTAAGACTTCCTCACACTAATCAAATATTGTCTGTTCCAAGCACATTAGTGCCACCTACATATTGGTATTCATTGCTAAATTTAGTCACGTTGATTCTTGTTGGGTCTTTTTAATCACCTTTTTAATTTCTCAGAAAGACAACTAAAAAGACTGTGCATTTAATTATCAATCTTGGGCTCATATGGAACTTGCAAACTGTCGTGCATTGCATATGAAAGAAGAATTATTTTTTAATGTGTTGTAGTCATAGTGTCAATGATTATATTTGCAAGGAGAGTATTAACAGTTCACAAAATTGGTAAGGTTCTAAAGTTATTTGAAGGAAATAAAATTCACATTTTTGCAGAAAAGTAAATATCACACCTGCATGAAATTTAATGTCAAATGTTTCTAAAAGGAAAAAAATATGTTGGAAAAGAAATACACCAACTATAGGTATCATGAGTATGAATCAAATATCCCCCGAAGAAACCCCAACAATCTAATTATAGGAACACACACTTTCTTGAAAATAAACACATAGGATGCAGGTATCGAGAGTATGACTCAACTGTCTCCCGAAATAACCCCAACTATGTGTAGTAAGAATAATCGTAGAATTGAAATCCTAAATTACTCTTGTAGAATTGAAATAGCACACCACACTTGCTGAAAATAAATCATACACGATGAAAGGAAATTGATTAAGACTCACTGGAAAAGAAATTATCTAAGTCCTCAAAATTAAATCCTAAGCCTTTCCAAGATGATCCTTGTCATTACTCAGACCAACAAATATAGTCATTGTGTTAAGAAAAGTTATTCAAACCTTACATGAATGCAAACTAAATATTAAATGTAATGGAAAAGAATAAACAAATGAAACTCTACGTGAATCATCAACTACATAATTTACATAACAATAAACAATTAAACATTTCATGATTGCAATAAATGTAATGAACAAATTAATTAATTAAATAAATCAGTCTACTAGAAATATGCAAAATAAATCGAATTAATTAAACCATACACTATGGAAAATATAAGTCAACAATTAAAATAAAATCTCAATATGAATTATTTCATTATCATTAGAAAATTTCTCTACGAGCTCCCCCCCTGGAATAATGGAGATAGTTCTCCCATTTATACATAAATTCAATGGAAACTAAAAATAACAAATATCTAAATAAACCCACTTATGGATTTAATAAATCCATAGTGGTTACAACAATTTCCTAAATAATGAATAGTTTCCGACTAATGATTAACAATTAATGAATAACTCCAAGATATTTTTATAACAATTAGCAATAAATAAGTCCAATATCTTTTGCTAAATAATTCCAAGATCTTTTTCCCAAGAATTCCAAGATTCTTGGTTAACCACTCAAACTAATATTTTGTCTTGGAATCAAAATTATTTCCATATATTTAATTTTCATGGATTAACATTATTGTTGCATGGATCCATAATTTTCATGTAGAGTAGTGTTGGTTTGTTTATCTCTGAGTTATACCTTTAGCATGATTGACCCAAGTTCAGGTCTACTACAGATCCAACAAAGCCTCTAAAACTATCGGCCTTCCTGGTAAACTAGAAGGCAACACAGTACACAAAGTGCATTGTGCAGTATCACCCGAGATAGTCTTAATGGGTGACTGCAATACTCACGTTCTTGCAGTCCAGGATTGAATGGGGGTATGTTAGTTGTGCGATGAGAGTTCTATATAGTTATTAAAGAAATATTTATGTCATTCATCGATCTTAGTTATTATGTTGTTCCTTATGCATGCATGTAAATCAACATATCTAACTACTTCATCAAAGAATTCATCCAATATATAACCATTGACATCAAATACATAAAGAATAATCATTCCACAAAACACATGATTTATCGTAGTTCACCCCCTCCTCGGCTAAGTACTCCACAAAGATTTGGATCTAAGTCTCTTTTATTATGGTTCTATCATATATGGCACTGTGTGCACTTAAACTTGTTCATACATTCATAAAACATAGTCCTTGACCTTTATGAGGCTGACTAGATCACACAAGGCTCCTCATCCTGTGATCTAACCCTCAAGGTATAGTCACTTTTCCCTCCCATAGCTCAACAACTTACAAAAAGGTATCGGATCATATTTTTGTTACACACCTATTACTCTATCTCGAGCGAGTCACTCATAACAACCATCAAAGACACCGAACTCCCCATAAACCTCCTAGCTGTCTATTTATATCTATTCTTGGCTCATCAGTCGTTACATTCTCTTACCAAAACCCTAACCTAGTTAGGTCTTCTTTCATGTTGGCCTTGTGCACTTTTCTCCTCTGCATGTGCATTTTCTTCTTTTACCTTTTCTACCAGTTGTCTTTCTTTCCCCTCTTCTTGTATGCATGCCTCGCATTCTTTTTTGCTAACTGTCTTTCCTATAGGTTGTGCATTTTCCCCAAAATGGGCTTGTTCCCAACAGGCCCCCAACACTAACATCGTGAAGCATCTTGAGTCACTTCTTGACTTATTCCACTGCCACTACTTTCTTCCTTCTTTAGATACTTCCTGTTATAGTGCATCATACATCTCTATTATCTGTTGGAACTATTGTTGAGCCTAACTTATCTTGTCGGCCATACAGGTACACCTTCTCTGTTATAGGAGAGTGTAGTATCTCTTTTCCTTCGACCCCGATTTGCTCAATGTTCTTCTTAGCTACATCACTCTCCATGACCAGATTCTCCACCTTTTATTACAGCGGCTCCAACAACACTTGTCTTGTTGTCTTATGTTCTTGCAACTCTTTCTCTTCCAGTTGTAGGGCCTTCATCTCAGTGGTTGTTTTGATATTCTCCAGTGGTGACACTATTTTCTGTCGCTGCTTAACCTCCACAACTGCTGCATGGATGTTGGTTTCCTTCTCTTACAGTTCTTGGAGGCTCCCATCCTCTAGGAGGTGAGTCCATAGATGCACACTCTTCTCTAACAACTCAATGACTGTCACTATACTTTGGTCGATGACCTCCACAAATTATTTTTCCTCCTGTTCCCACTACGCTCTTAATTCTGGAGGAGTAGTGGGTGTGACACGCTCCTCCATCTCTTTGATATTCTCCTTGTATTCTTTGATACTCTGCTCTATCTTGTGCAACTTTTCTTCTGACGACCCTGCCTCCTTTCTTTCAAGAATTGCCTAAAACAACATGTGGATTTGCTTCTCCATCTCCTCCACTTTTTGTTGTGCCTCAAGGTTGAGGGCTTCCTTCATTGAGAGAGTCTATGCTTAGGATATTTGTAGGTTTTTGGTGTCTGTGCTTGCTCTGGAATGAATCTCCTATGTGACACTCACCTTAATTTTGTACATCGCTTTTGTTGGAATCTTGGCCAATGCCACATCCAATGTCTCGATGTCTTTAAGGGGTTTATGTTTTTTTTCTTCATCAATGAACATCATCTCTAGTGTGACGATGAAATTGGTGCTTGGCTATGCTGCAAATTGTACTGTCTCAGACACTAGCACTACTTCCTTAGCCTACGTGGGTGTTTATTTTGGTTCCTGTGTTGCCCTGATCCTTAACTTCTCCAATGCATTTTTCACCTCTTGCACTTCATTGGCGATTGAAGCCCTATGCTTCTTTGCATTATCCCATACTTCAACTAGTCTCTCCTTGAATTTTGTCGCCACTAACTCCACATCGTCTGGGGTTAGTGAGATATGGCTTTGTGGCTTGTGTGCCTTTGCTTTATTTTGGCCACCACTAGTGTGCTCCCCTGGCTGCTTCTCCTGGGTAGTTGATGGCTCGAGACTATTGGACCTTTGGGTATCCCCTACAGTGGTTGTCCCTGTTTCTCCAGCTTCATAAATATCCTAGGTTCTTGTCCCTTTCTCTTCCTCCTCAAGGATTTCATGTTTCCCTGCACCTGTTTATTCTTCCTTAGGTATTTTCTAGGTCCCTATGTCTGTCTCTTCTGTGTGCATTTCTCCCGTTGAGTGTATTGGTTGTTGTTTTGTGCATGGTGGGGCCTGTGTAGACCCCCTTGGTAATTTATCCTATGTGAGCGGTTTTTTATTGGCTAGGGTGCTTCCCCCCTCTTGGCTTTTGGGAACTCCTCTTTTTGGTTCCTTCCCCGTTAGTGCATGTTGGGTACGCTTGGGCTGATCTTCCCGACATATGAGTTTTTGATGTTCGTACTACGCTTGGAATCGTTGGTACCTTCCATTCCTTGAGCCACTCCTAGACATATCTTTGGATTTCCTCCTGTGTGACACAGTAATTCAGTTGGAGCCATTCCTTGGCTTTATCTCCCTTTGCTTGTATCCACAAACTATGGCGTGTTTCCCTGAAGTTGGCAACCTATCCAAAATCCTAGACAATCTCTAGTGTAATGTTCCATGTGTCCAAAATAAGGTCCTGCATCTCTATGAAGTACCTCAAAAAGATGTTTGTGTTCTCTTTATTTCTCTTGAGGTCTATGTTGTTTCTTAATGAGATGTATCTAGCTGCGCCACACTTCTCTGGTCTCTCCATATACTTGTTGTAGACCAGTTCTTTCCATCCAATGAGGCCAATGAGGATGAGTAACCACGAGTAGTAGAACTCAGAGCCCTAGTCTTATGTATCCTCGTAGTACTCCAAAAATGAATTCAGCAGGTATGGGGACCAGCTCATCGAGTTCCCCTTTTCACACTGCGCGATGAAGAAGACCACACTAGCCGATACTTCCTCTTTGTGGAACTTGTGCATTAGTTTTCACTTGAAGAGTTTGGTAGCAAACCTTGTCGCAGGATCATTTATGTCACTGATCTCGATTCCCCTATTGCCTCACTGTATGCCATACTTATCCTTGATCTCATCTGAGATGGCCTTGGATATTGTTTTTACCTACAAATACTGTTTTAGTTTTTCCCCATCTGTGGGTAGCCCTGTGATTCCTGCATTGATGTCGACAGTGATAGGCACCAACCTATCCATCCATAAAATTCTGCAATGTACACATGCAAGCAACTAATTGACATAGGATTTGATAGGAATTTCTCTCCCAAAGTGTGGGGCATCCAGTAATTTCATCATGCCAGTGTTATATAGCCCCAGGATCCACTGTGTTGACTCTATCAATAGCATGCTTGATGAGCCTGCTCCCCTACTTTCTATGTACACCTGTGACCATAGGTCTGGAAATTTAGTAACATCGGCCACATCATGGTTGGAGTATTTGATGGTAGTCACTTCCCCGACCATTTCATCATTGACTCGCACTCCACTCATAATTTTTTGCAGAACCAGGGTCCCTTCTACCTATGACTGTGACCCTCTGCGTGTGCTACTCTCAACTTTTCCCTTCCATTTGGATTGTGGAGATGAGGCCCCTAGCTCTGGTACACCCTCGTGTACTGTTGCCTGTGCTACCTCTATTTCTTGTCTTTGTGGTGATGAGCCCATGGCCTGATCGGTATATCGTTCCCCTTTCCCCTGCGAAGTATCGAACTTCGTTCTTTCAGGGTCCTCCTCCATCTACCCGACCTCCTGCGATGGATTTTTCTCCTCTTTTACTGCCAATGGATTTGTTTCATACTCTGGTCTGTGGATTTCATCCACATCCACCACTACAAGTGTCAATTTCTCCCTTGCGTCTATCGCACAAGAAGTATTGTGTGTGTTTCTTCCAACCCTACACCGCTCTCCAACTCATGGCGGTGACATTTTGATGGGGTCGAGGCTCAAAATTTGTGAACTCGACGAATGCTCGGTCGAATTCTCTCTCTAGCTCTCTTCCACTAGGATCTACACTTTCTTCTTAGAAATTGACACAATGAATGGTTTTTCCCCCCTTTTACTGAATTAATAGCGGGACGGTGGAGTGACAATTGTTCTGCATTGATAGTTGTCCCCTTTTTCACTTTTGGCGGCATATCCTGGACATGGTACTCTTGTACATTTTAGTTGTCATCCTTTCCATCTTGTTTTCAAAATTACCCTTTCCATTGTGCTACAATATTTACCTCTGTGTGCGGGTTGTCACAATTCCAACCATCACTACCAGCTGGCATTTGACTACACAACTGTCATTTTACAAATTGTTGTGTTGTCTGACCGTTGGTCCTTTTTTTGGGGCGCTGGGATTTTTGGGTGCGCAAAGTCTGTGGCTTCTATACCCTTTACGTATGGAACAATATTCTTATTTTTCTACACTAACTCAATGATTTGTGCGTGTTGACTCTTTTTTCTTTTTGTCACACTGATTGGATCTCCCGTGTGTACAAATTTATGCTTGAGTTTGTTTTTTTTTTTTTTTTTGTTGTACTGCGCAATATCTGTCAAGTTTCTAGTGGTCGATTATCCTTGTACAACTTCATTTGACTCCCATTTATCATGCCCTTCAAGTCTATCCCTTTCAAATCCTTCAGTTGTACAAATCCTTCATCTGTGACAGTCTTGACCTCATATGGTGCCAACCAATGCATTCTGAACTTTCCTGGATGTTGAAAAAGCTTGTTGTCATATAGTAGGACTAGGTCTCCTTCATTGAAACTTTTTCTCTTGATGTGTCGATCATGCCAAGATTTGTCCCTTGCTTTATGTACTTCTTGGTGAAAGCCTTCTAGAATCCTATCTTCTTCCATGCTCATCAACTAACTTAGCCTTTCTTGTATTGTGCCTCACTCTGTACTTAACCTTTCTTGTACACGCAAACTTGGTACCAAGAATTCTAATGGCACCACTACTTCTTGTCCATACACCAATCGAAATGGTGTCTTCACTATCAGCTTCTTACAGTTAGTTCTATATTCCCATAATAATATTGGTATCTTCGAATCCCAGTCGTCCCTATTGACATTGCAAATCTTGGTTAGGGAATTCTCTAGAATCTTATTGAAGGCTTCAACTATTCCATTTTCCTAAGGATGGTATGGCGTAATTTTTTGATTGTAGACCTTAAATTATTCACTTAGCAATCTCATGGTGTTATTGATAAAGTGAGTGCCTTGGTCACTCATTAGGATCCTTGGACATCCAAACCTAGTGAGCACATGTTCAAATAAGAAGTGTGATGTTATCTTTGTGATGCAATATTTAACTGGTGTTGCCTCTACCCATATTGATAGGTATTCCATTGTAGTGAATTGCCCAACAAAATTGATATCCCATTTGTCAAACACTTGTAGTGTTACTTGTGGGTATAAGGGAATCTCATCCCATCTGTTTGATTTTCCAACCCTCTGAAAAAAATCACAATTTTGACAATATTCCTTTTCATCTCGATGAATAGTTGGACACCATAATTCTGTGCGTAACACCTTCTGCATGGTATATTTTCTTGTATAGTGTCCTCCCGCTATTCCTTCACGGATTTCTACCAGTATATTAGGCCTTTCATGTTCTATCATGCATCTTCTAAAGATGATGTCTGCCCCCATTTTATATAAGTTCTCGGCGATCAACTGGTATTCGGCTCCTTGAACAACCAGATTCTTCCTCTATGCGGTGTTAAATTCTTGTGGTGCAGTCCCTATGATTAAATACTCAATAATGTCAGTGAAATAATCATTCACAATCTGAATTGAAAATAATTGTGCATCGGGGAAGGTATCCTCTAAGTTTGTAGTATCCTCACCATTGGTGACCCTTGACAAATTATTTGGTCCTGTGTTCAACTTCCCTGGCTTCACTTGGACTTTAAAGTCAAATTTTTGAAATAGTAGTAACCATCAGCAGATTCTCCCCCCCCAACACTAGCTTTTTGGCTAGGTACATAAGGTTGAATGATTTGTGAACATCTTAAAATGTTTTCCAAGTAGTTAATGCCTAAATTTTTGAAGTGCATACATCATTGCCAGACCTTCTCTCTCTATAGTGTTGTAGTTTTGCTCGGAGTCTGACATTTTTCTTCTTGCAAATGTTATGGGGTGATCCAAATCCCCTACTCCTGGTTGCACTAGAATAGCTCCTAGGGCTATGGCTGATGCATCTACATGCACATGGAATGACTTATGCCAATATGGAAAGACTAATATGGGTGTTTTGACCATATTCTCCTTTAGGGTGTCCAGTCTTTACTGGCGGCTCAAATTCCACTGGAATTTAGTATCCTTCTTAAGTAATTTCTCCATTGGTGCAGTGATATGCGCATATCCTTTGATAAAAAAATTGTAATATCTTGTATGTCCTAATGTGGCCCTCAAATGGCGCACTGATTTCGATGGTGGTAAGTTCACAATTATTGCAATCTCTGCAGGATCCATAATAAAACCTTGTCTGCATACTATGTGACCCAATAGAATTCTAAAGGGTGTTCCAAATATACATTTCTTAATGTTCAAGGATATTTAGAATTCCTTGCATCTTTCTAACGTCATCCTCAACACCTCTACATGATCCTTCAATAGGATGTAGATTGCCCAATCATCCAAATATACCTCTAGAAACTGATGGATGAACTCTTTGAAGACAACAATGACTACTCTGGAGAAAATTGTTGGTGCATCTTTTAGTCCAAAAGGCATGATTGTTTACTGTTGGATCCCCATTCTATTGCAAAGGTAGTATTGTGTTGATATTCTGGTGCTATCTTGATTTGGTGGTAGCCTGAGAATCCATCTGTGAATGAGTATGCTTCTTGGCCTCCCACATTTTCTAGGACTTCATCTATAAAGGGTGTAGGGAAGGGGTCATGTAGGAAATAATCATTGATATTTCTCAGATCAACACAGATTCTTATGCCTCCTTGCTTTTTCTCCTGAACTACCATGGGGCTTATCCATTCTAATTCTTCTACTAGTTCGATGATTCCTGCTTCCAGCATTCTGTCGATTTCTTCTTTGACCTTCTGCTTCTAGATAGGGTTCAATCTGTAAGGCCTCTGTCTGATAGTTCTTGCCTCCGGTTTGGGAGGTATCTTGATCTCTCCAAATTCTCCTGCAATACCCTTCATTTTTGTAAAGGTCATTGGGAATAGGTCACTGTACTCATGCAATAATTTTTTTATCCTATCCATTGTTTTCTCATCCCAATAGTCTCCAATGTTGGCCATCTTTGGATTGTCAACCGTCCCAATGTTGACTTTCTTTACCTTGATTGGTGAAAAAATTACTTCTGATTCTCGAGGTGTACCTTCCACTTATCTTTCTCTTTTAACCTCCTCAATTTGAATATCACGTGGATCATCTTCATCTGGTGCTTCTTCCTACACATGGTAGCATGAAAAAAGTGCTTTCACTGTCTGTTCGTTTTGTTGTTGTTCTTTTGTCATGAGTTCAAATTTTGTTTCCTTAATGAATATCACCCCTCTTATTTTATTAAGAGTTGATCTATGTTGGGGTTCTCATGTTCAAATGGGAAAGTAACTGTAAAGTTTTGTTGTAGTATTGTCCAGCTCGTAGTTCCTTTGCGCAGTTCCTAGTTTGTTGGGATGCCCTCTAATGTGTGTGCAAAATGATGAGGCCATTCTTCTAGGGGTGTCATTTTCCACAACACTTTGCACTTCTCCAATTGTTTTGGTGGTGCCCCCTGTCCATCATATTTCTTCTAGTAGTTTCTTCCTTGTGTTATGCCAAACCTAATGCGTAGTAACATTTTACATTGGTACCAATCCTTGATTGTTTCTTTGTGTGCACCCCACCATCTTGCAGGTGTGTCCTTGAGTGCTAAGAGTCTATGATTTTCTAACACTTCATATTAGTAATGTGTTAGGAATGATTCTAGATCGTTTACCCCATAGAAACTAGGTGGTTCCCTTATCTCTATACCTATCCATCTTACTGTGCAGTCTATTATTACACATATTCTTGTGGAAACTTCATGTAGCCTCTATTTCTAGTTATCTAACCCTGTATCTAAGTTTGATGCACATGAAGTTATTCTCCTTTGACTGTGTATCCCATCTACAGTTGTTTTTATGTAATCCTCATCTCATGCAGTTGTTCTGTACAACTGGATAATTTCCTCTAAGTCCAAGCAAGTAGTCTCTACAAACCTTTCCGCTTCCAATGGGTATATTGGCGTAATGGCCATGTATTCTCCTGACTCAAATGTGATCTTCCTAGTCTTCAGGTTGATTATCACGTTATTTTCAAATGCCCAATCCAATCCCAGTAATGTTGGATATTGTGTTGTGCCATCCACGATTTTGATCACTTCAAAGTCTTTTTTAGAGCACACTCCATCCATATCTATTGTCACTCCTTTTAGCCTCCTTATTGGTAGAACTCGGTGTTAGTTTTATAACTTCAGTTGGACTAGTGAGTAGCCTAAGGTAGTTTCTCCCATGCATTTTCCATGTCGTTTTGGGCAACACATTCATTTCAAATCCCAGATCTAATATCACATCGCCCATGTTAAAATCTCCGATGTTGGCATTCAATCTAAACTCTTTGTTGGTTCTCCTTCTGGCATGGAGGTGATTGACTATCCTGTGTTCTAACTTTCCCTCAGAGTTTGTGGTACATCTATCTAACAGATTCTATAATACTATAACAGATGATGGGTCCTTAAATACTTGAATACATGATTGCGGGAAAGTTTTAATACAACTTACTTGGTTTCTCGGGTGGACTTCACTGGTATGGTCCAATGATGACAACATTTCTTACGTTGGGATGTCTTGGGTATGTTGCGTAGTAGATGTAGATGCAACATTTTTCTTGAGAAATTCTTGTCTGACCTCCTTAAAGGTATCCTTCTCCTTTTTTTTATCAAATCGCTTGGGTGGCTCAGTATTTTTCTTAATCCACTAGTGTTGTACTAGTTCTTATTTAGCCTCATCATCTCCTATTTTAGCACCTCCATGCATCACTATGTTGATTTTCGTTCCATATTATCTAGCTTCTACAGAGATCCATTGTACGTTCTAAGTGTTCTGATTCTATTTCTCTTGTATATTCTCCAACAGGGTTGTGTAATCCTTTGTATCGTGATCTTTTGTGTGACAATACATGCATGTCGCAGGTGGTAGAGAGAATTGTCTTTCATAGTTCCATGGTTGTTAGAAGTTATGGCACACTACTAGACCTCTTTCGCATCCAAAGCCTCATATGCCTTTTCCTCCCCCTCTATACCCAACGTGATCTCTGTGTGATGTATTGTATTACGGTACCTGATTATACTATGCAGGGTTATACTGGGGATGCGCAGTGTTATACTGTGGTTGCATGTTTTTATACTTCTATGACACAATATCATATTGTGGTAGTGTCTGGTTAAAATGAGGTACAACTTGACCTGCCATCATTTAGGCTTTCACCCTATATGTGTCTAATGTCCTTTCCCTCATCGGATACATGGTTCTACATTCTTTGTCATTGTGGCCTACTGATTTGCAAAAAGTGCAGTATGCATTATTTGGTATTGTCTGGTATTTCTGCATCATAGGACAATGATATGAATCATGCACATGCATCTTGCAAATTTCACACCAGGGTCCTCCTATTGGCAATGGATTTGGCATCCCTGTTTCCATATACTGCGCAAATGTTGGACATTTTTTCTTATGATGCCCTTATGTTCTACATGTGGTACACCAAACAACTTTGCACTTATCCTTACCCTTATTATGATTGAGTTGGAAGGTAAGATTCTTCAAATCCTCCTTCAACACCTTTATAGTTGGATATGTCTTGTGGTACTGATTCTCCTCCATTTGCAAGGCTGCCTGTAGAGCCTCTACTTGAGATTGGATTTTTTGTTGTCTGAGTGGGTATTTTAGGTGTGGCAACAAAGAGTTCACAAAAAAATGCCTATGGTGCATGTCAGTCATCTCATATCTCAATTTACCTTTCAGAAGTTTAAATCGCTAGTCAATTTCCCAGACAGATTCTTCTGGACTCTGTCGGATTTATATCATCTCATTCATGTATTGATCCTTTGAGCTCGGCTTCTAGAACTCACTAATATGTAATTTCTTAATGTTTGTCAGTGTCCTTGTCGTCCCAGGTGCACTGTTTACGTCTAGACTCATGTACGAGTCTAGTGCGTGGTATCTTGGTGTGATTTCTAGTTGTGCAAGTTTAGTATCTTCATCAGTGATCTATTTTGATTCCCAGATCTTTTCACAAATGAAGAAGTGTTCCTCTGGGTCTTCTTTTTCCTCTCCTCGAAATTTTGGTAACCGAATGGTAGGATCATGTCCTACCATCCTGAATGTTGAACTACTACCTCTGTGTGGTGTAGATACTTGACTAATTCTTCCTGAAATGGCTCCCCCATTTTTTTTTTCCTTGTTTATATGCACTTACTACTTTCTTCCTTCTCCTGAAATTTGTCTTTCTAAACGGTGGTGTTCTTTTTGGTTTGTTAGTCTCACATGGGTTTATGGGTTCCAAACTGACATTAATACGGATAGGATTGTTGCCTTTGATTCCATCTCTTAGACCCCTCATCTTCCTCTCATATGTTGCATGCATAATTTCCTCAATTTGCTCCATAGGACGAAGATCCTCTACCTCCTCTTCATCACTTTCCAAGCCTTCCTTTGTGGCTATGGATCTCTTCTTTGTCTTCACCTTGTATTTGTAGGGTACTCCACTACGTGTCTTTCTAGCTGTCTCCATGATCTGCTTGATATGGTCATCATCCATAATGATTGGGTCCAAGGCTTCCTCCTTTCCTTTATCCACTTCTCCTTCCATTACTCCTTTTTATGTCAGTGCTTCCCCCATTCCCCCATGCATGCAAGGAAGTTTAGTTGTTTGATTCCATTTTAATTACATATTTTTTATAGACAAATATCTTAATATAATATACCTAGTAGAAACTCTTTCTCTACTGCATTGTATGACTTCATGGTATCCACTACAAATTATGTTATAAATACTACTACAATATTGTAAGGCAAAAAATCTATTGTGCGAGTGAATTTGTTATTAACTTGTTGTAACTATGCGATCTGAACTGAGGTCCACTCTAACTATCAGATCCAATTCATTGCATGGTTATCCTTCAACCTCAATATCCACTCCTACAACAAGTGTGGAAAATCACAGAAAAATACTTCATGCAGATCAGTAAACACATAGTTCTCAAGGTATTTGCATGGTGTTACTCTAGTTTTTTTGTTATCTTCCTGCTCAAATTATATCTCCTTTGTCTTCAACCAGTTGTCGCTCTCTTCTTTTGTGGAATTCCACAGACTCAACATCCCATTCTAGTGGCACATTCTCACCTTCTTGGCATCTAATTTGCTAGTCTTTTGACCAACCTTCCATAGATCTTACCTTCTTTTAGAAGATCTTCAGAAGATCCCATCCACTCAATCATATGTTGTTCCAACTGGAAACAAAACAATTTGTTGGTTTGTTTATCTATGAGTTATACCTTTAACATGATTGACCCAGGTTTAAGTCTACTAGGGATCCAACAAAGCCTCTAAAACTATCGGCCCTCCTGGTAAACCAAAAAGAAACATAGTACACAAAGTGCACTGTGTAGTCTCAGTGGAGATAGTCTTAATGGGTGACTATAATACTGAAGTTCTTGTAGTCTAGGATTGAATGTGGGTCTGCTAGTTGCACGTTGAGAGTTCTATCTAGTTATTAAATAAATATTATGTCATTCATCAATATTAGTTATTTTGTGGTTCCTTATGCATGCATGTAAATCAACAGATATAACTATTTCATCAAAGCATTCATCTAATATCTAACCATTGACAACAAATACATAAACAATAATCATTACACACAACACATGATTTACCATGGTTCACCCCCTCCTGGGATACATCCACAAAGATTTGGCTGTAAGGATATTTTATTATGGTTTTTTAATATATGGAATCGTGTGCACTTCAAATCCAATCATACATTCATAAAACAAACTCCTCAACCTTTACAAGGTTGACTAGATCCCACCAGGATCCTTAGCCTACGATCTAACCCTCAAGGTCTAGTCACTTTTCCCTCCCATAGCTCAACAGCTTACAAAAAGGTATCAGATCATATTTTTGTTACATACTTGTTACTCTATCTTGAGTGAGTAACTCATAAGAACCATCAAAGACACCGAACCCCCCCTAGACCTCCTAGGTGTCTATTTATATCTATTCTTGGTGTTGAAATAATGTAACTACGAAGAGCATTCTTATTATTATTTTTTTATTGGATTAAATCCCCATTGAGGATTAATCATGTCATTATTTATTATTATTGTTATTGGATTAATCCCCATTGAGGATTAATCATGTCGGTAATTGTATAAGGACCAAATCCCCTTTTGCGGATTGGTTATCGAACAATTACAAAGTGCAGAATAAGAAGTTGGCCCCAACAGTTATAATGGAAGTCCCATAATTAATTAAAGGTGGGTTTACCCACCCAGAGGGAGAGGTTGTCCCTACCAGATGGTGACTCTTCACACATGCCAAATTGATATAAATAAGAGGCTAGCGCCTCACTTCTAAGACACACTTCACTTGCTCATTATCTTATGAGGCAAGCTGCAATTGGAAGTTGGAGAGAGGAGAAGAAGGGTGGCGCATCTCTTGGGGAGGAATTTCTGTATTGGTTTGAGTTATCTCTTGAATATTGTATAAGCCATTTATGATAAGGAAGTTTTTGCTGGGTTTTCTTCCCCTAGAGGGTTTCCCAAGATAAATGTTGTGTCTCTTGTGAATGTGTATTTCTCAGTGATCTTGTTCTTATTATGATCTTATCTAATGAAATGAAAAGAACTATAATAATGGAATAAACATTAACATGGTATCAGAGCCAACTTGGAGGAAGCACAATTTGCAAGAGGAAAAACGTCACTGTTATCGTACCCCAAAATTAGGGTTTTGCAAAAATGAGTATTTTCAGCTCCCTAACCTCCTAGAAAGTTGTGCCCTCCCCCAAGGATCATTTTGGCACTTAGAGTGCACCTTTTCAGTGGCTAGATCTCCCGAAAAGTGAAACCCTAGTTTCACAAAGTACCAGAAAACTAGAAAACCAGAGTACCAGAAGTACCAAAAGTACCAGAGTACCAGAAGTACCAGAAGTACCAGAGTACCAGAAGTACCAAAAAACCAGAAGCACCAGTCCAGAAATCCGCAGATCAGATTTGAAGGCGTAAAAGTTGGATTTTTGAAATTTCGACTGCACCAGCTAAATCGCCTCAGCCCAACGCATCTATCCCCTGGATCAAAATTTCAAAATTTGAAGTGTGAAAAATTAGGGTTTCCTCATAAAACCCTAAGTTGCAGTTGCAGTTGCAGTCTCATAACCAGTTGCAGTTGCAGTACCTATTGTAGTTGCAGTTGTAGAACCAGTTGCAATCACTCTTGAAGTTTTTGGTAATGATTATTGTTGCTACCAGATGGAGCCACTACCTACAAATTTTATCCGAGGTATGTACTCACATATGGTTAATGGTTAAACCCTAAAGAGTATTTGCAGGAGAAGAGATATTTTTCCATAGATCCAGAAGGATCTCAAGATCCAACACATTCAAATGAATGATGCAACCCAGGTGTGATTATTCTAATATGCATCTATTTCTTATGAAATTATCTTGATCAGTGTTGCATGTTGAAGCTATGATCAAATCATTAGAAGGATTGAAAGTTGATCATAGAGCTTATCCTCTAACCTAACCTTTTTTCAAGTTAGTGTATTGTCTTAGTACAGAAGATAGGTTGAAGAAAGCACTCGTCACTTGAGTGAAGGAGACTTGGAAGAAAAGAAAGCACGCATTCTTGAGGACAAGGCTCCAGGTTTGATTAATCAAGATTCAAAGGTACACATGACAAGCTGATGACTTTCGATAGCAATCGTCGTAAAGTATTATACTTGATAGCATGTGAGATTAATTTGCCTGATATGACTAACACCTCCTCTAGGATAAACCTCTTATGTTAGTTCCAGGTTTCCATGGAAGAATGCTTGGTCACAACACTAAGAGAGTGTTGATATCATTCCGTATTGTATTCCTTACCTTTAATCTTTTCTAAATTATAAGTAATATCTCTAAAGGAGCTACTGTGATGATTATACGTGTTATTTCTTTATATTATCAAGAAGGATATTATTCTTTCTTGTTGTTTTTTTGACCTTGCTCCAGGTCACATGAGGAAGCTATAGAAAAGGTTGCAGAAGGAAACGTGCTAAAGGAGAGATCATAAATGAAGCAATCATCAGTGGAAAAGAAGAAGGTGGGTCACTCAGAAGCTTCCATGACCCACACTATTGAAGAATCCATGTGAACTCTAGAAGATTAGTTCACATCAACTACAAGGCTCTACCATACATATGCAAAGATGTCACAGGTTTAACAGAACTGAAAGGTGATTAGGAAGGCGTATACAATGGATGTGTGCAAGGGAAGAACATCAAGAACCCTTTTCCAAAGAGGGACAACAAAGCAGAAGGAGCATTGGAACTCATCTATTCAAACATGTGTGGCCCAATGCCATCATCCGCCATTAGTAATAAATTCAAGGAATTCAAAGCCTTGATAGAGAATCTTTCCGAAAGAAATATTAAGATACTCAAGTCAGATAATGGAGGAGAATATACCTTGAAGGAGTTCGTAAGATTCTGTAGAGATGTCAGGATCAAGAGGGAACTAACTAGTCCCTATAATCCCCAACAAAATGGTGTTGCTGAAAGGAAGAACAGAACAATTATGGAAGTTGTGAATACCATGATTCACGATCAAGATCTTCCTATGTGCTTATGGGAAGAAGCAGCTATGGAAGATGTTTATGTGTAGAACAGACTATCCCATAGTGCACTTGGGTTCAAGACCCCAGAAGAAATGTTCATCAGAAAGAAGCTAGAGGTAAGCCATCTCAAAATATTTGGTTGTCCAGTGTTTATCCATATACCAAAAGAGAAAAGAAACAAGTTGTAGCCCTCCGGAAAGAAGGGAATATTTGTGGGATACTGTGAGGTATCCAAGGCCTTTAGAATCTACATACCTGGTCACTGCCATATTGAAATCAACAGGGACGTGACTTTTGATGAATAAGTTGAACTTAAGAAATCGAGAAGACGCCAACTTGAAGAGGTATATGAAGAGGAACTTGTAAATCCCAGGATGACAGAATCTGTGAGGAAAGTTCCCATAGCTACAGAACCTATAAGGGAATTCATAGCTTCCCCTGATGAGGAGACTCCTGAATATCATGATATCACAGAAGTTCAAGAACCTCCTCAAATGACCTTCTCCCATAAAAGAAAGCCTGCTTGGGCAAGAGAGCTTATTCAAGATGGAGAGAAGTATGGTGTTCCAGAAGGAACCACAAGACAGGTGAAAAAACCAAAACCATTCTCCAGTTACACGGCTTTGATGTGCAATCTACTTGATGAGGAACCTACATGTTTTGAAGAAGCCATCCAGAAGAAGGAATGGGTTGATTCCATGATAGAGGAATACCAATCCATAATAAATAATGATGTATGGGAAATTGTTCCTAGACCAAAAAGTAAGGATGTGGTATCATCAAAATGGCTCTTCAAGATAAAACATGTTGCTGATGGAAGTATTGAGAAATATAAGGAACGATTTGTCGCTTGTGGCTTTTCCCAGAAGGAAGGAATCGACTATGAAGAGACATTCGCTCATGTGGCCAGATACACTTCGATTAGAACCATTATAGCTCTTGCTGCCAAGATGAAATGGAAGCTGCACCAGATGGATGTGAAGACAGCTTTTCTGAATGGTATCATTGAAGAGGAAGTGTATATAGAGAAACCCCAAGGATTTGAGGTTGAAGACATGAAGCCTCATGTCTGTCGATTGAAGAAAGCCTTATACAGATTGAAGCAAGCTCCCATAGCTTTGTATGGCCATCTAGACAATTTCTTGACGAGCTTGGGCTTTACCAAGAGTAAAGCAGATTCAAATATCTACTTCAAGATCATGGATAATGAACCCATAATACTATTACTATATGTGGATGACTTATTCTTAACTAGAGAAGAAAAGCTCATAGTTGAATGTAAACAGAGACTTGTCGCTGAATTTGAAATGAATGACATTGGCCTAATGCATTACTTCTTAGGTCTTGAGGTATGGTAGAGTTCGGAAAGAATCTTCCTTAACCAGGGGAAGTACACGGTCAAAATCTTGAAGATATTCGACATGCTAGAATACAAGTCCATGAATACACCCATGGAAGCGAAGCTGAAGCTGTTGGTCGATACTTCGTCAGATTTGATAGATGCCACTCTATACAGACAGATTATTGGATCACTGATGTACCTGACGAACACTAGACCAGACATCTGTTTTGCAGTGAACACCTTGAGTCAGTTTCTGGTAGAGCTCAGATGTGTTCATTTAGTGGATGCAAAACATGTGATGAGGTACCTTAAAGGTACAATGGATTATGGTCTCATCTATGATGGAGATCGTGACTTCACATTGAGTGGATATACTGATGCAGATTGGGCAGGAAGCGTTTTTGATAGAAAAAGCACTTTCGGATGTTGTTTCAGTTTGGGATTAGCTATGATCACGTGGCAGAGTAGGAAGCAATCCAATATTTCTCTCAGCATAGCAGAAGCAGAGTACATCACCACATGTTCTTCTAGCTGCGAAGCTATATGGATTCGAAAGTTGTTGACAGGCCTATTTGATTTGGAGATGAGAGAAACCGCGTTTCTATGTGAAAATCAAAGCTGTATTAAAATGATTGAAAATCCTGTGTTCCATGACAGGTCGAAGCACATAGAAATCCGCTATCATTTCATCTGCAACATGGTACAAAGAGGAGCCTTGAAGCTCCAATACATTAGCACAGATGAATAGGTTGTTGATGTGATGACTAAGCCTCTATCTCATGTAAAGTTTGAACACTTTCGAGATAAGCTTGGTATTGTCCGAAAGGACCTTCCCTGAAAGGGGGAGTATATGTGATCCTTGCTTCTGACCTCATTGTTAGAAATAAAGCAAGATGAGTCATGCTTCTAACCTCGCTGTTAGACGTAAATCATGATGCCGTGTGATCCTTTCTTTTGACCTTGCTATTAGACGTAAAGCAAGATGAGTCATGCTTCTGACCTCATTGTTAGACGTAAAGCATGATGCTGTGTGATCCTTGCTTCTGACCTTTTTGTTAGACGTAAAGCAAGATGAGTTATTCTTCTGACCTAGTTGTTAGATGTAAAGAATAACGTCATTGATTCCTTGCTTCTGACCTAGTTGTTAGACATAAAGCAAAATGATTCCTCGCTTCTAAACTTGTTGTTATATGTAAAGAGAGATGTTGATGTGTTTCTTGCTTTTGACCTCGTTGTTAGACGTAAATCAAGATGAGTCATGCTTCTGACCTAGTTGTTAGACGTAAAGCATGACGTTGTGATTCCTCGCCTCTGACCTAGTTGTTAGACGTAAAGAGACATGATGATATTACTTTCTTCTGACCTAGTTGTTAGACGTAAAGCAAGATGTGACTGACACTGAGCTACCAGCTTAATCGTTGTGACATTGAGCTAGTGTAGTACTGTGATGAAGTATCATTTTTACTGATATATATTTGATGCAGATGATGATATCATTCTTTCGAGACTGATGATGTTGGTGATGAAGAAAACTTCTGATGACTCGTAAATGTGCTAGACAATTGTTCAAGATGATATTGACGACACTATCCTCCAGATGCCACTGATGAAGAATACCCTTCTTGTTAAGGGGGAGTGTTGAAATAATGTAACTGCGAAGAGAATTCTTATTATTATTTTGTTCTTGGATTAAATCCCCATTGAGGATTAATCATGTCATTATTTATTATTATTGTTATTGGATTAATCCCCATTGAGGATTAATCATGTCAGTAATTGTATAGGGACCAAATCCCCTTTTGCGGATTGGTCATCGGACAATTAAAAAGTGCAGAATAAGAAGTCGAACCCAGTAGTTATAATGGAAGGCCCAGAATTAATTAAAGGTGGGTTTACCCACCCAGAGGGAGAGGTCAGCCTTGCCATATGGTGACTCTTCACACGTGCCAGATTGATATAAATAAGAGGCTAGAGCCTCACTTCTAAGACACACTTCACTTGCTCATTATCTTATGAGGCAAGCTGCCATTGGAAGTTGGAGAGAGGAGAAGAAGGGTGGCGCATCTCTTAGGGAGGAATTTATGTATTGGTTTGAGTTATCTCTTGAACATTGTATAAGCCATTTATGATAAGGAATTTTTTGTTGGGTTTTCTTCCCCTGGAGGGTTTCCCAGGATAAATGTTGTGTCTCTTGTGAATGTGTATTTCTCAGTGATCTTGTTCTTATTATTCTCTTATCTAATGAAATGCAAAGAACTATAACAATGGCATAAACATTAACACTTGGCTCATCAGACGTTACATTCTCTTACCAAAACCCTATTGCATGATGGCCTTGCACGCTTTTCTCCTCTGCATGCATGTTTTCGTCTGCTTCCTTTTCTTCCAGTTGTCTTTATTTCTCCTCTTCTTGCATGTGCACCTTGCATGATTTTTTTCTAACTATATTTCCTCCATGTCATTCCTTTTCCCCAAAATGGACCTGTGCCCAACAAGTAGTAACAACATGGCCCACGGTTCCAATGGCTCATATTTATGGTGTTGTATCATGGTTTTGATGGCTCAAGGTTTTGATTGCAACATCATTCTTTCGATGAGTCGCAACACAAAATAGTTCCCTGGCGAGTTGTACCAATTGTTGTAAGGAGTTGCAACAACAAGTTGCAACGTAGAATAGTTCCTTGGTGAGTTGAAACAATTGTTGTAAGGAGTTGAAGAAAAATGTTGTAGTGTAGAATAGTTCCCTAGTGAGTTGCAACAACTATTGTAAGCAGTTGCAACAATGAGTTGTAGTATAGAATAGTTCCCTAGTGAGTTTCAACAACTGTTGTAAGGAGTCGCAACAACCAGAACCAAAATACATCATACAAGATATCACAATCTACACAACAACCTCTCTGGCACATCGTCTTTGCAAATTAACTCAAATATAAATGCAAGTATGATATTTTTATAATGTTTAATCATAAATTCATGTAAATTACTAAATAAATGCAATGGAAACACATTAAGTCTAAATCTCGCACAATAATCGATTGATACAAGGTATAGTTAAGCGAAAAGGGGTTAAAAGTAGGGAAAATGATATAAAAATATGTCATTTATGGATCCCGTCATCTCCCCCAAACTAAAAATGTTGCATGTCCTCATGCAACCCAATACTCTTGCATTAGCCAAATTGTAGGGACACTTCTCTTTTTCCACTGTATACCCTTCTCTGTTGTTAACACATTTTTGTTTTCATTTTTTCTTTGATAACCTTCTTTCTAGGGGTTGTCATGAACCATCCTTCAAAATTAGCATTAGCATCCCAAAAAAATTCTTGCAATCTTGTAACAAATATGATGGAGTTGCAACAAACCTGCATGGGGAGTTGCAACAAAACATGCACAGAGATTTGTAGCGGATTTGAAAAAAAAATTATTTGTTCCAGACGATACTCTAGTTTAAGTAGATTTTTGGTGGTTGTGTTTATCCCAATTTAATATCTCTATCCATAGGAAATAACAATGATCTAATTCATGGCCCTCAATATATATAAAAAAAAAATTCTACAAGTGAGTTGCAACATGATTGTTGTAAGAGTAGCAACAAGAGTATTTAGCTATTTTCTCTGAAATTACAAACTATTTTTCTGTGAAATTTTGCAAGCATTCTTGTCCTATTTTATTTTTTCTTAGAAAAAACCATGACCATCTAATGCATATATCTCAAGATATAAACAAATCAATTTCTGAACAGAATATAAAAAAATAAAGTAACAACAACAAAGTTATAATATGAGTAGCACTAGTAAATCATAACTCATGAGATGATGATATTTTGTGCCCTACTATTGGTTCTTGTGTTACAACAATGAGAATTCGTATTATTGGTTCTTTTCTAGCAGTAATAGGGCTTCCTTGTCTCATTAATGTTGAAAATTACTATTTTCCACTGAAAAATGAAAATTCTTATTGTACATAACCAAACTCACAGATGAAGAAATATTTTTCTATAGGAATGATTTCTGTAGCTTCTTCTTCTAATTTAGGTTCTTGTGGAGCAATATATTCCTCTATAGGTGATTAATTTTCCACTCCCCTAAATTGAAAACTTTTCTATAAAATAGAAGGCCAAAGAAACAATGGTGTTCCAAGTAAAAAATGAAAAACAGTCCACCTCTCCCCCAAACTGAAAATGTTGCATGTCATGATGGAACACAAAGCCTACACATGGGCTATGATCTAGTTGAAAAATATTCTTCTCAAAACCATATTTTAATGTAGTGGACCTGAAAAATGCTCATGGATAGCAAATGTTTATTTTTTTGTTGTTAGTTCTTGTGGAGAAACAACAATACTTTCTTTTTCTCTTGTTGTTGGTTTTTTGTGGAAACAACAAAGCCTTTTATTTTTCTTACTTCTGGTTCTTTTGTGACAAAAGCAAGGGATTCTATTGTTGGAAGTGTTGAATCCTTCTCATGCATGGATATTGGAATGGAGATAGACAAGAATGGTGAGGGAAGGTTATGGGTTGTAGAGGTGATGGCTTCCCCCCCAAAAAAAATAAATACATTATCCAGCCTTGAGAAATGGAAAAACATGAGGAAGTAGGATAGAGGCCTAAGTGGATTTCCAAATAAAAGTCCATAAGATCTAATGAATTTTGATTAAACAAAATAAAAATAAATATGCCTGCACTTACCTAATAAGTCCATACTAGTTACAACATCACCATAAGAAGCAAGATATATGATATGGCCCACCATAATGTAACAAAATTTGTAAGAAAGAGTAGTGTGGATCTTGGAAATTTGGAGCACAATATGAGTTGTAGACTGAGATCCAGAACAACCTTATGATGGAGCATCAAAACTTGGACATATTTATTCAAAAGGAGACCTTGATGGAATTTTTTATTTCTCACTTTATTTGCAAACCTTGTCTACTAGAAAGATGGTTTTCAAACAAGATATGTATGACTGTTCCCAAATCGTTTTCACCATCAGAATGTTTTTAGTCCCAAGGAATTCTTGCCAACAAGTTTTTTTTGAAGCATTCCCAGGGTCTAATGATGCTTGAGATAGGTTTTCACCATCAAATGTATTAAGGGAAGGGGTAGGATAACATAGTAACTTATCATTGTAAGTGATTCAAGTTACTTTATTGCATGGGTTAGGGATGGGAGGAGCAGAATGTCATGGAAGTCATGGAGTGGTGTAGGCTAAAGTTTTGATTTAAATGTAGTGTTTATAATAATAATATTTGGGTAAAGGTCATTGGATTTCAAATATAACCACATAAGCACATGAGACTTTATGAACTTTGACATTCATGTAACATTAATCTAAGAGGAAGGGAATCTATAGGCATATCATGGTGTTGGTGAATGAGCATGATGATGATGAGAGATTATGGAAGGATTAATTGGTAGAAATGGCATGGTTGATTTAGAAATGGGGAATGTGGAAATGATACTTGAGTTTTGTAACTTTGGTCTTCAAACTCCTTAAATCAATTATTCACGTGCCTTGTTCTGGACACATCTACAACTTTGAAAAAAGTATTCTTCTTAAGAAAATGTTGGGCCAAGATCCTAAGGAATTGATATTTGAACATGTAAAAACATCTCATGACATTTCATATTCATTTTTGGATATATGGAGAGCATTCCCATTTTGCATGAATTGTTTCTTCAAGAATTACTCATGCATGGATTGACCTTTCAATCCTCCTGGGACCTATAAAAAAATAAGTACTTAATTGCAATAAAATGTGAGATCATGGAAGAAGAGAGTGTACGAGATTTATTCATCCAATACATATATAAAAAAACAACAAGCAAATACTTTTAAAACAAATCCTAGGAAAAATGAACGAAGCAAAATTCATTTTATACTTGTTGAGAAGAGGTGACCGCCTTAGAATACCTAGCAGTATTTTGTTGATAACTTCTTTGTTTCTCATATTATTTGAGAGGTTCCAAAGAAAAATTAAAATAGATTCATAGGGATACTTTAAATATAAACATAGTTAAAAAATCTCTTAAGGTGATATGCCAAATATGTTGAGTAACAACATGCATGCTAGTATTGTTTGTGAGTTTCTGCCTAGACTAACACTCAATAAATCAAGTACGATTTTTTCATTTGATGTTAGATTGACTAGATTAAAATTGGAGATCAAATTATATTCACATATGTATCTCTAATATAAACATGTTTTCAATCCAATAAGAACTGATGGGTCAAATATGCCAATGAACAACCTAGGAGACAAAGTTTTATGAGTGTCAATTTAGGACAAACAGTTAGTATTTTGGGCATAAAGTTTTCATATGATATTGAAATTGAGTGATTCAAATTGTTTTGTAAACTATATTAATAGGATAATATATGCTAGAAACATATTTTCAATATCTATCCATTTAGGCACCCAAAAAGTGATTGTCCCAATTGTGTTCCTCAGTTGCCTACTCTACATCAAGTCAATGTTTTGGTCATAAAATTTTCATTTGAGATCCAAATTGAGTTATTTAAATTGGGTTAGAAACCAAAATTCAAGGGATATATGGGATATAAATAGGTTTTGAAAATATGCCCATTTGGTCTCTCAAAACATGATTGTCCCGACAGTTTTTTCAGTGAATTCACCAAGCCAACATACCATAAAATTCAATTAAAAAGTGATAGCTCCCAAATAGTGATATGAATAGTTGTGAATGTTTTTTTGAATAAAATGTTCAATGGAATGCATATTCATACCAAAGAATTCAAGCATTGAGTTCCTATATTGACTTACATAGAGTGTTGTAGCCACTGTTGCAACTCCTAAAAAATGATACGACTTTGGAAATAAGATCTGTGTATTTTTGTGGGTGTGTTATTTTCAATATAATAAGTTCAAAATAACCCAAAATGTTATATGAAAATGAAAACCAACCACCTAAAATGATGATTGTAAAAGCATCAATCTTGAAGGCTTCTATATCCCCTTTCACTTTCTTTAGTAAAATTCTCATTCACCAATGCCTTCTTCCTCTTGCTAGCTTCCTCAAGAATACATATTGAGCCTTTGGAATTTACTATGATTGGTCATCATGATGAAAATATTAGTTATCATTGGGTGATATTGTTGCATTGTTGTCTTCTCCCATTGTCCATTATACCACTTCATCAATATTTTTGGTGCATCCATCGTTGTCCCAACTAGTGTAACAACAACAAAAAATAGTGACATGAATCCATTGTACTAGGATTTGTGACAATGGTCAGTTTGCAACAAAGAAGACAATTTTGTAGTAATTGTGGTAGCACCTACAATTTGCTTTTAACCGACTTGTCGACTTGCAAAAGAGATTAGTACGATGACTTGATCTTACTGCACCGAGATTTTTGGGGGTTCTTTCCTTTTATTCTACAATCCTTAAAATTGATCACACCTCAGAAGCTTAAAGGAAACACATTCTAGAAAACATTCTAATTTCACATTTAAAAAAAACAAACAAAATTGATACTAGAAAGAATATTTCACCATTGAAAGCTCCCCAACAATGACGCCAAAAATGTCGAGTATTTTTAATCACTTTTCTAATTGTTCAGAAAGAAAACTAAAAATTCTATGCATTTAGTTATAAATTTGTGGCTCGTATGGAACTTGAAAACTGTCGTGCACTATATTTGCAGGAACAATTATTCATTCTATGTGATGTAATCATAGTGTTAATGATTACCTTTTCAAAAGAGTATGGATAGTTCACAAAATTGACAAGGTTATAATCCTATTTGTAGGAAATAAAATTCACACTTTTGCAGAAAAGTAAATATCACACTTGTAGGAAATTAAATGTCACATGTTCTTAAATTAAAACAAACATGTTGGAAATGAAACACACCAGTTGCAGGTATCAAGATTATGAATCAACTATCTCCCGAAGCAACCCCAACAATATAATTCTAGGAACACACACTTTCTTGAAAAGAAACACGCAAGTTGACGGTATCATGAGTATGAATCAATTATCTCCCAAAGAAACTATAACTATGTGTAATAATACTAATTGTAGAATTGAAATCCCAAATTAATCTTGTAGAGTTGAAACAACACACCACACTTGCTGAAAATAAATCACACACAATGAAAGGAAATTGATTAACTACTCACTGGAAAATAAGTTAGATAATTACTCGAAATGAAAGCTTGGTCCTTACGAAGATGATCCATGTCATTACCCAGACCAACAAATATAATCAATGCGTAAAGCAAAGTTATTCAAACCTTACAGTAATGAAAACTAAATCTGAAATGTAATGGGGAAGAATAAAGACATGCAATTCTACATGAATAATCAACTACATAATTTAAATAACAATTAACAATTAAACATGTCACGATTACAATAGATCTAATGAACAAATAAATTAAGTAAATAAATGATTCTACTATAAATTTGCAAAATAAATCAAATTAATTAAATCATACACTATGGAAACAATAAGTCAATAATTAAAATAAAATCTTAATATGAATTATGCCATTATCATTTAGACATTTCTATAAGAGTCCCCCCCAGCTTGCCAAATAATGGAGATAGTGCTATATTTTATATATAAATTTAATGGGAACTAGGAATAACAAATATCTAAATAAACCCACTTATGGATTTAATAAATCCATAGTGGTTACGACAATTTCCTAAATAAAGAATAGTTTCCAGCTAACAATAAATATTCAACTCCAAGATTGTTTCCTAATAATCAACAATAAATAACTCCAATAACGTTTTCTAAATAATTCCAAGATTTTTTTCCCAAGAATTCCAAGATTCTTGGTTAACCACTGAAATTAATATATTTTCATCAAATCACAATGATCTCCCTATTTTTAATTTGTTTGGATTAAAATTATTGTTGCATGAATTTATAATTGTCACGTAGAGTAGTAACAACATGTCTCATGGCTCCAACGGATCATATTTTTGGTGTTTTCTCACAATTTATATGGCTCAAGTTTTCGATTGCAACATCATTCTTTAGATGAGTTGCAATGCATAATAGTTCCCTGGTGAGTTGCAACAATTGTTGTAAGGAGGTGCAACAAAGAGTTGCAACGTAGAATAGTTCCCTGTTAGATTGCAACAACTGCTATAAGGAGTTTCAACAATGTTTTGTGTCATAGAATAGTTCCTTGGTGAGTTGCAACAATTGTTGTAAGGAGGCGTAACAACGGGTTGCAATGTAGAATAGTTCCCTAACGAGTTGCAACAACTGTGGTAACGAGTTGAAACAACGTGTGGGATTTTTCACAACTAAATTACAACAATTTTGTTGCAACAAATATGTTGTAGCACTCTAGAGTTGCAACAAATAGAACCAAAATACATCTTATGACAATATCACAATCTGCACAACAACCTGTCTAGCACATCCTCTTTTCAAATTAACTCAAAGATAAATGAAATTATGATATTTTTATAATGTTTAATCATAAATTCATGTAAAGTAATAAAGAAATGTAATGGAAATAGATTTAGTCCAAATATCACACAAAAATGGATTGATACAAGGTATAGGTAAGTGGAAAGGGATTAAAAGTAGGGAAAAGACAGTATAAATAGATGTCATTTATGGATCCCATCAATAATGTTGCATGGGTTATGAAAAATAGTATGGTATTGAGAAACAAATCTATAATATCATGTATTGGGATCCTACCACTCGTTCGGTGGGAACCATACTACTAATAAATTTGAATGTTTTTGCGATGAAGTAGAGACAAATTTTCATCACCATAGAGTCGTTTTTCTGACCAAGATGTTTTTTTTTTTCGTTGGAATACATTCGCCAGTCTAGCAGCCACACATGGATCTTCTCCGGTCTAGCGACTGGGAAAAGAAGCCTATTCACAATACGGAAAAGTTCGGCTAGCGACGAATGTTAGTCAGTCTAACGACTAATATTAGTTTCAAGAGTGACCAAAACAACCCTGGAAAAATTAATCAATAAACCACTATGAGTTGATAGAACAATGAATCTTAGTCACTAGAGAGACCAAACCAACAGTTAAAAATGTCAAACGAAGGAGGATCAGTTAGTCGCTAGAATGACCAAGTGACCTAGTTTGCGACCAAATTGCAATACAAGCGACTAACACGTTGGTTGCTTGACCAACTAACATGTTGGCCACTCTAGCGACTAACACTTTGGTGTTTCTGACCAATTGGCAATACTAGCGACGGATATGTTAGTCACTAAAGCGACCAATGTTGGGGTTTTTTAAAAACAAAAATTATGCCATTCACACAGGATCTTAACTAAATTTGATAACAGATATTTAAGTGTGTTCAATCATGATGGTCATGTAATTGTAGGATCTTAACTAAACCTTAATTTAAAAATGGGGTGGATGATATGGTGGAACCATGTGAAAAGAGAACTTGATCAAACAATGCAATAAATCAAACAAATTGACAATATGTAAGTTGATAGAGTGAATACCATGTTTGAGGAACTCAATGTGTAGGTCTTCCTCATATGTAACTCTATTGTTATTAATCATGTGAACAACTCTCTTGATGTCTCCAAAATAAAATATATGACATGAGGTAGGGCTATGGGAAATTTGGATTGAGTATTGTATAGGAACACGATAAAGGGATGTAGAGGAAGGGCTATGGGAAATTTGGATTGAGGATTGTATAGGAACATGATAAAGGGTTGGAGAGGAAGGGCTATGGGAAATTTGGATTGAGGATTGTATAGGAACACGATAAAGGGATGGAGCAAGGGATAAAATGAATTACTTATATATATCTTGTGGGAGGGAAACTTGTCTAGCTAAAAGGGTGCACCAGAAGACTCTATGTCAATTGTAGAGGGCTTCAAGAAGCTCATGTCTCCTAATGGAAACAAAACCATATTTTTTTATGATAGAGGAGATGTTAGAAATATTTATAAAAGTGAGGAATAGAGAAAGAGACATGCTAAAGAGACTCTTCTTAGTTGTTACAAATGAATTGGTGACCATTGATCTTATAAATCATATGAACTAAATGTATGGTACGTTCATCAATTTTAGAGAAAGGCATACAAACAAAGAACATTGTTAATTTTGGATCAAATCCCTTAAAATAGGAAAATTGATAAAAAGAACATGTAAATAGGAAAGCGTAAGCTTTAATACAAAGGCATACAAACAAATAACATTGTTAATTTCAGATCTAGTCCCTTCAAATAGGAAAATGAAGATGTAGATAGGAAAACATAAAGATTAATAATAAAATGTTGATATGAAAGTGCATGGATTGATGATAGAATTCTCTAGAACACTTGTAAAATCAGGGATATAAACATGCCTTTAGCTAAGAATTCATCTTTGGGACACAATTCTTCTATAAGTTAATGTTAGAAGGCGAGTTAAGGGGATAAAAATGAAACACTCCTTGTTGGGAAGCATACATACATGGATATGCACTGAAGTCCACTACCAAAATATTTAATTGTGAATGAATAGGTCATTTTATGAAGCTATGGTGTGGAATGCAGTGAATCAAACTGATTTGGGATTATGGCTATGGTGTGGAATGCAGTGAATCAAACAGTAGCAACTCAGGGTATGTTTCTCAACAACACACAAAATATCCCACAGATTTCTCAGTTACACACAAAATTGCTTGGCTCTCGCACATAAATTCCAATCGGAAGTTCAATCATATTCAAAAACTCTAGTTGTATGTGGTCTCCTCGAATGGCATTGGTTTATTTCACTTCGGTTTTGGTAGTAAGAAGTTAAAAACATCAAAGAAGATTTGAAATTGTTGTTGTCATCTCGGACAATGTATTTTGCAGTCTTTAAGATCTTGAATTTTGAACAGTACCATCAAATTTAGTACCTGGGTGTTGTATCATCATGTTAAAAGATGAAGAAAATGTGGACAATTGTTGCACATTAAAAGTGTTTTCCAGTAAGAAACTTGTTTGTTGTAATAGGACGCTAGAAGGGAAGGAAATGTTTTTATGGTTTCACAAATATTATGTCACACACTCAAATCCAATTTGTCAAGAGGCATGGTTGGTTCATTACAGGGAGTCATTGAGGAGTAACGTCATCCAAGAGTGACAAATCATAGTTTAACAACAATTATCAGAATGTCAAACAATGCCCAAGTGCTAGTCTAAAGGAGTGAAACAAATAATGCCAAGGGAGTCAGCTCATACAATTTCAATTTTAAAACCAGTAAAATTAGCAACCCACCAAGGGAATTCACGAATTCTCAGGCAATTGCAATTTTTAAATCAATTAAAGGATCTCGATTAAATTGAGAACACCAAATTTGTTCTTGATGTCATTTTCAAGCATAGATGTTGATGATATTACCAATTTTGTTTTGGGATCCGACATTGAATGAAAAGGTAGATTGTATGGAAGGGCCTTCTATTAAGGAAATCCCTATTGCGACAAGGATTCAATGTTTTATAAATATGGATATGGAGTGACTGATACTAATGGTATGAACCCTCTATCAGTTCATCAGCTAACAGGTCGATCTGTGCCACCAATTTTGAAGGAAACAACTACAATTAGAAATGAATATAGTTACTTTTGGGTGAAAAACATAAATAATGGATTTAATGCCTTCATCAATCTGATAAATGCTTAATCATATGTATTGATGCTTTATTACTTGAATTTTCCATGAATGAGAAACGAGTGTGAATAATCAACCTATAATATCACTATGGATATCGACAATGTTGGCCAAATGCAGTAGCAAGGAAAGTGTTAAGAAATAGGCAATAGATTTCATAAAGTGTGGTTTATTGTAGAAGTGAAAATCAACTGTGGAGTTCACAAAAAATCACAGGAGGAACATTGAACATATGAAAGCCTATAAATATGGATTTAATACAAAGTAATCCTAACATGTAGCACATATTCCAACAAACAATATGGATGGCATTATTTGACATACTCATTGGATACATCAATGCAATTACTATAGAGTTTGCTCAACAATTGCACAAAATGCCATCGTAATTCGAGGTTTTTAGGTTGGCACAACATTTTAAGATCTTGGAACATTAGAGACATTGGAGGATCATTGGCATTCCATATTACTTAATGAAGTTGCTCCAAAGGATGGATATAGAAGTCCAATCGAGARCATAAGYAGTTGTAGCACACCATGGGTTGATTAAGCTATTTGTTTTCGATGAATTATGAAGAATACAACCATATGTCACATGGGACATGTTCATTATCCATCCTGAAGAAAATGTAGCATCAAAACCATGTATTGAAGACTCATCACATGCTTTAGAACATGTGCCAAGACTAGTAGGTGAAGACTCCATGGATGCTACAAAGCCTATATCAACTATTGCATAAGAAGTAGCAGAGTGTGGAGAAGGAGTAGGAGGATATCTCCTCAATAGATTAGGAACTAGAATCAAATATTTCTAGGGATGCAATGGAAAATACCTTAGCCCAAGCTAAGGATCCATTTGATATTCTAGATTCCCCATAGCAAGAAGATCCTGCTACCCTATTAGGGTTTCTAATTGTTAAAGGAAAAAAAGAAATCAACAACCTTGTTAATGAAAAGACACTTGTGATACATGAAGAGAGTAGCTATGTTATTGAGCATATTTTGAAGAGGATAAGGACATATGGTTCGAATAGGCTGCAAAAGAGGATTCTAACACACATTGTAGCCACATTGAATGGTACAAATTTAACATTGAATGATACATATCTCTTATGAAGATGGATTTCCAAAACACTTGGAAATTTTGTGAATTGTATTTTGATATCACCCCTAAAAGGAGAAATCTCCTTTGAAAACCTTACCTACACAACTAGGCGTTGTAAGAAATATTGAGGTCACCAAACCCCTATGTTGGGGGTTTGTAAATATGATCATTTAAGTATGGGTTCCAGAATGAAACTATGAGGTTCACAGCTACAAAATAACATGAGCCTAAAGAGGTTATAGTAGAATTGAAGATAAGAGTAGAAGGGGCCAGACCAAGTAAGGTATTGAAAAATCATATTCATCTAACAATAGATCCATATGCCTACCCAATTTTGGAGAGAAGACACCTAGAGGTTGCAAAACACTCATCAACACCTCCATAAATGAGGTACTGAGGAATATAGATTTGAGGTGACAAACACTAACATAGAAGCTATGGTAAAGAGAGACACACTCACTACTAGGACACAAGACAATTCTCCATAGAGTTGATTCATGTATTGAAGGTCTCAGGGTGAACATATCCTAGTGGATAGGGTTGAAGTTCAAGTCCCTTCCTACTATACCCCATTCCATACTTCAGGTAGTCAGGAGAACCTAACATTGATATTCTAAAGGAAAGAACAATCCAGTGACAAAAGATCTATTTCAAGACATTTAAACTATTTTTACATTAAAAACAACAATTTCATCAATTCAAAATTATAACTTCAACAAAAATAATCTCCAAACAAATATAAAAAAACATAAAATATTTAACATTCTTAACACATTTCCTATATTAGTATTATTATTTAATATTAAGTTTGACTAACATATATGTAATTATATCACCTTAAACCAATACTTAACAAGATCCATACCTTTGAGTGATGGGGTGCCTCCATTGTTGCTCCTCTCCATCCTGTGATTCATCACATGACTTAATTATATTTCAGAATATTAATTAAAGATGTAACAACCTCTACAAATTAATGGCTAAAGACGAATACCTGAATGAGATTCTCTTTGTTTCAAGAATAAATTATTCTCTACTGAATAGGACCAACCACTTGAAGGTGGAAGCTCTTTTGGCCCCTCCCCCCCCCTCTCACATCACTCTCATTTCCCCATACCCAATCTACCTTTACAACTATAATTAGAAATGACAGTAACATTAAATGTAAGAAAAAAACATTCATTGCCATGTGGTAAAACAAAAAACATGAAAGCAAATAACATTCATGACATTTAGGAAAAGAAAATAGATTACATTGGACCAAAAATATATTGGATTTGTATTAATAATAAAATGTCTAATCATTTGTTTTTCTTCTTCTTATTCTTCTTCCTGGTATCCATGAAATCACAAATTAAGTCGTCATCATCAACATTTAACCGATCCCCCACAGTTATAGGGCATTCTTGAAGTGTTGCATCATCATTACTCAACACCTCATGCCATGATGAACTTCTAGTATTTCAGCATGGAGGTTCAGGATGCACATGGGCATGCACTATTGCAACAACAACAAAAATTCAAGTGATATTGTTATTCATTGTTCCTAGGGAAATTTAATTAATATATATTTAATTACAATGTTTTACCCCTGGATTAGCAGGTGCAGTAGAAATAGTAGCTAGTGGTCGCATTGTTGTTTCTGCACTTGTTCATCTATGCTCTCGATCGGAATCTACATGCTCTGCCATATGAAACAATATAAGTATTTAGTACATAATATACCCTAAATATTAATACTCATTGAAAAATGGAAAAACATTAAAAATGCGTGCATACCACTATGTACCGGTCCTTCGGCAACAACGCTTGAATCAATATGGGGGTTAGGATGTGGTTCATTGGGTACATTAGGAGCATTGTTAGCATTGTTACTCTCCCGCGAATGTGGAAAAGACACACATTATTTTGCATTTTAAATGAATAAAAAATATATTTTACATTACAAGTAATCAATGAGTAAAAACTAATCGACAAGTTTTTAATTTCATTTTATTTACCATGTCCTCCAGAGAGACACATGGTGATTTCCCCAAGATTCTTCATCGTGCCACCACACCATCAAAACCCTATGTGAAACCGATCTTTAGATCTTGTTATGTGGCTTTCTCGTTGAACAAATCCCCCTGCATTAAGCACTACCAAAATCATTAGTCACTAGCTGCAATGAATTACATATTTTGTGACGATGATTAAAAAAAAAGGTAAAATGTTTAGGCACTTACAACACGTGCCTTCAATCTCCCGTAACCACCTTGGCCCAATTTATGTTGGCCATTTTTTTCTTGTCTTGACTTTGTTTCCTTGAAAGTGTCTTAGAGTCTACGCAACATTTTGAAATATGTTAGATATTGAATTTTTTTCCTCGTAAAGTAAACAAAAGACCATCATAGTAAATTGAAAACACATCTTACCTTCCAAGGCCAGGTGGTTTCTTCCCTTATGCTTTCATCACTAATTCTCTTGCATCGAGAATAATTTATTTCCACTCCCTCTCGGGGAAAACCAAAGGGCGTTCGCACTTGGGGTCCTGTACTAATTTATTCCTATACACTTCTCTAACATGTTTCAAATGCTTGCCGGTCCTTTTTAGGACTTTCGACTTATTGAATGAGTCACCAAACTCACCAACAAGTCTGGAGATAAGAAGGATTTTTAGTCTGGAATCTTGTCAATTCCATCGTAGTCGAATGGTCGACCCAAAAAGTTCTAATGCATAGTCATGCAAACTATTGTAGAACACATTGTTTCCTGTAAAACATTTTCATCATTAGTAATTTAAATCTCACTGATATGTGATTGTTTAAATAATTATATAACATGAATATCTATAAAGACATATATTAAATACCTAGTAGCTATACTATTTTTAGAGGAACCATGTCATGGTCAACCAAAAATGATACCGCAGTTTTTCTTGTGCTTTGGATACATGTAGCACCAGGGTAACAATCAACGGAAGAGTGATCAGATCCATGATCATGTGCACCACCTGCACAATCTGGCATGTGTTGTGGGGGCGTGACATCACCCCTAGAAGGTATAGAATCAGTCATAGGTGGCACACTTGGGGTGGAAAATAGCCTGGTGGCTACATGGCCATGCGGGTTAGTTGTTGCAGTCCCACTGCTGCTACCAGGACCTTCCCCTTCCCCTCTCATCAATCTCAAACAATTCTACAATGAGAAATATGTGTCAATTGCATATATCAAATTACAAAATTTAAAACCAAAAATTGATATTGTTAGATGACATGACTTACCCCGTAATTTGATATATTAACATGTAATTCAACTATCCTTTTGAAATCCTTAGCAGTTTCCAGCCCAGCAGCGACCAAATCCTGAAATTCCATATTGGCCTTTCTTATGGACAATTTTATTGTCTGCAAGGGGTCTATAGAATCAAATATCTCTTCATCACTTATATATTCATCATTTTCGATCAATGCGGTGCTAGGAATGGGGCCTTTTCCACGAACAGGGCCTTTGCCTCGATCACCACTCTAGCAGAATTTCAAGAAGAATGTTAATACGTGAAAGAAATATTGAAAAAACAATATATGAAATAATGAAATATTGGCAAATATTATCAAATGAAACATTCACACATACAAATTAGCAAATATTTGGAAATGAAACATCGAGCAAAAATTAGCAAATGGAACATTCAGAAATAAAATAAAATTTTATCACAAATGAAACATTCACTCTATGTGGAATTTCTACATTGAGATCCTCGGCTTGAACCGAATGTTGTGGTCTATAACGTTGTCTTAAATTGCCATGTTCCATGTTCCTTGGATGTAATGGAAAGGAACCTTTTGGGTGTTGCAACAAATGACGCAAAGTGGGTCAAAAATTATTCCAAGATGATTTGAATGGGGCCAAAGGAGGGCTTGAAGCCAAAACCATTAGAAAGGATGGGAATAATAGATTCAAGGGTGCAATCCGAATCCCAAGAAATATGGGCTAACTTCATGAAGGTAAAATATGGAAAATTTGGAGGAATTCTAACCTCTTTTTTCATCGACACAAGGGATGGGTTCCTTTAACCACAAGATTTGAAATTATATAAGAGAGAAAGTGACCAGATGCAAGAGGGGGTGATTTCCCAATTTATTGGAATGTAAAGGCCAAGCCTTGGCCATCTTTGCTTGCAATATTCACAATTGGTGGTTTCAAGGTTTGCTTCTATTGACACGATTAGCTCTGGGATCAATCAACTCTGGTCCTTCTCACCGATATTGTCATCTTGGAAACCTTTTGAGCTTTGGAAGGTGGTTTGTTTGGTGAGCCACATATGAAATGCGGACCATATGCGGAGTTTTGTATGTGTTATTTTATGTTTTGTTTTAATTTTCAGTATTGTGATTCTTGGGGTAAGTGACCTCTCTCAGCATTTCATTCATAACTTTTTCTACAAGAAGAAAAGTCAACTTTTGTTGAAGATTCAATGAATACATGTTTCATTCTATCCATGAATTGGTGATATTATGATTGGGAAACTGTAGGTGAGATAAGAGAGGGATGCAATAGGTTTTGTACTGTATCAAAAGAAGACATTCCTGGGTCGACTCGATTCAGATTGTAATCAACCAACAACTCTTCACCTGTCGTTATTGTTTTCACCACACATACAAATATCCTATTACCTTCACGCTCCTCAAAAATGAAATTGGGTTCCTTTCTTGTCGTCCCAGGCCTTGTACTGTTTATAAGACCTGCAATATTCCTCGATGCCTTTGGCCTTCCATCAATAGACATAGTTGCTCCTTTATTTTTATTATTGTATTTCAGTTGTATATAATTTGCATCGAGTGCATATCTCCGCATACGAGGCATATATTGGACCAGCCTCAACCATACTCCATAAGTGTAACATGGTCCAACATAATAAAAAAATTCAACTAATCTACCATATTTTACCTTTATGTCATCCATGGAGAATAAACCAAGGCCATGGATGAATGACAGAGCAATGCAATACATCCTCTCATTAACACAGAAGTCGATGTCCAACTCTGGCAGTTCCTTGGGTACCCACTGTTTAAGTAGGTGTTTGTACCTCAAGGGAACCTCGATGTCACCTATCCTCGCATCATCATAAGATCATGATCCTCCTTCAACAAGAAATAATTGCATGCGCCTACCAAACTTTCTTCTGACCTTTTCACCTCTAGTTGATTTCGCCTTGTAACATGTGTTGGATATCACCTTACCGGGCTTCCCTGTGATACCTCTCAACTCAATTTCTTTTCCTTCCAATAAAAATTTCATGAAAAGTTCTTGAAAATTAAAAGCCATTGTTCCTAATGATTGTAACCATTGGATTCCTAGTACAACATCTGCAC
>ML777055.1:389455-448465 GCA_009831015.1 Picea engelmannii | reverse complement strand
GGATCACCCCTAACCCTTATTTCCATAGTTGTTATCCCTCATAACCCTATATGTAACTACTAACACCTAATGCATATAACCCCTATCACCTATAGACCCTTAAATTATTAACCCCTAATATAACCTTAACTCCCTAGAAACTCCAACCCTTATGAAAATTAATCCATAACCCCTAAAACTTATCGTGTAGTCTAAACATTCAACTTTTTGGATTTTTTATGGGCATATTTTCTGATGTTTTTTTACTGAAATCTGACCAAAAATTGTTGGAACTCCATATTTGAATGATTCACTCTATATAATTCAAGTGACCTAAAGGTTTTTCATGGTGTTGAATCTATTTATGCATTCAAAAATGAAATTTAAACAAACAAAAATGGAGACTTCACCAAGATCTATTTCATAGGATTCTGGTGAAAAAGTTCAAAAAGTTGAATGTTTAGACAATGCCAAAAATTATAGATTTTATATTTAACCCTTAATTTCTAAGACTTATAACCCATAACACCTAATACACATAAATTTCACCCATTTAAGACATGATTCTTAACCTCTATAATCCCTATTCCATAACATTATAACCCATAAGCAATATAATATGTCATGATATCTAACCTATAATATCTAATCCATTTTACTTTCTCACCCTCAATGACTATAACCCTTGAAATAAATAGTATAACCATTAATCATATTGATAAATCCTAAGTCTTATCATCAATTAATCTCTTTGGCCCCTATTTCCCTAAATCCTTGTAACCTTAAGGTACAAAAACCTTAACACTTATAACCCACAAAATATATATATATATATATATAGAGAGAGAGAGAGAGAGAGATATAGATATAGATATATTCCATAACACCTATAATTTATAACCTCTATCTTTTGTAGTCCATACAGAACCTAAGATTTGTAATCAATTTAACCCCTAACCCCTATAATGTTTAATTTCTTACACATATAAACGTTAACACCTAAATATTATAAATTATATCACATCTTTTCTCTACAAACCATAATACAACACATAACTTTGATAACCTTCTTCATATATACCTTATAATTCATAACCCCCTATAACCCCTTACCCCAAACATTTAATGACCCTAGGTCTTAACACATATAGCTCATATATCCTTTTTAATATGATAACACATCTTTTTTAATTATATAAGTTGTCATCTCTAACTCGTAATACATGAACTTATAAACCATAAACCTTATAACCATTGTAACCCTTAAACTTTACTAAACCTAACATTGATCCTTTCCAAACCATAATGAATAGCTCTTATAACCTTTAATCCTTATAACTCATAACTCCTAACACTTAAAACCCTAACCCCTTTAACCCTTACCGATATTACCCTATTCATCAAACACTACATCCATATAATCCATATTTGTAAAACACTAACCCCTTACTACCATGGAATCTAACCCCTCACCCATATAACCCATTACACACATATCACCTAATTATTAACAATTATAACCCCTATAAGTCCAAACATGTATACTCTTTAAGTCCTTTAACTAATATCACCCCTAACCTCCCTAACCATAACTCATGTAAGAACTTAACCATTAATCTCTACTCTTTATAATATGTATAACCCATAACACCTCATCTAGTTTATAATTCATTTAACTTTTAATAGTTATAACCCATTATTTCCAAATACCTATAACGTCTTCATCACTTAAATACTAAAATCCTAGCATATATAACCCCTAATAATTATCCTCTATAACCCCCAAATATTTGTATGTATTACCATTAACCCTTAACACATATATCTTTTATCCATAATTAGCACCTATAACCTCTTCCTCTAAACCCTTATAAGGAGTGAAAATAAACCATAAAATAGTTCAATAGCACCAAATTACTAAATCATATAGAAAAATTTTAAGTACTGACCTTCAAAATCTCAACTATGTAGAGTCTGATCAATTCAATGTTTCTCTTCTTGAAAGAGAATTGAAATCAAGATTTCATAAAAAACCAGAACACCATTGCATCAAAACACCTGAATGATTTTCACAACTGTAGAAAATGATTGTCGTAACTATAGCAAATTTACTGTAACTAAGATATATATATGATTGATTTGTCGTAAATGACTGTTTGATTCTCACACGTGCCATTGTTGGTTTCTCTAGCGACTAACCACCAGTTAGTCACTAGAGAGAGCAACCTTCTTCATTAAAATGACCAACCAGAAATGTTAGTTGCTAGAGTGACCAACATTTGGACCCCGAAAAATAGTACAAAAAAAAGTATATTTAGTACAAAAAAAGCAAAAAAAATACGAAAAAATTCTAAACCTTCATTATATTTCGTCGTAATTTGCACCCAATGTAGTAGTGTACCAACAAAAATTCTCAATGAAGTCCACACAGAGTGATCATCTCCACCTAGTGAATAATCCACTTGCCACGATATATGCCTCCAGAACAAACTGATATAGAAATAAACATCATCCATGTCTAGATGCAACACTTTACCCTCGATAATAAATAATTTGTGGTTAGGGTCCAAATAATTAACCAGTTGGTGCAATAAGTACTCATGGGATCCTAGCTGGAGGCACTAAAATAATTTCAGCAACCCATAATCTTGAAGAGACTCCAAGGTAATTTCATCCCCTTGGGTAGAAAATTCATCAACCTCATGGGATCTCTCTTTCCACTCAATCATTTTGTCTAGTTACCTACACACATCCAAGAAACAAAAAAATAGGAAACCTGTTAGGAAAAAAATTAGTCCAAAATGTGGCCCATGCATCACAACACTTGAAACCCTTTGTGTGTGGCGTTTTGAGCCAAGGCACATTCTTAGGTCATCGCATGATGACATATAGGTGTCACATGATGAACCATGTGATGCTTGTATAAATCCTCATGATGACCCCCAAAAATTGGGCCTCTTAGTTTCTATCTAATCATGCCTACATGTTGCCCATTTACCCACTGGAATCCATCAAAAACACAAATGAAATGAAGATGGAACTCCTAGTTCTTACCTAGATCTAATGACAAGTTGAATGATTGAGTTAATCCTCCATAACAAGTTATGAAAACCTACACTTGGAAGAGGGTTTTTTCTCCAAATCTCTCCACTCACCTCTCTCTACAATGAAGATTGATTTTTTACCATGGTAAGTTTCTTTTTATTACTTTTTGTGTAGTAAAAAGTTATATTTTCACATTGAGACCAAGTATTTCGGCTCATTTTCATTATTTGCTATTATTGTTATTTTAATGTCATTTTTAATTAAATTTACTCTGTTATCTAGTTTTTCATATGATTGACAATATTAGAGGGACTTTCTATGAAGATGGTGACATCCACTGAACTTGAGGTATGTGTTTTCCAAATTGGTATATAGCGATAGATTTTTCCCTACATTTCCCATCTTGTATTATTAATCATCCATTTTTCCATTAAACCACCTTAGGTTAAATCCCATCAGGTTGCAACATTATCCACTCCATTTTCACTTCATAACTTGTTCAATAGTTCCTACCCTTCATGGGTGCCATAATTGGAACCTGAATTGTCATTTGGTTCCCATGTTGTGTTTTCCTCATAGGCTCAGGATCCCTCCTTTAGCCCTACCATGACTTGATGACTGAGCCTTATTTTTCTCTTTTCATTTATATTCTATCCATATCCTGTGGTGGGTTCCTGTGTTTTTTTTATTGTTTCCTAATGGCCTCCTATACAATTTTTTCTTACATCATGCTTCCCACTGTTGCATTGTTGTTTTCCCATATCCCACTTACCACTATTGTCGTAGACTTGACCATCTGTCTCTTTCATTATTTGGCCTCTATTTTGCATCCACCTATGCATGGAAAGAAAAACTGCTAAGATTATATCTCACTTTCCTTTACCATTTACATTAATATTGATTAGGTTAGTTCCATGCGCTTGAAACATAGGAACATGCTATTAAGCCAATCATTCTCTCCAGTTGAGTATACTTTTATCTCTTTTTTGGACTCATAAAAGAACATGAAAAAACAAATTATCAAATTCACTTTTATCTCTTTTTCTGACTCATAAAAGGACACAAAAAATGTACATACCGAGCATACTTCCATCCTTCTTTCGTTCTCGTTAAGCCATGAAGGAGACAAAAAACACAAATAAAGGATTTTTTCACCATTGGTCTATTTTCAAAATGGCAACATTAGTCGAGTCGCCCTTGAACATGGAACCTATTTGAGTCATCATCACATAATTGGTTTTTAGATTATCTATAAGTTATCCCAATAACATGAGTCAAATATACTCCTATGGCTTGTTACTCCACCATTTATCATGGAGAGTGCTTCAATGCCTCTTGCATTGTTGCACTATATTCTTCTAGCTCTTATGTCTTCCTTCCAAGTCACCAATGTGTCATGCTATATGTTCATGGGAAGTTTAATCCTTAGTTGGCCATCTTCTATTCTGTTGACCTTCCAATTTGACCATCTCTATGTCAGTTGTACTTGGTGATACTTTCTCTTCACATCATCTCTCGATGTATGTTTCATGTCAATTTATGGGGGATACATTAAGGCCCTCCTTCGATGGATCTCTTCATATCGAATTTATCACATTATCTAGGAGAGGGATCTGGAAACTAGATAGTACCTTGGAGCTTGTAGTCCTTAGTGGAAAGCCTCCATGTGATCGATATTGGGTTTACATCATTTAATCCTAATCTATTGATTATGTGGGTGCTCAAAATCATATAATCTATTCACACTTGCTATATTGCACTAGGTACCTTGGGGTCCATCTTCCTCAACGATGGATTCCCTTACATTTTTTAATGGTATACTTCAGTAACCAATAATCAGACAGTTTCTACCATGCCCAACATCAACTTATCTATTCACATGATGTATATTTGTACCATCGGGGTTTGGGATGAAGTCCTTTGGTTCGGGGAAATATAATTCCTTTACAACATCCATTCCCAAGTTGTGATGGAGTATATCACTTATTTATGAGCACTTTGAAGACTTTGGGTGCACTTTCCTCAGTGCTCGTTCTATTTCTGATGTATATATCTTGTGTCATAGATCCACATGTATTTTCTGGTGGCTATGATTGTATATATGACATAGATCCACATTTTATTGTCTCATGTCTATGATCTCATTGATGACATGGATCCACCATGTATTCTTTTGTGGCCATTGACTTGCATTTCATGTCATGGATTCATAGTGTATTGTTTGGAGGCCATGATCTTCAGAGTATAAGTATGTATACCTAGGGGATGCTCTATATATGATTCATTCTTAGTGTTTGATTGCATCTCCTCTTTTCTCTCTGGACCTCCTTCCTTTTTTGATGGTTATCATTCCTTTTTTGTACCTGCATCACAACATCGCTCCAACGTCATCATTTTCTCTCTCCTCATGCTACCTCACATGGACACTATTTTATTGTAATGTGTTTCATCCATCCATTCCTTTCCTGATCTCACACATTAGGGTGGATCTATTATATCCTTAATTTCCACCCTATAGTACAGAAGGGAATCCATCAGAAGATGAAATCCAAATCACATTCTTTTCTTGAGATTTAGGAACTTTTTGAGGGTCATCATGAGATTCATAAGAGACAAAACATGATGATCATATCTTGTCATCTGTAGTGAAACAAATGATGATATGTGTAACCTTATATATTATATGAATTATAAAGAACTAAGGGATGGCTGAGTTGTATCTTCGTTGCATGAGCCTAGTAAGTCACATCATTTGAGTTTCTATTGGGTTCTAGAATATCTAGAAGCTCTCCCAAGCCTCTTGCAATGATCTATATAAGAAAGAAAACCCTTGAGAAAGATGGGGAAGAATCATTTTCAAATTTATTTTGTCTAATTTCACAGTTCTTTTCCTATTCAAAACAACCAATATCATATTTCCTAGTTTGATCAAGAAGCTGAGGAGAAGCAAGGAGCAAGGAGCCAAGGAGGATGCATCAACATCCAAGGTATGAGTTTGATGTGATTTCTTCATATTAATCAATAGATCATTTTTTTTCCCATTTAACATGTTTGTATTTCCTTTACAAATGTTTTGATCTAGTTTATTTCATCATAGATGATATTAGAGCCAAGTTAGATCTAGGATTCTAACACCAACTAGAGAGGTATAAATGCATTGTTTGAATTTTGTGTGCAGGAAGTAGATTGTCGAGATTGGAGCTGGAACTTTAGATCTACATTAGTCGGGGTATATGAAGGAAAATATATAGTGAAAGGTATGTGTAACACACCCAGGTCAAAAAACCCAAAATGATATGCTCTATACTTTTATATGAAACGTACCCACCTCCTAGGTACTTCTAATTTTTCCTTCTTGGACTATTTTTCATTTCTGATATCTATTAATTACATAAAGATGAACAAAATATGTAGATGCATTCATCAATATTCATGCTAATTGTAACTAGATATTAATATGCCATGCAAAACAATAACCAACAAACAAACATAGCAAAAAAACATCATATCTTAGAGATAATAAACAAGACGTAGGAGAAATTAATACACAACAGAGAAAACCATGACAGGGAGCACTCATCTTAAACAATTTCAATCACCAACTGGTTTCATACCAAGGAAGTTCCACCGAACAATATACTTTTTTGTTCCAAATCTCAACATCAGGTCACCCTCAAGTCGGGGCTATGAATCCACAAGGATGGGTTCCAGGATGACACTCAGCTTCCCCAAACTAGTTAGCACTTAATATCTCATAGTTTCTCACACAAAACAATACAAAGTACATCATCCCTCTTCTCCCCAACCTGCACCACCCAAATACAATGGACCCCTTTCACTTCCATGTAGCCCCTTGGGCTATACACTTATTTTCAGGGATCCATTGCATCTGGTCCAAAATATCCATGGTTGGACTCTTAGGACTCGTATCTGTGAATAAAATTTAGCACATACCAATGCATATCATACATGCATACATCAATTCATGGATAGAATACACCAATAATTTCTACAACCAACAAACAATGGATTCCTTTCCAACAATTTTTTTTCCTTCATTTCCCCCAAATACAAGATCAAAATGAATGGGAATAATGAATGAGAAAGGAGTGAATGGAAAGAGTGAGAAGAATGAAGAATGTGTGGGTGTGTGTGTAACCCCACAAACACCCCAAAGATGGGTTTATATATTTACTGGGAAATCAAGAATCACATGGTCTTCCCCAAGAATATCATGTAACCACTTCTCTCAATTAAAACAATTATGGGTAAAAAAATACTTATCCCCTTAAGACCCCTCTCTTATGGAATCATATCCCCCTATAACTCTTTTCCTTATCCATATATGACGCAACCTACCCTCAATGGCACTGTCGCTCCACCAGGACCTTCTCTTTCTCCGCGGCCCGAAGAGTCAATGCTCTTCCAACTCCCTCGGGAGTTCTTTACCCACAGTTACTTCCGGTGATCCTCCCCTCCTTAATTTACGAAGGATCGGCTCTCGCGACTTCACAAATTCCACAACAGGGAACTGGACTCTCGGATTCCGAGACCCGATGCTTCTGGTCAACGTTGACTCTGTCTCGGTATATCGGGACCTCGCGCTATCGCGACTCGCGACTAGCGTCTCTATGCCACCGAATTCTCAACCTCCGAGACCCGAAGTGCCGAGATGCCGATAACTCAGAAATCTCGCGACCTCGCGCTCTCGTCACTTCCGGGGTCAGACTTTGAGGCCTCCAACCCCCGAGATCCGATATCCCGAGATCACCTGTCACATCATCAAATCCCGACGTACACCATGCAAAACGTTCCGGGACATCGTGTTTTGCGTTCTCGTGACCTCGCTCTACGAGAAACAGGAATCTTCCATCGCGAACTCCCGATACATCTGACCCACAAGTCAGGTCGTGATCTCAGTGATTCTCCAGGACGATTCAAGTCGTCGATTCTCTTCCTCTTGAAGAGGTTCCCCGTTCACCACCTTCATCCAATGCAACTGAAACAAAGGTGCTATCCCTCCAGAGCTTTTATCAACTCGGACTCCTTCAGAGATTCCTCGAACACGCTCCTTGTGYTYGGTCTTCAATCACTTCCGAAAGTRTTGAAGTCTTCTGRSTCCYGTGCGTCYACGCTCGCAACGGCTTCRCCCTTTCCTCTTCTCAGACTTGCTACTGAGACTCAAATTCGACCTGCACTCACCTGCACGGCTCGAATRCCTCAAACCCAACTCTGGGCGAAAGAGAACAAAAGTTCAACTGCTTGGCCCTCTYGAYGCACTCTATGCGGAGGAATTCGACTGCACTCTATGCAGGAATCTCCTGGCTCAAGCAGAGAAACAATTGAAACTCATTCCCTCATTCTCTCAGGTTTYGAACCTGATATGCAATCACATAAGCAGCATATAAAAGATAAGCATAGAAAGAAGCAAATATGCACAAGCATAGTATTAACAACACACAGAGATCAAACACGTCCATGGAATTGAATCAGGGCTTCTCCTATTAATTCAATATCTGTACATGGAAGTTCTTCACAAGCTCTCTGCTCTTCTCTTCTGCCTCTTCTCTATGCTGAATGAATGTTATGTTACAATGATACAAGGGAGGGTGTCTATACTCCGTTTTCCCTCTCGAAAGCTAAAACGGTCTAATCTAGCCTTAATTAGTTATCTACTTGCATTAAATCTAAATAAATGCCTCAGCTACTTAAGGACGATAGCTTATCTGCTCAAGGTCCGTTACATATACAAAGTGTGCTTCATCACATCAATGTATTTAATGTTTGGCGCAGCCATATTACAATGTTCCAAAATTTGAATGATGGCGCTCTCCAGCTGTTCTCTTTTCCTCCTCGCGCTGGCTCGCTTGATTGAGTGAGCGATGCTCCTGCATCATACTCCTCGGCTCAAAATATTTCATGGGCTCCTGCTCATGAGCTCTTGTACAGTCTACCCATGTTTCTGTATCACGGCATCAGTCTCCCAGCTAGCATCCTCCACTAGGTGGTTCTTCCATTTTACCATGTAGTCAAAATATTGCTTTCTCCTGGTCTTCTTATCGGCTTTTTTATCCAGTATGCACTCCATCTGTGGCTTCTGTGCAACTGGAAACTACTTCTGCCATTGGACCACTGATTCCTCAACGTTTCCAGCTCCTGCATCTTCAATTTTATATGGGTATAAATCCGAAATGTTGAAAATCGGAGATATCCCGATGCCCTCTGGAAACTCAAGCTCATATGCATTCTCGCCGAATTTCCTCAAGACTCTGCATGGCCTGATCTTTTTCATCTTGAGTTTGTTATACGTTCCCCTTGGGAACCTTTCCTTCCTCAGGTGCGCCAGAACCATGTCTCCAACTTCAAACTGAAGTTGCCTCTTCCTCTGGTCGGCTCTGCGCTTGTACTCCTGATTTGATTTCTACAACCGTTGCTTCACCTGCGTGTGAAGTTCTTTCATCGCCTCAGCGAACTCCTCAGCTCTCGTGCTGCTAGTCTCCGCCTGTTCTGGCTCCCTGAGATCAGATATGCCTCTCGGCTGTGTTCCATACAAAATCTGGAACGGGCTTCTTCCTGTACTCCGATTCACCGAATCATTGTATGCAAATTCCGCCTGTGGTAGGATCTAATCCCAGCTGCTGTGATGCTCTATCACTAGGCTCCTCAATAAATCCCCCAGACTCCTGTTTACCACTTCTGTCTGTCCATCTGTCTGCGGATGGTATGCTGAGTTGAATGCCAGATCAGTCCCCAGCTTCTTCCATAGCGTCCTCCAGAAGTGACCTATGAACTTCGTATCCCGATCCAAGACTATGCTTCTCGGCAATCCATGCAATCTTACAATCTCTTTAAAAACTAAATTGGCGATGTGGGTTGCATCGCTCGTCTTATGGCATGGAATGAAATGCACCATCTTCGAGAATCTGTCCACCACAACAAAGATGGAATCAACTCCTCGCTGTGTTCTCGGCAATCCCAAAACAAAATCCATACTAATGGCGTCCCATGGCCTCTCTGGGATAGGCAACGGCTGATAGAACCCTGTGTTCTGCTTTCGGCCCTTAGCATGTTGACAAATCCTGCATCGGTCAACAAATATCTTCACATCTGTACGCATGCCCGGCCAATAATATGATTCGCTCAGCTTGGCGAATGTTTTGTCATGCCCAAAATGACCTGCTAAGCCTCCGCTATGTTTTTCTTTCACCAAATTCTCTCTTATAGAGCAATCTGGAATGCACAATTGATTGCCTTTAAACAGCAATGCATCCTAGATCAGGTAGTCAATCCACGGACTCCTATCCCTAAGAACTGGGTTCTCGGCTGCCTCGTATGCCTCGCCAAAATCAGCGTCACCTGCATACATATCTTTCAGATTTTCAAAACCCAAGGTTTTGACTCTGAACTCCTGCAACACCAGACACTTCCTGCTCAAGGCATCAGCCACCTTATTCACAGCTCCTGAAATGTGCTTGATCACAAATGTAAAATTTTGCATGTACTCAACCCACCTCGCATGCTTTTGATTCAACTTCTCCTGCTGACTCACGAACTGCAGTGCATGATTATCACTATATAGCACAAATTCCTTGGGTATCAAATAGTTCCTCCACTTCTTCAAGGCCTGGACAATGGCATAGAATTCCTTATCATATGTGGAGTACTTCAACTTTGCATCATCCAGCTTCTCGCTGTAGTATGCCACAGGTCTGTCATCCTGACTTAAAACCCCTCCAACAGCATACCCACTGGCATCACACTTCACCTGGAAGGTTTTCTGAAAATCTGGCAACACCAACACCGGTCGCTCAGTTATCTTGCGCTTCAGCAAATTGAAGCTCTTTTCAGCCTCGGTTGTCCACTGAAAAATTTTATGCCGCTTCCTCATAGTGTCCATCATTGCAGCACTGATTCCGCTGAAATTCCGAATAAATTTCCTGTAGAAGCTTGCCAAACCATGGAAGCTCCTTACCTCGAAAACATTCCTCGGCGATGGCCAATTCCTGATTACGTTCACCTTCTCAGGATCCATCTTCAATTCATTCGCCGATATAACGAACCCCGGATATATGAGCTCCGTCTGCATGAACGAGCATTTTTTTAAATTTATCAGCAGCTTCTCCTGCTGTAACCTTCTCATCACAATGGCCAAATGCCTTAAATGCTCAGCCCTGGTTTTGCTGAAAATCAATATGTCGTCCAAGTACACCACCATGAATTTGCCAATGAATTCCCATAGGACTTCATTCATCAGCCTCATAAAAGTGTTGGGTGCATTTGTCAAGCCAAACGGCATGACCAGCCATTCGTACAAACCCTCGTTTGTTTTGAATGTTGTTTTCTATTCATCTCCCTCTCTCATCCGGATCTGATGGTATCCGCTCTTAAGGTCTATCTTCGAAAAATAATTTGCCCCGCTCAGGCAATCCATCAAGTCATCCATCCTCGGAAATGGAAACCTGTACCTGATGGTGATCTTATTAATCGCCCTGGAGTCTGTACACATCCTCCAGCCTCCATCCTTCTTTGGACTTAGTACTGTCAGAACAACACATGGACTAAGGCTCTCCCTCACTAGTCCCTTATCCTGCAGACCCTGAAACTGCCTTTTGACTTCCTCGTTCTCTTGAGGTGTCAACCTGTACGCTGCCTTGTTTGGTAAACTTGCTCCAGGTATGAGGTCAATATGATGACTCACACTCCTCATTGGTGGCAACGAACGAGGTAGTTCGTCCACAATGATGTCAGCGAACTCTCCCAGCAGTTGTTGAATCTCCTCTGGCAAGTCGTCCACTCTTGTGCTTGTCAGAACAACCCTCAGCTTCCTGACAACAAAGAACTGTGGATCCTCATCCTTCTCCAGCTCTGTGAGAAGCTCCTTCCCACTCATGAGAAGTATCGTGCTGCTTACCTCCGGCTTTACTTCCTGATATTTATCTTTTATCGGAAGTAACCTATGGAGTCTCCCATCCTTCTCCAAGGTGTATGTGTTCATCCTCCCATCATGAACAACATTTCTATCATACTGCCATGGTCTACCCAGCAGTATGTGGCATACATCCATGGGAATGACGTCACACAAAATCTCGTCATGATAATTCCCAATTTTGAATTTAACTAAGCACTGTTTAGTGACACTTACCCGGTGTCCTTTTTGTAACCACGAGACTTTATATGGACTCAGGTGCTTAGTTGTTTCCAGCTCCATCTTTTCGACCATCTCAGCTGCAACGAGATTATCAGTGCTCCCACTGTCAATGATAACTTTGCACTTCCTATCCTTGGTTGTACAAGCCGTCCTGAACATTCTGCTCCTCTGTGCTGAGTTGTCCACCTCTCTCTCAGGTGTCAAAAGGATCTTATGCGTCCCAAGCGATCTTCCGCTGTCAGCATCTTCTGCCTCCACATCGCATCTCTGCGCCTCAATGATGTGAGTTCTTCCTCCGTCCATTTTCCTCTCTGGACAGTCCACGGCTTTATGACCGTCTTTACCACATGTGAAACATGTGATGACTCCTCCTCTACCTCTTCCTCTACCTCGGGTACGAGGAAACGTGTTGGCATCAACGTAATCTCCTTGCTGATCCGGTCGTTGCCTCCTCGGCTCAAAAACTTGCTGCCCCTACTGTGAGGTTCCACCTCTTTCAGCTTTTCCCTGAGGTCTTCTCCAATCCTCCTTGTGCTTTTGAATTTCTTTCTGGGAAACCGCCTTGCCTCTAGGCTGGCTTCTGCCTCGCCCTCGCTGTCCCTTCCTGCGGCTTAGCTTATCTTCGGCTTTCAGAGCCATCTGGTACGCATCCTCAACTGTTTGGATGGTCAGCATGCTCAGCTCGTCCTGAATGTCATACCTGAGACCATTCAGATACCTTGCCACTTTTTTGTCATCACTCTCCCGATGACCAGCTCGAATGTTGAGCCTATAGAATTCCTCGGTGTATTCTTTCACCGTCATCAACTTCTGCCTCGGGTTCTACATGCACCTGAACAGAGTGATTTGGTAGTCCCTTGGAATAAATTTCGCCTTCATCTTGGCGATCATCCGATCCCAGTTCTTGATTTTCTGTTTGCCTTTGGAACGCCTGTCCGCCTGCAGCTCGTCCCACCATAAGGCTGCGTGTCCCTTCATCTTGGTGACTGCATGCCTCACCTTCTTGTCCTCTTCGATATCCTCATAATAGAAGTAGGTGTCGAGTGCTCGGATCCAATCCAGCAACTCCTCAGCATTTAGATTTCCCTCATAAACAGGAATATCCATCTTTGTCTTCGAGCTCATCCTCGAAATAGCTCTGATCAACCTCTCTGTCGAGGCATCTTCTGCTGTGACCTCTTCGACATCGTGTCTAGCTTCCTCTTCAACATCGGAATCGCTGAACTCTGATGTATTAGCTCCACACCTCTGGGTGGTTTCCATCTCTTCGAGTCTCACCCTGAGATCTCGTATTTGCCGCTCCATCTCTGGGTTACCCACTGGCCTACCCCTTCTTCGTGCGTCCCTGTCTTCCCGATCAAGTGATTGTCGCTCTCTCCTTGGCGGCATTATGTATTCTACTTCTCTCTGCTACCCGAACAAAGATAACTCCAAACTCCCGCTCTGATACCACTCTGACGCAAGTCGTGAGTATCAGAGTATTTTCCTTTCTCCTTCCCTCCTCTCGCCCGCAATATACAGACAAGACTTCAGGGCTCTGATACCACTCTGACGCAACCTGCCCTCAATGGCACTGTCGCTCCACCAGGACCTTCTCTTTCTCCGCGGCCTGAAGAGTCAATGCTCTTCCAACTCCCTCGGGAGTTCTTTACCCACAGTTACTTACGGCGATCCTCCCCTCCTTAATTTACGAAGGATCGGCTCTCGCGACTTCGCGAATTCCACAACAGGAAACTGGACTCTCGGATTCCGAGACCCGATGCTTCTGGTCAACGTTGACTCTGTCTTAGTATATCGGGACCTCGCGCTATCGCGACTCGCGACTAGCGTCTCTATGCCACCGAATTCTCAACCTCCGAGACCCGAAGTGCCGAGATGTCGATAACTCAGAAATCTCGCGACCTCGCGCTCTCGTCACTTCCGGGGTCAAACTTTGAGGCCTCCAACCCCTGAGATCCGATATCCCGAGATCACCTGTCACATCATCAAATCCCGACGTACACCATGCAAAACGTTCCGGGACGTCGTGTTTCGCGTTCTCGTGACCTTGCTCTACGAGAAACAGGAATCTTCCATCGCGAACTCCCGATACATCTGACCCACAAGTTAGGTCGCGATCTCAGTGATTCTCCACGACGATTCAAGTCGTCGATTCTCTTCCTCTTGAAGAGGTTCCCCATTCACCACCTTCATCCAATGCAACTGAAACAAAGGTGTTATCCCTCCAGAGCTTTTATCAACTCGGACTCCTTCAGAGATTCCTCGAACACGCTTCTTGTGCTCGGTCTTCAATCACTTCCGAAAGTGTTGAAGTCTTCTGAGTCCCGTGCGTCCACGCTCGCAACGGCTTCGCCCTTTCCTCTTCCCAGACTTGCTACTGAGACTCAAATTCTACCTGCACTCACCTGCACGGCTCGAATACCTCAAACCCAACTCTGGGCGAAAGAGAACAAAAGTTCAACTGCTTGGCCCCCTCGACGCACTCTATACGGAGGAATTCGACTGCACTCTATGCAAGAATCTCCTGGCTCAAGCAGAGAAACAATTGAAACTCATTCCCTCATTCTCTCAGGTTTTGAACCTGATATGCAATCACATAAGCAGCATATAAAAGATAAGCATAGAAAGAAACAAATATGCACAAGCATAGTATTAACAACACACACAGATCAAACACGTCCATGGAATTGAATCAGGGCTTCTCCTATTAATTCAATATCTGTACATGGAAGTTCTTCACAACCTCTCTGCTCTTCTCTTCTGCCTCTTCTCTATGTTGAATGAATGTTATGTTACAATGATACAAGGGAGGGTGTCTATACTCCGTTTTCCCTCTCGAAAGCTAAAATGGTCTAATCTAGCCTTAATTAGTTATCTACTTGCATTAAATCTAAATAAATGCCTCATCTACTTAAGGACGAGAACTTATCTGCTCAAGGTTCGTTACATATACAAAGTGCGCTTCATCACATCAATGTATTTAATGTTTGGCGCAGCCATATTACAATGTTCCAAAATTTGAATGCTGGCGCTCTCCAGCTGTTCTCTTTTCCTCCTCGCGTTGGCTCGCTTGATTGAGTGAGCGATGCTCCTGCATCAATATACAAGATAGTGAGGTATTTTATTATTAATAATGATAAAGTGTTACATTTCCTAGGCACTATGACCTCTTTTAATTATTTGGGCACTCTAGCCTTTCATAAAATAACAAAATACATTATTTAATTTAGGGACTCAAAACTAGAGTATTACAATATTCTATCTCTACCAATCCTTAGGTTGATTTTGAATTCACTTGCTTGAGTGTAGGAAAACCATAGAATTCTATCCCCACTATCTATACAGGATCAATAGGTAGGTCCTAGGGAGATATACTTATCATATTGGTGATATTCATCCAACAACAATCCAGAAGTTTCAATAGTTTGCATTTTCAAAAATATCAGATCTCAAATGTGGAACCTTGAGATAGAACCCCAAGCTAGCATGCCTCAACTAGATTATGTAACCTATCATCCTCTCATTGGTCCCTCTCATGCCCATGTATCCATGCCTCAACTAGATTTTGTAACCTATCCTCCTCTCATTGGTCCCTCTCATGCCCATGTATCTGAACCGTCATCCTACATGGCATTTTCAGTGGTATCTAACATGTTATCCTTACCATTCAGAATCTTTCTATTCGAGAACTTGTATTTTCAATAATCTTGGATCCTGGGTATGGAACCCCGTGTTGTACGTGATGGAAACCTATGATGACATATCTTAACCTAATCCTACCATATGTCCTTCTAGTAATGGTGACTTTCCTTATCCGTAAACCTGATGCATCACCCAAATATAACATGAATTCCAACATGTCATCTGACATTTCCATCCTATGTGGCATCCAAACATCCAATTTTGTTCCAAATCTAGGGTATCCAAATATTTGGATTGAAAAATTGGAACTTTCACAAATTCTCAATTCATAATCCTAGATCTTGGATCCCATATGGCCATCTCACATGCCATCTATCTTTGTGTCATCTTCCAACTCTTACCCACGTCAAATCTGGTTTCTAACTTGGTCACAATATTGTCCTATGTGTTTTCTAAGGGTCATATAAGTGTCCTAATCTCGGATACATTTGAATCTTGGGTACACTATGTGTCAACATCTAAAATGCTATCATAAGCACCAAGTTCCATACCGTTGGTATCTTCATACACAAACTACATGGTGAGGAATGAACTATATAAAATCTTTGTAATAAAATACAATGGTGCATGTGGGATAAATCCCTGAGCTTGCAAATCAATGGTCGATATTTGCATGAAAATATAATCAATGATCATTGAATCTTGTTTTTTTATAATCTACAACCGGGGAATCTATTTTCCAAATCAAGCAAACTAGGGCTCAATGGAAAGATCATGAGACCAGGAACAATCCGATGAGGTTTTTTCAAACTTAATTAATATCTAATTTGTTTAATTTATGCATGTTCATCACTAATTTTATTTAGGTTTGGTAGGAAAGAAAAGGAGGGTTATCTCTAGATGTCCAATTATGAACACAAATCGTAAATATGAAGGAAATTCAAGGATCTGCAATACAAAACAAATGTCTAATATGTTGTGGACTTAAAGGAATCTGAATCAATGAAAGAGAGAGATCATAAAATAGTATCTTTTGGATTAGAATTTAATTAATTTCCTTCATTGAAGGGATTTTCTAGATGAAGAAGTTTTATTCAAACCCTTAATAAACTGAGGTTATAAAATAAGAACTCTTCTATAGTGCAAGGAGGCACTAGTGAATGAAACAAGGTTGTTATACTACTATCAATCTGGATTCAAACACTCAATTTTCTTTGGGATAAAATCCTCGGACTTGAGACTTGTATACTATTATAAATTTTAATAAGAAATTGAGGCCTGAATCATTTTGGAGAATTTTTTCGATTGGATGCTTTAAGTTGTGTTGCAATGTTTCTTGGAGTTATGCAATTCTAGCAATCGATGATTTCATATAAAAAAAAATATATGAAATACAAATATCTTCAATTGGTTAAATAGATATGAGAATGTTGGTGATGTTTCAGATAATTTCTTATTTTGCAAATGTTGTATGCATTTGTGCTTAATAATTACTGAGTTGAGGAATTGTTTCAATTATCATTAATTTATCTTCTAGTCTTATATTTAATTTTAATTACATTTTCTCCTAGTTGTCTCAGATATATTAATTAGATATAGTATATCATAGATAGTTATATTTTAGGCATTTTTGATTGATTATTTCAAATTGGATCGATATTAAATCAAATCCAACCCTTTTTTGTGGTAATCGATCCCATATACCAAAGGAAATCACCATCCCAAATGATAGTGAGTATAACTAGGACATGCCATTGGGCGATTCTCCATCATTTGGTAGGAAGTTTTTCAATCGTCAATAATTTTGGTGATAGAAGGAGGGCTCGATGATAAGCTGGTCACATGGATTCATTCATTTTGAATGTATTTAACTATTAATAGATACCTCCCAAACCCCTATATGGAGATCTATTTCTCAATTTGTATCATTTATAACTCCTAGAAAGATAGTTAAATTATTGTCAAAAGTTAAATTCCATGGTGAGGGAAGGATGTTTGCATCTAAACATGCCTTTTAGTTTATTCAAAATAACAAATCTCATAATATTACTCATGAAGGTTTAATATGCAGGTTGTTTACTCTTACTTTCGAAGGTCGAGTTAAAATTTGGTGTTAGACATTGTGAGTTACTTCTATTCACAAATGGAATTGTTTGTATAGGAATTATTACATGATTTTGAGAATTATGATTATTATGAATTGTGTAATGAAATGCTAGATCTTAGGAAAGGAAAAGATGAATCTTTAGAAGACTTTTCTTTATGTTTTATGCATATTTTCTATAGATTTCCTTTGAATGATATTCCTTATGTTGGTGAATGGTTTCCATATCCAATTTCTCTTTCTAATGAACAAGATCAACCAGTGACTAATGAATTTGAATTATGTATTGATGCTCACTCACATGTTTATTTGAATTTAGACGAAAATCTTGAGGATACAGATGTTTTGGTTGAACCACATGTTTTGGGATCTTTCTTCACTTTCATTAATGTGGATAAGGTAGAAAATGACATTTCAAAACAAGTGCATGTTACCTCTAATCATTATTCTCGGCCTACATTTCCCCTTGATAAGAAGTAGACCTCCTATGCAAAGAATTCAATATCAATCATATATGATGTTAGTTTTAAAGAACAACAACATGAAGTAATTCCTTTTGATAATGAAACACTTTGGATTCAACCAATGGTTATGTCAGGTTCTCATAATTTTATTTTATGTTTATCATCAAAGGAAATGGAGGAGGGAGCTTTCTACATAAATGAAGAAAGATGTCATGTTCCTGAAAAGTTGACATCCACCTTAAGAATAAAAGAGATTGAATCTAATCTTTGTGTTCTTTATTATGATGTGGACTAGTCTTCTCTTAATCTAATTGAGTATATTCAATAAGAGAGTCTTGGGGTCACCATCATAAATCATTCAACTAATTGTCTCCCCAATACAATTCTTGAATCCTCCTACTCTGAAAATTCTTGTGACTTGCTCCCATCGTTATCTACTAACATTGAACCTGGATGTTTTTTGGATAATTTTTTATGTTCATATTTTCCACTAGACAAAGTCATGGATGATTATTATTTAACTAAGGAAGAAATATGGGCTCATAAGACATCATAGTTCAACACTCTTCATATTTCTATGAAGTGAAGAGTGATATGATTAAAAGAGTTTTTGATTGTGAAGATATTCCTTGTGGAGTACTTGAATATTTATAATTGAAATGAATTTTGCATGTTCTTATGGAAGAATAGATACCATTAAAAGATGCTTCCTTTGAAAATGATTCTCTTTCTAGAGAGGCATATCATTCTTTTACATATTCTACTTCTTATACCTTATACCCTAATATTTGTGTTGCTTGTACTATCTCTAATTCTTTCCTAATTAATTATCCATAGTCATACCTTAATAAGGTACAAGATATGAAAAATTCACATATATACTATAGGGAATATGAGACCTCTCCCCATGAACATTTTAGTTTTAGGTGTTATCCACCTTTTACATGGGATGAAGGAATTATTGTAGCAAACATGTATCAAATTATGTCTTCTTTTGATTCAACTACATTTTTTTTATTAATGAAGAGTCTAGCTATTATAGTAACCGACTAATTGAGTTTGATGGAACACAATATATTAGTGGTTTTCACCCATGTATTGATAACATATCTTATAGAGTGATAGGGACATCCAAGTTCACATCATTTAGTAATTATATTTCATTTCAATTTGTTGGTTATGTGAAATATGATCTTAGAGAGAATGGCCAAAATAATGAGCCACTTTGGTTCCGATCTATGGCTATTTTAGATCCTCATTATTTTGTTTTCTCCTCTGGAATTAATGATAACATCAGGACTAAAGTTCATCCCCAAGGTACTAGTCATGATACTTTCATACATGCTTCTCTAAAGGTACACTTCTCTTTCATACTTCCCTTCCAAGAGTTATGTGATGGTATTTCTAAATTTTATGATAGAATTGAAGCTTGGTTGGAAGAATTATTCTTGTTTAAGTTTGTTTTAGATATCAATGCTCACATATTTCACATGATAGATAGAGGTTTTTATGATTTAAGTCTTCATATTTTTTGTTTATTAATACTCCAATATTTGTTATTAACTTTTGATGTACATATTGGTTCAATTTTAGAGTTACATTAATGGATTCTTTGGCATTTTGATTTTACCTAGTTCACTTTCAGCCAATCTAGTATATGATAGAAGTAGAATAGATTAGGCAATTTTTTTTTCCTTGCCTAATTTTTTTTGTCGGTTTGATTTTTGGTTTTCTATAAATTCAGTTGTGAAGAAAAGAATAAAATTGTATATTTGAAGAAAAAAGTAAAATTATATATTTTATGGGTGGAGATACCTATTGTTTTTTAAATATATTACTCAATGGATAAATCTCCCATAAGTAATTTTTATAAACCATAGTTATTTGATTATTTTCCCTTTATTTCTTATCTTTATTTTCTATTTTCTAGTTAGTTTTCTTTTACTTCTATTACTTTTAATAAATAGATTTGTTGGTTGAACAAAAAAAGAATTTCATGAAAAGGATGGGAAAGAAAATCAAATTCTTACATGTTGATGTTCCCTTTTGGAATAACTATAATGAAATATCACTTTTGTTGGAAGATTGGTTGTTGCCATTGATGTCAACCCTAGTCATGGGTTTTGGACCGCAAGATTGATAAAGGTATTTGGACATGAAGGACAATGCACATGCATATACAACACCCATGAGTGGATAGTATACATCATGTTGTTTTCGGTGGTATGTGGCATGTCATGTGGATCCTCATGGTTGAGGAGAAATGAATTTTTGAAGATGACAAAGTGAATTGAAGAAGGAAGTACATGTAGGCCCTGATGATAATTAAAGAAAAAATTTACAAAATAAGATAGTGTCAGGTCCGCCCTAATGTTAAAATGAAGTGACATAAATGGTATAAATAAACATCATTATACATTCATTTTGATACAAGTCGAATTTCATAGGAAATAAGAAGTAAAGAAGGCCGGATTTCAAGGGAGGATGAAGTCTTTTGGTGATGTGTTCTAAGGTATGTTATTTTCAGGTCATCTTACCATTTTTGCTATAATTTTTTTCTAGAATGATTTAGATGGTGAAATTGCTATGGTATTGAGAAGACATATCAAGGTACCTTTGGTAAAATTTTCAGCTCTTGATTCTCTATAATTATGGATATACACTCTATGGAAGATAGGGTTTGTGACCAGTCTTGAAGCTAGTCAATAAACAAGTGTTCTAGGTAAAACAGTCATAACTTCTTCATCGAGAATCCAAATGATGTGGGACAAATTGCATTGGAAATAGTACAGAATTTAGTTTCTTGTGTGTGAGTTTCATAATCGGATGTTAAATATTGAGCGTGGAGCATTCTGTACAAGTTTGGTCTTCTAAATAGACCAGAATTGAATAAAGTCTACCATTCTTTATATAAATTATTTTTGGGGAGGATTCAAGGAGTGAAACTTGGAGGAGTTTCAGAGAATACATTGAGTAATATTATATACAGGATTAGAGTACTCCAAGAATTGAAGAATTGCAGAAATTGAAGAAGTCTCAGGAAGCATTATCAGGTTCTATGTGATGATTGGTTGATGGTGATGATTTAATGTAAAGTTTTATTGTCTCTCATATATTCTTGGGTGGAAGGAAGGAGAAAGGATTGAGAGTTAAAATATCTCTTGATATTGGAGGATTGTATCTTCCTCTTGGAGTTTTATTCATCCCTTTACATTTGGAAGTTGTAGCTACCTTTGGAAGTCATTACTTCCCTTGAACAATAACTATTGATTATTTCTCATATATTGTGCATGGTGTATTGTGGTGTATTGTGGTGTATTGTGGTGTATTGGTGTAACTCTTATACTATTGTTCATTGCTAATTGAATATAGTTGAATGGTTTAAGTATGAGTTGAAAAAGGTTTTAAATTTTACTTGATACTAATTCACCCCCCTCTCAGTATCAACAACTTTGACAAAAGGTTTGGAGTTATACATATGGTTTCACTCCTATTGAGATTTTTCTTATATTGTTTTCAATCAATTTAAAGATGGATTATTATAAAAATAAGGAAGAGACATTCATCACTACAGGACTAATTACATGCTTGGATAACATAGGGAAGTTTGATAATTGAACTTTTTTTCCTACATTACCTTGAAATTTGTTTTTCATGATATTTGTTAGTACGATATCAAATTTTTCAATATCAATGAGAGAAATCAACGGTTAATTCCCTAAGTTATAAGGTTGCTAAAGAAATGGGGTTATTTCTAAAGCATTTTATGTAGGAGAAATGACCCTAGTGGTTAAATATTCAAGGGAAGATCACTTGATAGGGCCATAGTTGTTTAAATTTCAGTAAAGGGGCTTATCGTGACCTTGAATAACACTTATTGGAGGCCATAAAAAAATATTTGCACCATCGAGGAGCTAAATAGGAATCCACGTACCAAGATCATGGGCTAAAGGCTTATATTAGAGTTGTGATATTGATGATCGATAGATCAATGATTGTTATTGTGGCACATTTTGATTCTAAATATCAATAGTCTACGATGCATTTCACATCATGGAATTACACACTTATTAACTTTTCTTCACGATGTGAGGAGCAATTTCTCCTTTTCCAAGTGGAGTTATTTCATTGGATTCACATCACTCAAAGTCTTGGGGAAACCACCTAGCTAAGCATGCAATACCTCTTATTATTTTTGGAAAAACCATTATCCTGCATACAATCCCTCGCATAGCTGGAAATGAAATGGTGCTTGATGACACTAATGAGGCACATGAGGCCTTCCCAAATAAAAGGATAAGATATTTGGCCCAGATACCATGGTTTTTAGATGGCCTATTGGAAAAAAAACACTTGGATAGAGGCCCAACCCTCCATATTATCTATGATAATGAGTCACTCTAGCTTAGAGTAATGTGGCTCAACCAGGTGTCACCTCGACCTAACACAGATGCCACATAGCCATCCACTTGGACCAATAGCATCCTAAAACATGTCAGTGGGACCTTATTGATGTCATTAGTGACATCTCTCAAAATTTTGTGCATTCTCAAATTTGAAAGATGTAACCAATTGGAAGACTATGTCATGTGTCACCAAGTAGTATAAAAAGGGTAAAAAGGGATTTTAATGGATTTTTTTAATGAAAGTATTTTATATTGATCCCAATGTCCAAGTTTATATTGTAACCCTTGAAAGAGACCTATACACATTTTATTCAATTGACAAAAAAAGGTAATTCGGGCCCCTTGAACTCATACTTTGTATCTATCCCATCGATTTCACCTATAGAAGAGATAAAATGGAAACTAAGGAAAGTTGTAATCAACCCCAAACCACATAGAAGCAACCTACCACTAAATAAAATCTAGTGGATAGGGAGGGTGATGTTTCTGGCCTATTTTTATCTTACCTAGACCTTTACCAAATTATTCGTGGGGCTTAGACTGATCCTAACACCATCAAAGACTATATTTATTTGTGTGAATCAAACCTAGCCCAATATATAATTCCCCAAACTTACCAATTTCCTGAGTTTTTTGAGTGGTGTGTTGTCAATTATAAGGATGATAAAGAGTAGGTAACAACTATCGATGGGTCTAGGGTCATTTGTTGAATGTCAAAATAATCTAATGCTCAAATAATTCATTTTCATGACCCTACTACTCAAGAATTTTTGGATGATGATACCTTATCCTCAATATATCAGGCATTATCTCAACTTGAAAAGGACAAGTTATTGGGAAAGTTATTATCTACAAATACCCAACTTCCAACTAGCTCACCTCCGTTTAAATATTCCTCTATCCTTGACATAACCACATAAGCCATTTCAATTATTTGTCATATCTTTGGCTATGAGCATGATAAGACTGTAGTTGAGTCTATTCTAGGTTTGTTCCTTGTCTTGTGTCCTCTAGAGTCAATTAAATGTACCAATTTTGAGTATGCTAAGTTTCTAAGTGGATTCATGAATTTCCAATTTTCTAACTTCCATTGTACAAAGTATTTTAGGTATCAATCTCACCTAGTCTACTTAATCTTAATTTGTGATTGAATGAACTAAGGAAATAAGGAGAAAAGATAACAAAGGATTTATCCTTTTTGTTAATAAGTTCGTATGGCCTTGTTACACTTTGATTCACATGGTGTCACCTCCTATAATGTTTCCCTGGATGAAGAAATTGTTGCAATTAAGTAAGGATATCAACACAGGAGACGAGCATCTAGCTGAAAAATACACTATCATCATAAGTTATGGTTTTGAGCAATAACCATACAAGATACAATATTTTTGAATTGAGGGACATTTTCCTTGGAGTACATTAAGAAAAGGCTCATATAATATCAATTGCATTTTTCCTAGCATATGAAAGATATCAAATTTAATATGCCTAAAGAAGCAAGCCCTTAAATATTTCTAGTCAAATTTAGAATTGCCCTGAATTTTGTTGAACACATGTTACAACAATTTGATTTTGAGGAAATAAGGAGGTGAGAATATGATCCACATGGTGTAATTGATGCAAGGAAAACTACATATAAACAACATCAAAATCATGTTGTAGATATCACTACCAACTTGGATTCATGGGAGGAGGGAAGACAAATTTTAATGGATAAGGCGTAGAATTCAACTATTGATCAACCAAGGGATCTAGTAAAGTCCCTCCAAACACCCCAAAAGAAATAATTTCTAATTGGAAAGAGGTCTTTCTCATATTTTCAGTCAGATATGGAAACTGATGAATGGAAGAGAAAAATACCAAAGGGTGATGAAGGAATAGATACACAATATGTCCTTACTAATGCTTTGGATAAGGTAAAAAAGATATTGGAAATCACATATTGATCCAATGAATAAGGTTCAACTCTTGAAGCCTCTACTATTACAATTGAACATCTCTCATCATCTCTATTGTCAGGAGAGAAATCTGTCACTTCTACTACTGAATGAGCCTCTTAGAAGCAACCTTCTCTTTTCTCTCACTAGTTTGACATAAAGAGGTAGAATCATGATATAATGAAGGAGTTTTGTCCTCAGTTAATATCCCCCCCAAAAATTATCTATGTTATGGATTACCAACATAATACTCTTAATTTGGTTGTGTTAGAATCAAAGGTACCAAAACCCCTTACTCCTGCAGACTATAAGGAAAACTAGATAAAGCTCAAGATGGTTTGTATTCAGCCTAGGGATATGGTTGATATGCATAAGAAAAAAGTGATATGGTATATAAAGGAGTGTTCCAATATTTTCATACTAAAAAGAAGACGAGGGAGATGGTGATGAAAATTTATAGATAGTTGAGGTAGGAGAGAGTAGTGGAAAAGGCCAAGTAGATCCAAATAGATGAATTGGAAAGAAATGTCACTCCCTTTGGAGTAGATCCCAAAAATCCCATAGTTGTGGGAGATTTAATCAACCAAAAGGAAAATGAGAATAAATTCATCAAGAAGAAGCTCAACATTCCAAAGGTACAACATGTGAAAACTCACAAACTACAAGCTAGCCATTAAGAGAAGGACTGGTTGTACCAACAATTGTTTGAAAGTGAAAAGACTATGGAAAGGAAGCAAGATGAAAATAAATCTTTTAAGGATCAACAAGAGTTTCTTTTGTAGACATCCAAGGAAGTTAAAGTGTAGGACAATCCTTTATACAAATATGTCATAAAATATGCACAAGAAAAAAAATATGACGGAAAAGGATCACTAGCCAATTCTATTTTTTGTATTCACACCAATGGTACATATTTATAGTACAATTAGTGATGCCACCTCATAGAGAGATTTTATCTAGATCCTAAAATCATGCATGATGAATAGGCTAGGAAATCTTAACTAACTCAATAATCATCACTTGAGGATATATTACTAATATCGTAAATGAATAATACAAATATAGGTGACAATTAGACATAGTGATTGGTAAGGTAAGACATAGGATAACATCCCCCCCTCAATCACAAGTCTGATCAATAATACTAGCAATGAAGCATTAACTGGTATTAATTCCAAGTCTTCATACTAAAACTCCTGAGTTGAACCTCAATGAAGAACTTCCTGAAAAATCACCAATATGGATGTTGAATGGTTCATATGAAATGAACTGGAAGAGAGATGAGATATGGAAGTGAACAACTACAATATCTGAAAATTTCTTGATTGCTTGAAAGTTCAATCATTTTTCCAAGTATTTAAGCTTAGAAGAATCTGATGTCTTCTGCTAATTGGTGAACATGTAGTTTACCACTCTACTATCAATGTATCATTGAAGTGCTCTCTGAATATGTGGTTTTTGATAACCACTAACCAATTGATACCATGTATTTGATGGTTTTTGGATGACCACTAACCAATTTTGACACTTTTAGGTGTTCAACAATATCCTAATGTATCATGTGTATGATTCAATTGCAAGTTATTGAACCATAATCCTACTAAAGTTTTCCATCTACAAACTATTGTTTCCCATTTGGAAAATATCATGCCCATCTGGTAGATTTGTTGTCGAAACTTTTGGTTTGATAACCATCTTCAATTCCATCATCAATTCCCCCCTTTTTCAGCTGAAAGGAGAGACCACAAATGGTTTCACGAACCATCTTTACTTGATTTTTGAACTCCCCCCTTAAGGTTCAGAAGAGTTACATCATTGTACTCCCCCCTTCTAGACTCAATAGAGTACCATACTTGTTCCATTTGTATACAAAACAAAGTGGTTATGTGGAAAAAAACCACATGTTATTTCATCCCGTGAGGGCCATGCTCGAAAGTTACACCATAAGGGGACCACTTATGTGAGGTACAAAAATGTTATGTGTTGCAAGATTGGTCTTTACTCGATATTGAATTCTATGGTAAGACTTATATAATCGCTTGGTTGTTGATGACCGCTACCAAGGATCAATCCAATTATAGTAAATATTCAATATTGTAGGTTTCTTTAGTGTTGAAAATCTGTCTAAAGAATGGTTATGATTGCCACAATGTTGGAAATGATGGAGATCAAAACACGGATTCTCCATGTGACCAAATCGATTACAATGTTGGCACTTCACATTATGATGTTGAAATTGAATAGTGGAAGTTAAAACTTTAGGTGAAGTTGAAACTTCTTGAAGGAATCTAGCACTCATGAAGTGGATTCGTTTTAATAATTGGGAATATGAAAGGAAAATTCCTTGTAATATCCAAGTCTTATTCTATTCTTGTTGTAGATGATTTCTTCCCAAGGTATGATGATGGGCTTGGAAAGAGTATTCTCAGCATGTTGCTTTGAAATATGTGGAAGTGGATTTACTATATTTTGTTGCATCATTGAAATATTTTCTTCACTAAACTCAAAAGAAAAAAATTTAAATGTAGGTTCATGAATAGCTCTGTATTTGTCTACATATGGAGTTGTCTTACTGAGTTTCTCCTTCACTGACTGTTTATCAAAAACATCATCATCATAGATAGGGTTGTTCTGAAAAAAAACTAGTTCAGAACACTTTACTGGATTTTTATTTTTGAGATCTATCAAATCATCATTCAATAGTTGGGATTGATATTAAAGAAGTCTAACCTTATCTTCCATCACTTGCAAATAAGATAGCACTGATTGAAGAGTTTTTTTTTTTTTGAATGATAGCTGAAGGCATAATCGAGCCCCAAAATGAATCTCCTCGATGATACCTTTCCAACGAGCTATCACACGCCTAAAACAGAGATCGTATGCAAAAGTTACGACCCCGGGAAGTTGATGAACTCACTTACCCAAACGGGGCCCACATGACTTTTGGCGCTTCATCTCCTAGGGTTAGGTTTTTGGATGTCTAGGACTTTTGGCATTCTCGTTTATTGTAAAAAGGCCTTCAAAGCCTCATTGTAATGTTCTTCTTGTGAATACGAGTAGTCATCACATCTCTTCTCAGAGATAAGATGCCACCATTCTAGCGAGTCTTACACTCTGTATTTTTACAGTCTCTGTACATTTCTTTGATAAATAGAAATAGTGTATTACTGTATATCTGTGTTTATGGTTGCATCTCTGATACATTTATGTTATATTATTGAATATCTGCAATATCTTTGTGCATTTCTTTATTATATCTCCGCTCTCATTTCGTGCCGAAAATAATCTGGATCAGTGGTATCAGAGCATGCTACTCTTGATCGATTTTTCAGTGCATGTCCCCGACGAAGTCCGAGTATAGAAAGTTGGGTCTCGATATTGTCTCTCTTGAATACAATTGCTCTCACACACCCAAGAAACCCTCAATGGCGGAAGAAAAGAAAATCGACGGAGCAGACGATCCTATCAATTTGTTGCTTGAGCAAGCTCTCACACGACAGAGGGATGAAATGATGGATAGTTTTTCCCACATCCTTAAATGCCTATCGATAGCATCAGGTGCATCTTCATCAAGCAGCCACTTTGAAGGAACCTCTCCTTTCAAGGTACAAGTTAATTTTGATATTCTTGTATTTGAAGGACAGATAGATGCAGAAGCCCTAGAAAAATGGTTAACTCTGCTAGAAGGTTATTTCTCTGTTCACAATTTTTCCGAAAAAGAAAATATCACCTTCACACTCCTTAAATCTCTCCCTCATGTCAAACATTGGTGGGAAACTTAATGGAAGCAAAGTTCCACAGAGGATTCTGGAATATATGGGGTCGATCCCACTTGGGATTTTTTTGTGGATGCGGTAAAGGAACAGTATTACCCTGTTGGAAATTATGATGACCAGTACATGAGATGGACCACACTGCGGCAAGAGAGGGGCCAAGCAGTTTCGAAGTTCACCAATACCTTCCATACCTTGCACACCAAGCTGGGTATCAAAGACTTCGAGCGACATTTGATTCTGAAATACCGTGGGGCTCTACACAGATACATCCAAACTGAAATGGATTTTCTAGACATCTCATCACTCGGTGATGCTTATCGATATGTTGTTAAAATTGAGTAGGAATTTAAGCACCAGAACGAATGGGAATTCAGGCCTGCAAATACACAACAACCAAAGTATGACAAAGACAACTCGAACAAACAGTCTCCCGAAAACCAATCCAAGACACAGGAAAAGAAGCATCACGGGAAGACAAAGAAGGACACCGGAAAATGGTGTGAGTTCCACAAAAGCCCTTGGCACAACACTGATGAATGTCGCTCAAAACAGTCATTGGTGGCAGAGATCAAAGACAAGGAGCCAAACCTTGATTTAGAATCTGATTCTGAAAATAATGGTAAAAGACAGATCATCGACGCAGACCCCACTGCTATTGTTGCGACCTCAACAATTCAACCAGAAGAACCAACAGATCCTGAAGAGGGGGAGCACCTTTTTCATTCACAGATGTGGGTGAAGGGGACCCCACTGCATTTTATTGTTGATAGCGGAAGCCAGAATAACCTCATCTCAGCAGAGGTTGTCAAACAATTGGGATTGTCGACAACACCACACCCGTAGCCATACAACATCAGGTGGCTTCACCAAGGATGAGATCTTTGTGTCAACCAGCAATGTCTATTGTCATATGGCATCTAGCCCTTCAAGGATGATGCATTATGTGATGTTTCCCCACTGGATGTCTGTGATGTTCTCTTGGGCCAACCATATATGTGGAAGCGCCATGCTTTTTATGAGTCTCGACCCCGTAGTGTCATTGTTACTTTGGGGGGTCATCTCTACAGAATACCATAGGTAGTTCCAACTATTGTTCCACCTAAAAAGTGTCGCAAGGTAGTATCTCATACTGCAAAATTCAGCTTCTTCACAATCTGTTCGAAAGGGGAACAGAAGGACATTGCAACCACTACGGTTTCGCCCCCTGCACCTTCTAACCAACAGAAGCAGGTAGACAAGGTTGCAACAAAGCAAAAAATTACTTCTGCACACCTTCCTCTCATGTAGCTCAACTTTTTCAACGGCCTCAACTTCAATAGGTTCATGATAGACTTCCACAAACCAAGCAGCATGATGTCTCCAACAATACAAGCAACTCACCCAGATGCAGATCCAGCAAATGCTTTTCCCTCTCCCCTGAGAACTCAATGAAATGGAGAACATTATTTCCTAAGGAGGGAGGATTGATCCAGGTGGATATCAGTGGCCACCCACCTTTTTCGACTGGCTCAAAACTATTTTCTAGCAATTTTGGCAATTTACTATTTTTAGCAGGTTTTAACTTCCGGGGCCATTTTGAGGGCCTAAATGAAGGTTTTTCGAGATAGAGTTTCTCAATGATATCCAAAGGAATGAATGAGCCCCCAAAATGAATCTCCTCGATGATACCTTTCCAACAAGCTATCACACGCCTAAAACAGAGATCGTATGCAAAAGTTATGACCCCGGGAAGTTGATGTACTCACTTACCCAAACGGGGCCCACATGACTTTTGGCGCTTTATCTCCTAGGGTTAGGTTTTTTGATGTCTAGGACTTTTGGCATTCCCATTTATTGTAAAAATTCCTTCAAAGCCTCATTGTAATGTTCTTCTTGCGAATGCGAGTAGCCATCACATCTCTTCTGAGAGATAAGCTGCCATCATTCTAGCGAGTCTTACACTCTGTATTTTTATAGTCTCTGTACATTTATTTGATAAATATAAATCGTGTATTACTGTATATATTTGTTTATGGTTTCATCTCTGATACATTTTTATTATATTATTGAATATCTTCAATATCTCTGTGCATTTCTTTATTATATCTCCGCTCTCATTTCATGTCGAAAATAATCCGGATCATCGGCCCATGTCTTGCTGTAAATGAGAATGTCATCAAGATACACCACTACAAACATATTGGTGAATGGTCATAGGATATCATCCATCATCCTCATGAAAGTGGTTGTAGCATTTGTCAGACCAATGGGCATGACCAACCATTCAAAAAGGCATTCCTTTGACTTGGAGGCAGTCTTCCATACATCTGTCTATTCTATCAGGACTTGGTGGTAGCCAGAATTCAAATCAATCTTATTGAAGTATTTAGCCTCGATGAGTTGATCAAGGAGGTCATCGATTCAGAGAATCGGGTACTAGTTTCTGACTATGATTTTATTTAGAGCCCGATAATCAATGCAAAGTCACCAGGTTCCATCTTTCTTCTGTACAAGCACGATTGGGCTCTTGCAAGGTGATGAGATAGGATGGATGTGCCCCTTGTGGAGAAATTATTGGATCTGTCGCTTGATCTCCTCATTCTCTAACAAAGAGCGACAATAGACTGGCCCATTGGGCAGCGATGCGTCGGGGGTCAGATCGATGGGATGCTTGACCTGGCAGTGCATAGGTACCCCAACAGGCGAGGAGAATATATCCAAGTATTCTTCCATGACCTTATCTACTTACTTCTACTGTGTGGAGAGGTTAGCCACAGAGACCCTGGATGTAGCTATGATTTTTCTCTCATTCTGAGAGTGGATCATGAAGAAGAAAAACTTCCCTGTCTAAGAGATGACCTTCCTGCATTGCTTAGCAGAGATCAAGGAAATAGCACTAGGTGGGACAGCCTCGGGTATCCTGTACAATTTCCTGTTCAAAGTAATAATAACTCTACGAGGCCTAGACTCATATACAACATGATGTTTCCATAAATAAGGTTGACCCAAAAGAACATCACAAACTTCGAGAGGAGCAGCATCACACAATACCTCATCGAGTGAAGCTTGAGATTGGACACTTCAGAATATTTGGATGTCCAGTATATTTCCATGTACCCAAAGAGAAGAGATCCAAGATAGAACCTCCAAGAAGAAAGAGCACATTTGTAGGTTACAATGAATCCTCCAAAGCATATCGAATCTACATTCCTGGTCGGAGAAAAATTAAAATAAGCAAAGATGTTATCTTTTAAGAAGAAGTAGCCTTCCAAAGATCGATAGAAGCTCAGATGGAAATTTATAGTGAGACAATGCCTTCTTCCCCTTCATCAGTTCAGAGGGAGATAGACATTATTTCAGATGGTCCAGTATATTTGATCCAATTGTTCCAAGAGACATGCCTAGAGATATTACAGTTGGACATAAAAGGCTTGCTTGGGCCCGACAAAATTTACAAGAAGAAGAAAGACATAAAGCTCCTCAAGGAACAACCAGAGAGAGAAAGATACCAAAGAGATTCTCAAGCTACCTTTCATCCATGACTGACATCATTGACTTACATCCATATTTTCATGGTGAATCTTCAGGTGAACAAGTATGGAAGGATACCATGACTGAAGAATACAAATCTATATTAAAAAATGATTTATGGGATGTTGTTCCAAGACCAGAGGGAAAGTATGTAGTGACTTCCAAATGGATTTATAAAATCAAGCATGCAGTTGATGGAAGCATTGAAAAATAAAAAGAAATATTTTTGGCCAGATGATTTTCACAAGTAGAGGGACTTGACTATGACGAGACTTTTTCACCAGTAGCCTGATACACCTACATCTGATCTACCATTTCACTATCTGCTTCGATGGGTTGGAAGCTACATTAGATGGATGTAAAGATAGTCTTTCTCAATGGTGAAATTGTGAAAGAATTTTATATTGAGAAGCCAGAAGGATTCATTGTACACAATGAAAGATCTCATGTATGTAGGTTGAGGAAAGCCCTATATGGTCTAAAACAAGAACAATGTGCTTTGTACGATAAAATGGATGGATTTCTAATGAGTTTGGGCTTCAAAAAAAGTGTTGTTGATCCAAACTTGTATTATCACATTGATGGCAATGAGTGTTTGATTTTGGTACTATATGTGGATGACCTTTTCCTCACCGGTTCAGAGAGACTCATTGTTGAATGAAAACGATCATTGTCTGCTAAATTGGAAATGAAGGATTTGGGCTTGATGCACTACTTCTTGGGACTAGAAGTATGGCAGAGGATAGATGAAATCTTGCTGAGTCAAGGAAAATATACTGTGGAGATATTGAAAAATTTTGGCATGACATAATGCAAATCCATGCCCACTCCAATGGTAATAGATTTGAAGAAGATGAGTGATACCGATTCAGGAGATGTAGATCCACACTTATAGCAATAATTGATTGGATCGTTGATGTATCTAGTTAACACCATACCAAACATTTTCTATGCAGTAAATGTGCTTAGCCACTTTATGAACCAACCTACAGACGCAGTGGATAGATGAAAAACATGTATTGAGATAATTACGAGGCACAATTGGTTATGGCCTAATATATGCCTCTAGTGTGGAACTGAGCCTGCAAGGATATGTTGATGTAGATTTGGTAGGAAGCGCAGTAGACAGAAAAAGTACCTATGGTTGTTTCTTCACTTTAGGGTTTGTCATGGTTTCCTGGTGTAGCAGAAAACAAAGCTTTGTAGCATTGACCACCATAGAGGCAGAGTACATTTCATTGAGTGTAGCAGTCTGTGAAGTAGTGTGGCTTCATAAAATTCTAACTGACTTGTTCGATCATGAGATGGATCCTACTACCATTCATTGTGATAACCAGAGCTGTGTAAAGCTCTCTGAGAACCCTATGTTTCATGACAAATCGAAACACATCAAGATAAAGTATCATTATATCAGAGACATGGTGCAGAGGAAGACAATACATGTACAATATATTCCTACTCATGAACAGATCACAAATATCTTCACCAAACCACTTTTCAAGACAAATTTCGAGTATTTCCATGAGAGACTTGGCCTAGTGGAGAATGCCTCCCTAGCTGAGAGGGAGTGTTGATGATTGCAGCTACATTAGACATTCTTTAAGACACAAACTTGAAAGAGAGACCCTGAGAGGGGTGTGTGGTTCCTATATGAGACAGATATGGAACGTAGAGATGGCCTCCTACTTACAAAGAGTTGACAAAAACTCCATATGATTCTCCTGTGTAACACAGTGAGAAAGGAGATCTACAAAGTTGGACGTGCATGTGACTGAGCACAAGGTGAATGTGTGAAATCCCAAGTGTTGGGTGCATCATCATGAGACAAAAATGAATATGATATATTATCCTCCTATGGGTAGAGAGTTGATGAGAAAATCCAGATGAATCTCCTACATAATGTAGTGGGAAAGAAGATATGTTGAGTGGACGTGCAAGTGGATGATTACAGGTGAACATGATCCTAGTGGTTGAGCACTAGTGAAGAAGTGGTTCTTTTGTGTAATGTAGTGATCCAGAGATATGGACATCCCTATGGATGTGCCCCTAGTGGTTAATAACTAGTGTGTGTATGAGATCCCATGCTATATTGTTCAAGAGTCAAACTTGCTTGTAACCCTAATTGTAATGTAAAGGGTACAGGTTGGCCCCACCTTAATGTGATTGACAAATAATGTAAAAGATAATTAATCTGGTTAATATTAATTATATTATGATATAGATATCTCGGCCCTATTGTGCTAATAGACACTTCTATTGACAGGTCAAGTCGAATATAAGTAAAGGTAAATTCCCCATTGAGGAATCATATCTCTTGTATGAGTTTGGAAATTTCAGCAAGTACATCTTCTTGGGAAAAGTGCACACCTATCTTGGGTTCTAGTGTTCTATGGTTTCCAAGCACCCTCTTGTGTGTTAGGTTTTCTTGATGGTGAAGGTATTTCTCTTGAAGAATATAACAAAGGATTTGGCTAGGTTTTCTTCCCTTGTTGAGAAGGGTTTCCCAGGATACTTCTTGTGTTCTTGTGCATGGTGTTTCTTCTTTTGATCTTGATTGCTGCAAAAAATTGTCTATGGATTAAGTAAAATGATAAAATGGAATGAACTTCATGCTTAAGCCTAGCTTATTGAAAAATCAACAATGCTAAGATTCGGGTACCACAGTTTGATGGCGAGAATTACTCCTTTTGGAGAAGAAGATTGAAGAAGTATATACAAGAACAAGCATTTGATTTTTGGCGATTAGTAGTAGATGGATACAAACCACCAAGCACTCCCTTGATGGATAGAGATGGAAAGAAACTTGAATAAAATGATTCAAGGGATAGAAACGGTACCAAGAATGGTTTGAATCTAACAATACATACCAATGTTATGCATTTTGATTTTGCAGAAGAAACGTGGGACAAACTAAAGACTACCTATGAAGGAGATAAGAAAGTAAAGGAACCTAAACTTCATAATTTTAGAGCCAAGTTTGAACAATTGAAGTTGAATGAAGACGAAAACATAACATCCTATTTTCTACGATTTGATGAAATAGTAAACAATGTCAAAGGTTTGGGAGACATATAAAGTAACAAGTTTTTGTTAAAAACGCATTAAGGTCTCTACCAATTATATTTGATGCAAAAATTCCAACTCTAGAAGAAAGAGTGGAACTAGCTACAATGACCGTGGATGAATTTAATGTGATACTCATAGCTTATGAGATGAGGACAGAGAAATAAAATCCATTCTTGAAGGAAGCAACCTTCAAGGAATCCAAGAAGACGAAGAAGAAAGATAAACAAAATCCAAAGTCGGATTGTAGCTACAACAATGATTCATAGGAAGATAAAGAGGTGGCCAACTTTGTCAGAATGATGAAAATATGAACCAACAAATAGAAAGGTATGATTCCATTGAAATTTTTTAATTTTGATGGTGTTGGTAATTTTTCTAATAAATTTCCCTATAACAAAAAGAAATTTAATGAAGAGGATGACTCTAAAATGAAAAAGCAAGTCCAAAAGGGTAGTTGAAAAAAATATATATTTTTTTAAGAAAAGTCTCTACACCAAGGAAGACAACTCCTCATTAGACGAAGATGAAGTTAGTGACAGGGATACAGAAAGGGTATTATTCATGGAAATAGAAGAATTCAATGAAGAAGGCTCCGAAGATGAATGTGAAGATGTAGAAGTCAATTACAGGGAAGAACTGATATGTGCCATAGAATCTCTAAAGAAGGAAAAGAAGTAAAATACGTCACTCCATAAAAAACTAAAGAAGAAATAAGAATCTCATAACTCCAAAAACGTCAAGAAGATGATCATGGATATAAAAATCCAAGTAGAAGAAGACCAAAAGATTGAAGAAGCACTCAGAGGGTAGTTAGATGAAAAGGACATGATCATTGAAGGGTTAGAAGAAGAGATAGCCACTGTAAGAAAAAATATTCAAAAGAAGGACATCCAACAAAACAACACCAGGATATTGGATATTATCATTATCATTCAAATACCTTACTATGACAGATCTAGATTAGGATATAATCATACACAGATAGAGAAACGTTCAAGCTCCAGAAAAATAGAATAAGAAGTAGAACCAATATGCTATGTAGAAGCCGCCAGAGGTCCTTCCAAGAAAGTAGAAGACAAGAAGACTCAATAGGAATATTACAAAGACATTGCACCACCTAGAAGATTTAGAAGTCAGTATCAGCAACAACTAGCTATAGAAATACCTCAAGAAGAAGAAGGAATCATAAGAGCATCACAATTCATAAGATCTTCCACTCGTAGGTATCAAACTATTTTTCTTGGTTCATGTTATTCATGCTATAATTTTGGGCACAAAGATGTGAATTGTAAATCCAATACCAAGAACAGAAGCGATGATGAGGGTTATACAAGAAATATTTATCCAAAAATATCTCATGAAACAAATAATAGAAGATACAATAGATTTGGATCATTGAGTGATGTGGTAGAATGATACAAGTGAAACAACTTTGGAAATATGGCTAAATATTGCAGACTCACAGACCCTCCAAGGGAACCAAAGAGAAATATTAACAGTCACAAGTAGTAACGATAAAGGTTATGGATAAGAAATCCTGATTAATTCAACGTTGAAGAATGAAATATTGCTATAAAATCTCAACACAAGAAACATGGATGTTATGTTGATAGTGGATTCTCAAAGCATAGGACAAGTGATAAATACATATTTATGACACTGAAGAAGGAAAGAGATGGATCAGTTTCATTTGGGAATGACAAATCAGCTAGAATTATTGGAAAGGGAACAATCAAGCTAAGAAGTAAGGACACTACACAAAAAAATGTTTTACTATTCGAAGACATGAAAAACAATCTGCTAAGTGTAATTCAAATGTGTTATCAAGGACATAGACTTTTTTGAATCAAAGAAGTGCAAGATAAGGAAAGTAGAATTAGGAAAGTTGGTTGCTACAGTTGTAAGAACTCCAAGAAACATATATGTTCTAAATTAAATAGGAGAGGAAAGATATTTCTTAGGAAAGGATAATGGAATTTGGATCTGGCACAGAAGAATGGGTCACATAAATTTTGATAATCTTGTCAAAGTCAGAAAAAGGAAATAGTAAGAGAAATTATCGAGATCTTGAAGCCAACATTCTATGCAAGCATTTTCTACAAGGAAAACAGACCAAGACAAAGTTCAAGTCAAAGGAGTTTTCCACAAAAAAAAACACTAGAGATTGTACATTATATTGATCTAGTTGGACCAACAAGAATAAAGGGATTGAAAGGTGAACAATATTTCATGCTACTAGTTGATGACTAAACAATTATGGATGTAGTTTTCTTTCTAAATAAGAAGTCAGAGGAATTCAAAAAATTCAAGACATACAAAGAGATGGTTGAAACTGAGACAGAGTTGAAAATCAAGTGTTTGAGATCAAACAGTGGAGGAGAATTTACATCAGAGTAATTCATGGAATTTTGCAGCAAGCATGGGATAAAGAGGAAATTCTTAGTAGCTAGGGCACCTCAAAAAAATGGAGTTGTCGAAAGGAAGAACAAAAATGTACAGGAAATGGACAGAACCATATTAATGGATTCCAAGTTAAAAGACGTCTTTTAGGTTCAAGCAGTACATACAACAGTTCAAATATAGAACAAAAGGATGATTAGAAATAACAGTGATGAGACTCCATATGAGCTATGGAAAGGAATACCAACAAATGTGAAGCACTTCAGAGTATTCAAAAGAAAATGATACATCAAAAGAGAAGAAGGAAGAATTGGAAAATTTGATTCTCGATTTGACAAAGGCATACTATTTGGGTACTCAAGCAAAAGGAAAAGATACAAATTCTTCAATCTAAGACCTAGCAGAATTCTATAAAGAATCAGTGTGACGATTGATGAAATATATGGATGAAAGATAAAATAAAGTAGCAAAGATTTAGTGGAACGAGATCATGAAGAAATTCGAAAGAAGAATAAGCATATGAGGAATCAGATGAATAAGAAGAGCAGCCAGAAGCAGAGAAAGAACAATAGGATCTTCAAGTACCTCCAAAGACACCCAACAAACGAGAGTAGAAAAATAATCCATCAAAATGGATTATTGGGAATAAAGATGAAGGAACTAAAACCAGAAGAAGAATCCTCTCACCAGAACAACAACATCTAGCACTACTATCTACTATTGAGCTAAGAAGTTTTTTAGAATCTAGCAAGGATGAATTTTGGATCAAAGTTATGGATGAAGAGTTAGACAAGATAGAAAAGAATGACACTTGGGATATGGTTCCAAGGCCAAAGAACAAGAATGTATTCGACACAAGGTGGGCCTTCAAGAATAAATTGAATGAGGATGGACATGTTACCATGAACAAGGTTGGTATGTAAAGGATATGCTTAGGTTTAAGGTATAGACTTTGAAGAGACTTTTTCCCCAGTTTCCAAAATGGAAGTAATTAGGTTGAATCTATCTTATGCATTTTCCAAAAATATCAAGGTGCACCATATGGGTGTAAAATCATCATTCCTAAATGGATATCTAGAGGAAGAAGTGTACATCAAGCAACCAGAAGGATTTTAGTTGTCAAAGAAATAAAATTATGTTTGAAGATTGAAGAAGGCCTTATATGGTCTCAAACAAGCCCCCCAAGGCATGGTATTCAAGGATGTACATGTAATTACAACAAAAGGGGTACAGGAAAGGAAATGCAGACAACAATATCTACATAAAGGCAAAGCAAGATAATATCCTAATAATTGAAGTTTATGTTGATTGTATTATCTCCGGAAGTGATGATGACAAGATGAGTTAGAAATTTTCCAAAGACATGCAGAATGAAATCAAGATGTTTTTTCTTGGATATTTTTCTTTCTTTTGGGTCTCCATATATGTCAGAGAAAAAAAGGTATTTTTATCTCTCAGATGAAGTATATCATAGAAATGTTGAAGAATTTTGGAATGATAGATTGAAAAGAAGTCAATACTCCTATGCAAACCAGTTGTAACTTAATTAAGGATGATGATTCTAAAGATTCATATTAGAGATAGTAGAGATCGATGATTGGTAGATTTCTCTATGTAACAACTTCGAGATCGGATGTGATGCAGGAAGTTGGACATGTTGAAATATTTTAATCAGTACCAAAGGAATCACATGTTATGGAAGTAAAGAGGATATTCAGATACCTCAGAGGAACAAAAGTATTTGTATTATGGTATCCAAAAGGGAAGGATCTATCTATTTTCACCTACATAGATGCATATTAGGCATGTTGCATTGACTATAGAAGAAGTAAAAGTGGAGAATATTTCTACTTTGGTGAGTGTCTGGTATCATGATTAAGAAAGAAATAGTCATCAGTATCCTTGTCTACAACAAAATCAAAATACATTGCAGCAACAACTTTTTATACTCATGTTCTTTGGATGAAGCAGACCTTACAGGATATATAAGTAAAATGTGATGAGCCCATTTCAATACTTTGTGACAACACCAACACCATCAGTATATCCAAGAATCCAATTAGGCATCCTAATACTAAGCACATTCTGATCAAGTATCACTTTTTACAGGAATAGACTATAGAGAAGAACATCAAGCTAGAGTATGTCAAGACAAAAGAGAAAATTGCAGATATCTTCACCAAATTTCTTACAAGGGAAAATTTTGAGTATATGTGAAATAATATTGGAGTATTTTATTCCCCATAGTGATTCACATGGTCAAGCTCAAGAAGACAGGGGGAGAGAAACAAAAGTCTTGAAAAAGTTCAAGTAAATAAAATTTTTGAATTCTTTTCATATACATCAGAGATTAACACGAGGAAACACCATGAAGAGAAAGGTCAGAAGAGACAACAGAGGCCTATAGATAGGGGGAGAATCCCCAAGAGGAGGATTACCCTTTACCATTGATATCAAAGGGAGAGAGATAGAGAAAGGCGTGGAGACAGAGAGAGAGAATCATCCAGACAAGGGGAGTGATGGTCACAAGGGGAGCATGGGAATAAGTATCATCATGCCTAAGTGTTTCCATCAATTCCAAAGAGGGATATTGTTGATAGTTTGGTTGTCATTTATGTCAACCCTTGAATAATCCCTGATGGTGTGGTTTTGGTACCCAAATTTGAATGAGGAATATGGAAATGAAGGAAATAGTAAATGTAAAAAGACCCTCATAGATGGATAATACTCATCGTAATGTTTTCAATGATATGTGGAACGACACGTAGTTCCTCATGGTTAGGGATATATGACTTTGTAAAGTTGGAAGTCCCAAAGAGTGGTCAAGAAGCCCCTAGTTGGTTACAAGTCTTAGTCAACAGGTAAAGTGGTTGCAATAATAAATCACTAAATTAAGGAGAGGAGTTACCTAGAACAAGTATAAATATACCTCAAGGATGCATTCACAAGTACACTCACACACTTATTCATTTATTATCTTTCTTGTGATCTAGTGATATTTTGCTAAGGTTGTAGTGTCATTTTATGAGGTAGAAAAGGAAGTTCAAAGGTGAAAGTTTATGACTTGTAGAAAACCCTAGTTTTTGAGGTAGACGTGGGTTGCAGGTTAGAAAGGGAGTGTATGTACACAATATACAATGAAAAAAAGCACGTATATACTTTGGTAGTAGAAGAGAAAGTTGTGTATCCGTAAAAAGACTCATGAATGTTTGAGTAAATGTTGGTACAAGGTCCTCGAATTCTAACATAAGTTTGCATGTCAACATCTCATAGTTTCAGGTCAACTACATAGGTATTTCTATGGTTGTACACTTGTTTTGATGGTTACATTTTGTCATGATATGGTGTATGGTTGAGGCATGCTTAGTATGGTTGGTTTAGTGTTTGGATATGGTATATATTGGTTTCTTGGTTGAGTGAGAATCACTCTTATATCTGGTTCAACATATGACATTGTTCTTATAGTTCATGTCTTTGAGTTGATTATACATGGTTGGGGAATATTCATGGTGTATGGTGGCATATGCATGAGGGACATGCATTTTTTATTTGCGATACTTCATTCATGATATGATACATATCTTCATATGTTTGATGGCATGGTATATGGTACAAATGATTGATGATCTAGTTCATGATTAACTATTCCTTATTGATGTATATTTTTTCCATGATTCATGCATGAGATAGTATGTATGTTGGTATGCATTTGATGCATGGTATGGTACATGTGTCAGTTGATTGATGAGTAGATACAGGTTGATGAGACAATTATAGTGACAAATATAGTGGTAGAGACACAATGTTAGTGACAGTGGAAAAGTTTTTGATTGTGACAATTGGTCTACACTTATATTTCAAGGTGGAAGGATGGGCCAAGAATAAGTGATTGTAGCCACCTTTCGGTTGAAGCTGTAGAACTGAAGGGGTTGTATCCTCCTTCTAGTTGGAGATAGAAAATTCATGGAGTTGTATCTTCCTTCATGTTGCATCCTTAGAATAGGGGGTTGAAGCCTCCTTCTAGTTGTAGCTAGAAAATCAAGAAGTTGGTGCTTCCAATGAATGTGTTATTTTGATATATAAGAAAATCATTCCATGGTTTTCTCCCATTTTGGTTTCCACCTAAATTCTAGTGTATTGTGTATCTATTGTGATGTGATGTTGTTTATGAGTATATTGCTAATGATATATTCAATTCTAACAATAAACTATTGAATATTGTTGAAGAATATATTGTGGTTAAAAGTAATAAAAATTACTCACCATTGATTTACTCCCCCTCTCAGCAATCCAACAAATAGTTGCAGAATTATAAGGCAAGCTAAAGATGGATAGTAATATAATCAGGTGTTTAAATAGAATATCCAATGAGGAGATTAGATAACTCAATATAAATGATAGAAACGACATCATCATGGATGCCAAAAAGGTCATGGAAAATAGGAGACTCATGCATAATGCAAAGAATAAGCCCCATGAACTGATTGGAGAGATTGCCTCATTCAAGAAACTATTTACTGAGGTGATCAACCATGGATTTCCTACCTTTTGGGATGGTAATGGGGACCTTTATTCATACAAAAACTGTGAGAATCTCCTCGATGATAGGATAAATGATGATAATAGATTTGGAAACATTGAATAACCTCTTAAAGGGAAGGATGTGATGGATATGTTGGATGGTAATTTTGCATTGTTTTACACCTTGAAAATGATTTTTAAGAATCTCCCTCAGCCATCATATGAGAGTATACGAATTTCGATGAAATCAACAATAATACCCAATGGGAAAGGTATGGACGCATATGTGTCAATATAAAAGGGTACCAATTCCAAGACAAAGAAAAACAAGTTGCACATGTCCAACCTCAACATGACCAATTTTGTCACTAATTTTTACTAGTAAAAGTATTTTTTATTAAATAAAAACCCTTCAAGAAACAAGAAGTGGTTTCAAGAAAAAATAAGCAGTAAGTGGTTTCAAGATTTTTTTTTCACATATAATGGTTGTTGGAAACTTGGTTGTCATTGATGTCAACCCTAGAAGAAGCTCTGAAGCAGGTCTAGAAGCCTCTATAAGTGATGGGTTTATTTGAATAAGTCTCCGAAGTAGTACCCTTATGGGGTATCTCTAAGCATGGCCCTCATGGGAAGATGATTCAAGAATCCTACAAGAATCCCTAGTTGTTAAGAAAAGAAGTTAGAATGTATGGTAAAGAAGCCTTGAAAATATTGTTACGAATTCCTAAAGGTTTGTTCATGAAGCCCAAAGTTGATTGAAGAAATAGAGTATGAAGGAAATCGAAAATACATGAGAATACTCTATGGATTTATAGTCATCATCAATCCGTTTCAAACGGTAGGTGGAACTCCATATGGTTCATCATGGTTGAGAATATATTCCTTCTTGAAGATGATCATGTAAGGTATGGTCAAGAAACCCTAAAGAAGCCACAAGAAAGTGTGGTAACAAAACCCCAAAAGTAAAGGAATGAAGTCCCCAAAGTCATCCATAATTACAAAATTAACTAAATATGAAATTAAGTGTACAAGAACAAGTCAGACCTACAAGAGAAATTAAAATTAAAATAAAATTCCCCCCTAAAAAGTGTTGCAAACAAGAAGTTATAGGTCAACCCTAAAGTTAAGTAAAGGAAGCACTTGGAAGGGTAAAAATACAAATTAATAACCTCTCATTTTCATCATTCAATCTTGGGATATCTTATCACAATATTGGCATCTAATTTTAGAGGGAATATGAAGTGAAGAAGGATGAAAATCCAAGGGAAGATGAAGTCTTGTGATGATGTCTTCTAGGGTATGTTATTTCAAGGTCATCTTGGAATTTTAGCTATAAAGTTTTTTCTAGAATGATTGAGATAATGAAACATGGAGGATTTTGAGAAGATATATCAAGGCACATGTGGTACTAATTTCAACATTTTTTTCATTTTACATTTGGAGATACACTCTTTGGAAGATATGGTTTTTTACTAGTCCTATAACTAGTCTCAAACATGTGTTACGGGTAAAAAAAAAAAAATTATTTATAGAGGTTACAAATTATGTGAGAACAATTGCATTGGAAATATTACTGTCCATGAAAATTGTTTTGTGAGTTTCAGAATCAGATATCAAATATTGAGCTCGTGGCATGTTGTACAAGTTCACTCTCCATAATAGGACAAAATTCAGGAAGGTTTTCCATTTTCATTATATCTGTTTTTCAGTGACGAATCAAGGAGAAAAAATGGACGAATTTCATAGAAGATATAAAATAATATTGGGTACAATTTTTATATCTTTATTCATTACAGATATTTATTTATACTTGTCGGAAGTTATGGTTTGTGACTTATCTAGAAACTGGTCCCAAACATGTGTTCAAAATAAATTTAAGAAGTGTTGTTGGGGTTTATATGAGGACCCAAGTGGACCTAGGATTTGTAAGTGGACCCAATGTCTAAGTGGACCCATTTTTATGATAATGATGTTTCAATGATAGTGACAAAGATAGTGATAGAACTTATCTTCAGTGATATTGACTTGTGAGCGGCTTGATGTCATCATTTGGTGCATATTTGTGTGAAGGATTTGGAGTGGATTAGTTAAGGAACTAGAGTGGATATTGGACTAGATCATATTGTGAGAATAATTTTGAAGAAAGGGGGGAAAGGTGGTGCAAGGCACATCATCGAGGTCTCCTTCAAGTATGTACATGAGAAACAAGGGCGGCAAGAGATCGAGGTATTCTTCAAGTTGGTTCCTAAGAAATAAGGTTGGCTAGGTGGTGCATGGGAAGATCAGTGTATTTAGATAGCAGGTTGATGTTGACAGAGGATTTTCATATTCCTTTGAGTTGGTTCTCATAAAACTATCGAGTTGGTGCCTCCTTCTAGTCGGTGTTGGTAAATCAAGGAGTTGGAGCTTCCTTAAAGTTGGTTCTTGTACATTAGGAGTTGGTGCCTCCCTCCAGTTGGTGCTAGTAAGTATTGGAAGTTGGTGCTTCCTATGAATGTAATATTCAAGATATATATATTAAAATAATTCTGGGGTTTTCTCCCATTTGGGTTTCCATGTAAAAATATCTTGTGTATTGTTTTTGATGCTATGCATTGTTGAATGGAATTGTTGATAAGTTAATTTTTACATGTTGTGATTAAAAATGGTAAAAAGTGCTCAATTCTAATTCAACCCCCCTCTTAGTATTGGTGAATATTTGAAAAATTGGTATCAGAGAAAATTCCTTCAGTAACAGTCTAACCACTTGAAGATAGATCATGGATTGTACTGAAAATGGAATTCCATTGTTTGATGGTCATAACTATTCTTTCTAGAGAAGAAGGATGCAAGTACTTTTACAAGCACAGGGGTTTGACATTTGGAACTCAGTTATTTCAAGACACATCGCTCCAAATAAAAATCCAAAGACTACATCTAAGAAGGAATTAAAAAGGAACGACAAAATGACAATGGATTCCATTGTGAATGGATTATCTGATTCAATAAAAGTCAAAGTGGGACAATGCTCATCATCCAAAGAGATTTGGTATAAACTACATAATCTCTATTGTATAGGATCTCTTCTTGTAATCATAGAGCCAGATCATGTTGATCAAGACACAAAAGATGTTGATATTGAAGGAGAAGAAGGAGTGCTCTTCATGGAAATGAAAAATTAGAAATGAACCCTTGAAAATGAAAAATAATATTATGAATAAGGAGAAGTGGATGTAGAACAAATCAGTGCTTTAAGTGATCTAAAATGGGAAAGGAAGAAAAAAAAGTCTCTTAAGGAAGAATTGATCAAGCTAAAGGAGGGTTCTCAAAACCCTAACAAAAATTATGAAGAAGTCCAACAGATTATCATAAATCTAAAGGTTCAACTAGAAGAAGTCAGAGAGATTGAAGAAACACTCAAAAATCAGTTGGAACAAAAGAAAAAAATAAATGAGTGTTTGGAAGATGAAATAGTATTAGAGATAAAAGAACTTGAAAAGGAAAAAGAAGAAGTTGCTCACTTAAAAATCAAGGTTAAGGAAGCAAAGAAGAGAAAAGATATTTTGACAATTCATATTAAGGAAATATTTGAGGACTTAAAAAAAGATTAAAGCATAATTTAGTCAACAAGAAATAATATTTGAAGAATAAATCATCTCCTTGAAAACCCAACTTGAATAAGAAAAGAGAACGAAAGAAGCAATGAAGATATAGATGATGAAGAAAGAAGAATATAGTGAGAAGCTTGAAGAAGAAGTCATCTCATTGAGGGTTGAATTTGACAAGCTCAACAAGAACTTGAATAGATCTCAAGTACTAGAAGACATTATTAGTTGTCAAAGGTCACCATTCAATAAAGCAGGTTTTGGATACATCGTTGAGGCCTCATGTAAAGAAGAGGCAAATGCCAATCCCAACAAGACTATTGAAGAGAGAGGAAGCTCCACACCTCTAGTAAATAAAGTTGAAGAGAAGTGTTCCAGGTTTCTGGAAAAGAAGAATGAAGAGAAGGCTAAGAATTATACAAACATTCTCAAAGGAAGGGATCATGATCATCAAGAGTCAAAGAAAAATGAATGCATAAGAGGTGTATATCCAAGAAGATGTTCTACCTCTAGGAATCAAAGAAGATTTAATCATTGTGAAGGAAACAATAGAAGATAACATTGTTATCATATAAGGCATGGATTCAAAATGAATGCATCACAAAGAGGATCACTTTCGTCCAGGTATCAAAGTTTATTTCTTGTTTATTATTTTAATTGTAATAACATTGGACATAAAGTTGTAGATTTCAAAACGTATGGAATAAATGCTCAAGAAAGAGATGTTTATGTGGCCTCCTGCAGTATTGAATGTTACAAATTCCACAACTATGGACACATAGATCGTGATTGTAGATTCATGATCGAATATTAATTGAGGGAAAACACTGATATTAGATACAAGAAGGTGGAGAAGAAATAAAAAACAACAAGAACAAGTGAATAAAGAAATCCCAGAGATCATACTCATAGGAGCTATGGAGATGTGAAATCATGATGAATCTACAGGAAAAAGGGAATATGTCAAGATTCAAAAGCATGATTCTGCATTAGAGTAGGTTTATATATTTTTCTAAGCAATCTATCTTGGAGATTCCTAGTAATGTGGATATTGAATAGGGGGAGTCTAAGTAGAAACTATTACAGATTGGAGAACTATATTTCAAGAAGTCTGAAGTGTTTTCATATTTTCGGAAGGTAGATTCTGAATGGTCTGATGGAAGAGGTGCATAATGTCTCATGATAGATTGGTTGATTAAGCAGCATTTTTCAGAATACATGTCCATGCAGGTATGAAGCAGTCAACTGGAAGTTACTAGGAATATCATTAGCACAATTTTGAGTTAGAGATTCATGATTGTATATAATATTCCACGAATCTATTTAAGTAGGTATATATTCAGTACATATTCAAGAATGTGTACTTGTTCTAGAATTGTAGAGTTTGTTTGGAGATAGAGAAGACTAGTGGACATATTTTATTCATCTTGAGAAGTAGGAATATGTGGTGACTAGTTGCAACAAATTTGGAGAAGTATTCATAATAGTAAAGTGGCATATTAGTGAACATTGTGTACAGTTGAGTAATAGAGTCAAGGATGTTTTTTTTACCCTTGGACATAGATGAATTCATGAGATATTTGGCAGTTCTAGAATAAAATACTTGACGTGGATCAGAGAAGTGATGCAGGAGCATCTCCCACATCAAGCGAGCCAACGCGGAAGCCAAAGGATAGTTGGACAAGCGCCAACACAAATTTTGAAAATCACCTTGGAAGTTGTTGCACGATCTTAAATGAGTCATTAAGAGAAGGTGCACTTGTATAATGTAATCGGACCTTGACCCATTATCTCTCGTCCTTAGTAGATGGAGGCGTTTAAAGTAGTTAATGTAGGTAGATATAATTTAATTTTAGATTAGACTGTTTGAGAGCGCAAGAGGGAAACGAGATATAGACACCCTCATTGTGTATTGTAAGTTAGTTAGAAGAAGAAGAGCATAGGAGCATGTAGAGAGCAGTGTAAGAACACCCATGTATAGATATTTGGATTAATAGAAGAGATTGATTCAAATTCATGGTTTTGTGTTGTTCTCTGTGTATTGATGTTGAATGATATGCTCATTTGATGTTTGCTTCCTGTTATACATTTGCTTTATGTTGTGTGTGTATGATTTCATGTTTGAATTTGAAGTCTGAAAGGATAATGGCATGAGTTTCAATTGTTTCTCTATCTGAGCGAGAGTTCATGCAAGGGGTGCAGTCGAAGGTGTCCGCAAGGAGTGCATTGACAGAAGGCTCAGGTAGTTTATCTTTTGTTCTCATTCACCCACAAGTGCAGTTGGGCACAGGAGCAGTGAAAGGACTGCGCAGGCCGAGTGAAGTTCAGGGTTGTGAACCTGAGTGAAACGTCGAGAGACTGCTACTACAGGTGTGCGTAGAGTCAAAGATTCGACACTTATATGTGTTTAAAGTTTGCCACAAGTAGTGCGCGCAAGAGTCTTTTCTGAGGCTCAGAGTTACCAGAAAGCTCAGGAGGGATAGGCCTTCAAATTTGTTGAAAGACAACACGGGGAAGCTGTGACTTAAAGTTCATAAGAGGCGTCATAAGTTTTCACGCAGGAGGATGAGTTCCATGGAGGAACACTTGGTCATTCACAGGAATTGCCAAGGAGGAACGGACGGTCGGAATTCTCCGAGGGGAATTCGCGAATTTCCGTGAGCCGTCAAATCTCACGAAGGAGTAGAGAATATACGAGGGGTATTTCCCAAGGGGTTCAAAGCTTAGGAGGGGCAGAACCATAGATCTGGGTCACAAGGACTGTCGGATCTGCTCCTGGTTTCGCATATCGGGATTTTGTGGGTTGAAACTCTGGAACATTTCAACGGGAATTGTGAAATTGCGAAACACAAGATCCCAACAGCTAAGGAATAGTGTGGGGCCACAGGAGTTGGTAAGTGGATAGATGGCACACTGTATAAGGGTTTCAAGGCGAGAAGTCCCGAAATAATTGCAACAAGAATCGCGATATTCCAATATGTGATAGCCCGGAATCCATAAGGATTGTGTGGGACCACAGGGGAGTCCGTGAGAGGATAGGTGGCACACTATTTCGGAGATTCGTGGGTCGAAGTCCAGAAACATCATCATCAGGATTCGTGATATCGTGAAGTCCAAATCACCAATGGAGTGAAGGACCATTGAATAGTCAACCCACACTTGCATCGGGGTTTCAGCATATCGGGAGTCGGGAGTCGGTAAAGAGGGTTGTTTGATATCGCGAGTGGGGAAATTGTGATAGGGAAAACCCCAATAGGAAAAGGGTCAACATTGAATGTTTTCGGGTCTTGGGGGTTCGAGAGGCCTACGCTCAACTATTGAATTCGCGAAGCCGCAAATTTCGATCTCCTAAGTTCAAAAAGGGGATCCCACGAAGGTTGTTGTGGGTGCATATTTCCCGATAGGGAAATAGAAGAGTTGTTTAAGAGTTCTTCGGGCCAGTGGTAAAGACACGATCCTGTGAGCGGGCATGCTTGTGAGCGCATGCTACACCAGTTTGGTATCAGAGCCTAGAAAGGTTCCTTGCTTTCTGTAGCAGAGAAAGAGAATTCACCATGTCGCCCAAGAGAAGGGATGTGCAATCACCTGATCCAGAGGATAGGGAAATGCTGAGAAGAAGAGGCATGCAGATGACAGATACAACTATGGAGAGAGAGATGCATGATATACGAGCTAGACTCGAAGACATGGAGACAACGCAAAGATGCACAGTCAGTGTTGGGTATCTAAGTGATTCTGAAAGTGAAGCTGAGGCTGAACGTGAAGAAGAAGTTGCAGTCGAAGATGCATCAAACGAACGTTTGATAAAAGCTATTGCCAAGATGGGTGCAAGAGAAAATATGGACATTTCAGTTTACGAGGGGAACTTGGATGCAAAGGATCTTCTAGACTGGATTAGATCTCTAGACACATACTTCGACTATGAAGATGTCGAAGAGGACAAGAAAGTCAAGCATGTTGTCACTAGGTTGAAGGGATATGCAACATTGTGGTGGGATGAACTACAAGCTGACAGACGCTGCAAGGGCAAGCAAAAGATCAAGAGCTGGGATAGAATGATTGTGAAGATGAAGGAGAAATTAATCCCTAGGGACTATCATATTTCTATGTTCAAGAGGATGCAAAACCTGAGACTGAAGCTGATGATAGTGAAAGAATACATTGAGGAATTCTACAAACTGAACATAAGGGAAAGTCATTGGGAGAGCGATGATGAGAAGGTTGCCAGATATATGAATGGCCTGAGATATGATATCCAGGATGAGATGAGCATGGTAACCATCCGAACGGTGGAAGATGCTTATCAGATGGCTCTGAAAGCTGAAGAGAAGCTGAGCCGAAAGCAGAGTCAGAGGGGCCAAGGAAGAAGTCATCCCAGAGGCAAATCAGTTGCCCAGGATAAATACCAGAAGCCCAAGGAGGATTGGAAGTTCGGGTCTGAGCCTAAGTGAAAATGAAATGAGAGAGGTGGAACCTCACAGCAAGTGCCATATGCTGAACAGAGAGGGCAACATACTGAGCAGAGAGGAGATTATGCTGACAACAACACTTTTCCTCGTACTAGAGGCAGAGGAAGAGGAAGAGGTGGAGTAATCACATGCTTCACATGCAAAAAGAATGGGCACAAGTCTTATGAGTATCCCAAGAAAAAGAAAGAAGGTGGAGAAGCTCACATTGTCGAAGCACAGATGCGGGATGTTGAGGTAGAAGACACTGAAGGTGGAAGATCGTCGATGATGCGAAAAGTCCTTTTGACACCTGAGAAGGAGGTGGAGAGTTCAATCCAAAGGACCAGACTTTTCAGGACTGCTTGCAAGACCGAGGACAGGGTATGCAAGGTCATCATAGACAGTGGTAGCACGGATAATCTTGCTTCTACGGAGATGGTAGAGAAGCTGGAGCTGGAGATGACTAATCATACAATCCCATACAGAGTTTCGTGGCTACAAAAAGGATACCAGGTAACTGTCACCAAACAATGCTTGGTTGAATTCAAGATAGGGGGATATAATGATAAAATCTTGTGTGATGTCATTCCTATGGATGTTTGTCATATATTGTTGGGTAGACCATGGCAACATGACAGGAATGTGATTCATGATGGGCGAATGAACACATACACCCTAGAGAAGAATGGGAGGACACACATGTTGCTTCCGATAAAGGATAAGGAGGTGAAACCGGAAGTAAGCAACATAGTACTTCTCATGAGTGGGAAGGAACTTCTTACAGAGGTTAAGAAGAAGGAGGATCCACAGTTTATTGTGGTCAGAAAACCAAGGATTGCTCTGACTAGCACAAGAGTGGATGATTTACCAAAAGAAGTTCAGGAACTATTGGAAGAGTTCGCTGATATAATTGTGGACGAATTACCTCGTTCGTTGCCACCGATCAAGAGTGTGAGCTATCATATTGATCTCATACCAGGAGCTAGTTTTCCAAACAAATCCACGTACAGATTGACGCTGCAAGAGAATGAAGAGGTTAAGAGACAAGTCGAAGATTTATTGGAAAAAGGTTTGGTCAGGGAAAGAATGAGTCTGTGTGTTGTTCCAACAATACTCAGTTCGAAGAAAGACGGAGGCTGGAGGATGTGTACTGAATCGAGGGTGATTAATAAGATAACCATCAGGTACAGATTTCCATTGCTGAGGATGGATGATCTGATGGATTTATTAAGTGGAGCAAAGTATTTTTCAAAGATTGATTTGAAAAGTGCTTATCATCAGATTCACATGAGAGAAGGTGACGAATGGAAGACAACATTCAAAACCAACGAAGGGTTGTATGAATGGCTTGTTATGCTGTTTGGCTTAACAAATGCGCTGAGTACCTTCATGAGTTTGATGAACGAAGTCCTGAGGGAGTTCATCGGGAAATTTTTCATTGTGTATTTGGATGACATACTGGTTTACAGTAAAACAGTGGCAGAGCATATGAAGCATTTGGCTACAGTGATGCAGAGACTACAGCAGGAGAAGTTGTTGATCAACATGAAGAAATCATCATTTATGAAGACAGAGCTCATTTAATTGGGGTTTTTTTTTTCTACAAATGAATTGAGGATGGATCCGGATAAGGTGGAGGTAATCAAGAATTGGCCATCACTGAAGAATGTATTTGAGGTGAGAAGTTTTCATGGATTGGCTAGTTTCTACCGAAAGTTCATCAGTAATTTCAGTGGAATTAGCACAGCGATGATGGACACCATGAAGAAAAGACACAAATATTTTCACTGGATAGAAGAGGATGAGAAGAGTTTTAATCTGCTGAAGAGAAAGATTACGGAACAACCAGTTTTGGTGTTGCCGGATTTCGGAAAGACATTTCAGGTGAAATGCGATGCAAGAGGATTTGTAATCAGTGCAGTCTTGAGTCAAGAAGACAGGCCAATAACATACTTTAGCGAGAATCTGAATGAGGCAAAATTGAAGTACTCCACTTATGATAAGGATTTCTATGCTATCATACAAGCATTGAAGAAATGGAGGCATTACTTGATCCCGAAAGAGTTTGTTTTATACAGTGATAATCATGCACTACAGTTTGTGACTCAATAGGAGAATTTGAATCAGAAACATGTCAAATGGGTTGAGTATATGCAGAATTTCACTTTTGTGATAAAACATATTTCTGGTACTGCTAACAAAGTTGTTGATGCTTTGAGAAGGAAATGTTTGATGTTGCAGGAGTTCAGAGTCAAAACATTGGGTTTTGATGATCTCAGGAACATGTACGCTGATGATCAAGATTTTAAGGAGGCGTATGAAGCAGCTGAGAATCCAATTCTCAGAGACAGAAGACATTGGATGGAGTACATAATCCAGGAAGGATTGCTATTCAAGGGTAATCAACTGTGTATTCCGCAATGCTCCATGAGGGAGAATTTGATGAAGAAGAAACACAGTGGAGGATTGACAGGACACTTTGGTCATGACAAGACGTTCGCAAAGTTGAACGAGTCATATTTTTTGTCGGGAATGCGAGCAGATGTAAAGAGATTTTTAGACAGATGCAGAATTTGCCAGCATTCGAAGGGAAGGAAGCAGAATGCAGGGTTTTATCAACCATTGCCCATACCAAAGAGACCATGGGATGCAATTAGCATGGATTTTGTATTGGGGTTGCCAAGAACACAAAGAGGTGTTGATTCAATCTTTGTGGTGGTGGATAGATTTTCCAAGATGGCACACTTCATTCCATGTCAGAAGACCAGTGACGCAACTCACATTGTGAACTTATTTTTCAAAGAGGTCATTCGACTTCATGGGTTGCCAAGGAGTATAGTTTCAGATCGAGACACCAAATTCATAGGGAATTTTTGGAGGAACTTATGGAGGAAGCTGGGAACTAACTTGGCATTTAGTTTGGCTTATCATCCTCAGACGGATGGACAGACAGAAGTGATAAACATAAGTCTGGGAGACTTGCTGAGGAGCTTGGTGACAGAACACCACAGCTAGTGGGACAATATATTACCACAGGCAGAGTTTTCATATAATGACTAAGTTAACAGGAGCATAGGGCAGAGTCCATTCCAGGTTGTTTATGGCATGCAACCGACAGGAATTTCTGAACTTAGGGATTTAGAATAGACTGCGACTAGAAGCACTAGTGCAGAAGAATTCACAGAGGCGATGAAAGAACTTCAAAGCCAGGTGAAGGGACGATTGTTGGAATCGAGTCAGGAGTATAAACGCAGAGCTGATCAGCATAGAAGACAACTTCAGTTTGAGGTTGGTGATCTGGTTCTGGCACATTTAAGAAAATAAAGGTTCCCGAGAGGAACATATAATAAGATGAAGATGAAGAAAATCGGGCCATGTAGGGTCTTGAAGAGATTTGGGACAAACGCTTATGAGATTGAATTACCCGATGGGATCGAAATTTCTCCGATATTCAATATTTCTGATTTGTACCCATATAAAGTTGAGGAAACAGAGATTGGAGATGAGAAACCAGTGATCCAGTGGACAAAGCAGATGCCAGTTGCAGATAAGTCGCAGATGGAGTGCATACTGGACAAGAGAGTCAGCAAGAGGACCAGGCGAAAGCAATACTTTGAGTATTTGGTCAAGTGGAAGAACCATTCAGTTGAAGATGCCAGCTGGGAGACTAAAGAAGAGATACAAAAGCATGGATAGACCATGCAGGAGCTCATGGACAAGAGCCCATGAAAAGTTTCAAGCGAGGGAGTATGATGTAGGAGCATCTCCCACATCAAGCGAGCTAGCGCGGAAGCTAAAGGACAGTTGGACAAGCGGCAGCACAAATTTTGAAAATCACCTCAGAAGTTGTTGCGCGATCTTAAATGAGTCATTAAGAGAAGGTGCACTTGTATAATGTAATCGGACCTTGAGCCATTAGCTCTCGTCCTTAGTAGATGGAGGCATTTAAAGTAGTTAATGCAGGTAGATAGAATTTAATTTTAGATTAGACTGTTTGAGAGCGCAAGAGGGAAATAGGATATAGACACCCTCATTGTGTATTGTAAGTTAGTTAGAATAAGAAGAGCATAGGAGCATGCAGAGAGCAGTGTAAGAACACCCATGTATAGATATTTGGATTAATAGAAGAGATTGATTCAAATTCATGGTTTTGTGTTGTTCTCTGTGTATTGATGTTGAATGATATGCTCATCTAATGTTTGCTTCCTGTTATACATTTTATTTATATGTTGTATGTGTATGATTTCATGTTTGAATTTGAAGTCTGAAAGGATAATGGAATGAGTTTCAATTGTTTCTCTATATGAGCGAGAGTTCCTGCAAGGGGTGCAGTCGAAGGTGTTCGCAAGGAGTGCGTTGACAAAAGGCTCAGGTAGTTTATATTTTGTTCTCATTCACCTGCAAGTGCAGTTGGGCACAGGAGTCGTGCAAGGAGTGCACAGGCCGAGTGAATTTCAGGGTTGTGAACCTGAGTGAAGCGTCGAGAGACTACTGCTGTAGGTATGCGCAGAGTCAAAGATTCAACACTTAGACGTGTTTAAAGTTTTCCGCAAAGAGTGCACGCAAGAGTCTTTTCCGAGGCTCAGAATTACCAGAAAGCTCAGGAAGGATAGGCCTTCGAATTTGTTGAAGGACAGCACGAGGAAGCTGTGACTTAAAGTTTGTAAGAGGCATCGTAAGTTTTCATGCAAGAGGACGAGTTCCAAGGAGGAACACTTGGTCATTCACAGGAATCCCCAAGGAGGAACGGACTGTCGAAATTCTCCGAGGGGAATTCACGAATTTTCGTGAGCCGTCAAATCTCACGAAGGAGCAGGGAAGATACGAGGAGTATTTCCCAAGGGGTTCAAAGCTCAGGAGGGGTAGGACCATAGATCTGGGTCACAAGGACTGCCATATCTGCTCGTGGTTTCGCATATCGGGGTTTTGTGTGTTGAAACTCCGGAACATTTCAACGGGAATTGCAAAATCGCGAAACGCGATATCCTGACAGCTAAGGAACAGTGTGGGGCCATAAGAGTTGGTAAGTGGATAGGTGGCACACTGTATCAGGGTTTTGAGGCGAGAAGTCCCGAAATAATTGCAACAGGAATCACGATATTCCAATACGTGATAGCCTGGAAGCCATAAGGATTGTGTGGGGCCACAGGGGAGTCTGTGAGAGGATAGGTGGCACACTATTTCGAAGATTCATGGATCGAAGTCCCAAAATGTCATCATCAGGATTCACGATATCGCGAAGTACAAATCGCCAATGGAGTGAAGGACCATTGAATAGTCAACCTACATGTGCATCGGGGTTTTGGCATATCGGGAGTCGGAAGTCGGTAAAGTGATTTGTTTGATATCGCGAGTGGCGAAATCATGATAGGGAAAACCCCGATAGGAAAAGGGTCATCGTTGACTGTTGTCGGGTCTCGAGGGTTCGAGAGGCCTACGCTCGACTATTGAATTCACGAAGCCGTGAATTCCGATCTCCTAAGTTCAAAAAGGGGATCCCACGAAGGTTGTTGTGGGTGAAGATTTCTCGGTAGGGAAATAGAAGAGTTGTTTAAGAGTTCTTCGGGCCAGTGGTAAAGAGACGATCCTGTGAGCGGGCATGCTTGCGAGCGCGTGCTGCACCAAGAGGAAACATGACAATGGATGAAATCATTATCTCAAAAGGAATTGCAGAAAGACCTATTTTCACTATGTTAAGAGGAATGTTCAATAAAGTATATGAATTAGAATAGAAGCATATTGACAGGTTGAACTAGCTAGTCATAGGAAGGAAAACCATGAGAGGCATAAGAAGACAAGGTGAGAGAAACTACCCATAGGAGATTGTTGAATGGTGTTTGCATTGATGCCAAAGTCAGTCATTGGTGATTACTTCATTGATGTAAAAGTAGTGAAGAATAAAATACATGAATAAAAAATCCTCCTTGGAATAAAGGTAGAAGAGATAGCCAATCACTTGAATGTCAATTAATACATGACAAGCCATGAAGACTTGAATTCAAGTGATGAAGGAACCTTGACATGAGCGCTTTTAATATATGTAAATGGATTACAATAATAGGATGTGCCAATGTAAAAGAAGCCCCAAAAGAGAGGAAATGAAGCATATACAAGAATCCCCACAATGTTCCATACAACATTATGCAAAGAAGATAAGGGGGTAAAAATCGTCAAGGGGAGTTACTCTTTTCCATTGATATAAAACGGGGAGAGTAAGATCAAAATCATGAATACAAGAGGATTTTGATTGTTTCCATCAATGCCAAAGGGGGATATTGTTGGAAACATTTTTCTCATTGATGTCAACCCTAGAAGATTACCTGTAGTAGGTCCAAAATCCCCTAGAAGTGATGGTTTTATTTGAATAAGTCTCCAAAGTGGTCTCCTTATGGTGTATCTCTAAGAATGGCACTCAAGGGAATATTCTTTGAAGTCTTCTTCAAATAAAACCATCACTTCTAGGGGCTTCTAGACCTACTTCAAGGCTTCTTCTAGGGTTGACATCAATTGCAAGAAAATTTCCAACAATCTCCCCCTTTGGCATTGATGGAAACACTCATACTCCCCTGTGACCATTAATTCCCCTGTCTTCATGCTTTTGATATTTCTCTCCCCCAAGAAGGGAAAATATAAAGGATTCATAAGGCATATTGTAAAAGGTATCAACATGTAGAGAGGAAAATAGTATATTTTTCTCAAAGTTCAGAGATCAACCCAACTGCATGCATATGACAGATTATGAAAAGGAAATCATTAGGACCATAGGGATTCAACGAATTTTCATTGTATTAGTATGTAAACTCCATCTATTTTTTCTCATTGTAATACATTCTTGAGAAACCATACCCTCCATTATGAAAATGCATTTTGAAATTTCATTAATAAAATATTCAAGTAGAAAATTAGCACCATACACGTTGTAAATCTGTGTGATATTTATGTGAATGAAATTGATTTAATGTGTATGACCAATTTCCTTCTATTTTCATTTTATAAAATCGAATGTGTGCAGAAATTTGTTGATATCCTTGAAAGTTTTTAGATGTTAAGTTGTTTCAAGCATATGCCTACATAAACCTATTGACAGGTCTGAACGTCGTATGAAGAAGATAAGGGAAAATGATCGATGGAAGGTCTGAATTAGACCTACTCTCATTTGGTGTAGCATTTCCTGTGAGTATATGGGCTTCCCCACCTCTCATAATTAAAAGACGAAAAAGGGGAAAGACAACAAACTCCCCCCCAAAGAGTTCAAATTAATCGTAAGGATAATATAACTAAAGGAAACTAATCTAATATAACTAATTCTAACCTATCCCAAGAGAAAAAGTAGTAGAATGGGTAAAACAAAAGATAACACCAACAAAGCCAGAAATAGTTCAAGTATTCTAATGATAAATGAAAACAACAACACTACATATACATAGAAAAATAGTTGTACCATACATCCATAACATCATTTATGTCCCCACAAGGAAACATGTGACAACATAAGAAAACGGAACAGAATGCATAAATAGTTCATACAACAAAATCATATATACTCAACTAGAATATAATGCATAAAGAATAGTTTCCAAGACATCTATCAACATCACAAATTTCTAAAATGCCTCACACTATTATTACTCATAATTAATAGTACCATATTTTTTTATAAAGGGAAAAAATCATCCATCTGTTCTACCATTTATTTTTTATAATACAAGAGAGAGACTATTTAGTTCTCATGACTCATCATTTCCCTTTCCTTTTATTTCTTATCTAAAATTTTGAATTTTTATTGCATTTCAAAAATGAACATGTAAGAATTACAAAGAGGAGATGAACAAACTCATGAGTGATCATTTTCTCCCTAAGGCAGTTTACAAATGATATTCTTTAAAAAACAATCATTGTCTTTGTCCATTAGAATTATCTCATGCTCCTCAAAATTATATGGGAATTTATGGATTCTGCCTGTTGATTAAGATATTTATGGATACTTCTCCTTTGTCTTAGATTTCCATTGAGCTATTTCTGGCTCAATTTTGTTTCTCATGGCCTGAGATATTGCTTCTTGAAGTCTGCATAGCGAGTTCTTCAATAAGATTCATCTTCCATATGTGTTTTTAATTCTTAGACAATTTCTACTAAACACCTATAAATTCTTTTGGTTCCATCATCTTATTCTCCTTTCCATATTTCCATCGAGCCATCTTGGGCCTAATTTTGTTACTCATAGCTCCATATATGATTGTTTGAAGTTGGTATGGCCATTTATCCCCCCCAAATGCGTGGTCTGCTATTTTATACATTTTATGATCGCTTCTATCACTTGTTTGTCCTAAATACCTCCACTAATGAATTTCTCTATATGATACCTTTCCAACGAGGTATCACAAGCCTCATTCCAACACTTGTAGCAAAAGTTATGCATGTTTAAAAATCATCAATCAACAACCATTAATCAAGCATGTGGCTTAATCTGGATGGTTGATTTTGGAACCTACAAAAAAAGATATCCCACCTACTTAAGAGATCAACACTTAGTGATTAGATAGTTGAACCCCTATGGATAGTTTGATTAATAACCCATATGGCATGGGACCCACGACTTGTAGCATAATTTTCGCTAATTTTCCCTTTTAGGATTAGGAAAATAATTAAAATTAAAATAATATAAAATAAAATTAAAATTAAAATTAGAAAAATATTTACAATTATTTACCAAAAAAAAAAAAAAATTACCGTTAATGTAAAATAAATAATACTAAAATTACCCTACCCCCTGTTGCATTTGAACCTATGACATGTGAGGAAGAAACACACTTTTTTAACCATTAGTCCCATTTAAGTTTGTTATTCACTTAACCTATGAAAAAATGGTTATCCGAAAACTAAAAAATGAAAATAATAAAAAAATATTAGATAAAACAAATAATTAAAAAATAAAATAAAACAAAAAGTAAATACAAAATAAAAAACTAATATATATAAC
>ML777055.1:349826-389428 GCA_009831015.1 Picea engelmannii | reverse complement strand
CCCCCCCCCCCCCCAAAAAAAAAAAACCACCACATTGGACATAGTCCACATATACACATTTCCCAAGTCCCTTGTCATCGTTGGGATTTTATGCACACCCCAGCTCATATCTCACTCCAAACTCTCAATGACGATCACTTATCACTGAAAATCTGATTGCCATTTCACCGACTAGTGCACGACCCTTTTAAAAAAAAATATATATTAAATAATATGCAAAAAAAGGATGCATATTTTCAACATAAATATTAAAATATTTTCCAATGAAAATACATTAAGGCACGATTTTTTGGTCGTTGGGTAGGTGATATACGAGTGTGGTAAACTTGAGTAAATCATCGATGGTAACTCCCCACGAAGTTGAGACTCCTAACGATCATGATTTCTGGCAATCACTTCATTCAAGTCTCATTCCCTTGACTAAAAATTAAAACAATATTGTACTATGCACCTTTTTCAAAATCATATTAAATAATATTTCGACAGTCTCGATGTTTTTTCAAGGGCATATAGTAAAATTATACATTAAATACAATGCATTCTAAGTGAGGTCGTCATCAGGGTTTGGTGTAAGAGTGTGGTATGATTCATTAAGTTCATCGACGACGGCGTTGACGATCTCTCCTGGCTCCCATTCCCGTTGATCATATTCTCCCATACATATAAAAATAATATTTGATCCAATGGGTTAATAAACATTGACTAAGCCCCAACCACCTTTGCACATTTTTCATTATTATTTAATTAATATTCCCATAAAACTGTAAAACATTATTATAATATAATTTTGTTGTACATTCCAATGCATTTCGGGAATAAGGTTTGAAATACAAGTTAATATAATTTCTAGAAATAGCTAAAAAAATATGAAATCCCTATAAAATATGAAATCCCTATAAAATAGGAAATCCCTATAATATAGGGAATCCCTAGAAAATAGGACCTAGGGTAATATGTTTAGGTTTAGGTGGGAAAGGGGTAAAATAAAAAGGGTGAAAATATGTACAAGTTAGGTTGAGTAAAAATGAAAAAAGAAATTGAAAAATGAAAATGAAAATGGTGAGAATTTAACTTAAAATTGGAAATTTGATTTGTTTTTCTATTTTTTTTTTTAATTTATTTATTTGATGTTCATTTATGAGAAAATACGTAGATGTTAATTGGTAAAAAATGTATAGATGGTTCATAAAAATACATAAAATAAGATATATACATGAATATTTACAAAAATAACAAAAAATAAATAAAAAATAAAAAATAAAAAAATGTACAAAAATAAAATAAAATACATATAAAAGTATTTACAAAAGATAAATAAAATAAAACAAAACAAAATAAATACAAATTAGGAAAATTATGACCAAAATTATGCAAGTCGAGGTTCCATGCTCCTAGGTTTCACTGGTGAGTGTTCCGCACCTAGGGGTTCCGCATCGGGCATCGTGGAGAGGAACAAGAATAGATGGAGATAGAGAATGAGGTGATTTATTTGCGATGAAGGGAGAGAGACGAAGGAGAAAGGACAACACTTCATGTGACAATTTAATGTTGCAAGCAACAATAGTTAGAAACAAAACATCGACTCCAACCAAGTGTGCACCGTAATTTAATTCAATCAATATACACATATCAGAGGGAATATATTCTCAGATTACAAGGAGTGGGAGCACAACCAATTCTAAAGAGAGGTCCTTATGTCGAACATTATGGATGAATGTTAAATATAACTAACAAGCATCGGTAAACAACTCAATAAGGAGTAACAATCAAGAGTAGGAATGAGATTTTGGCATGAGTTTTGGAAATAGGTAAGACCAAGAGAAGTCCCAACATAAACCAATATCAAGAGGTTCCAAAAATCGATTGTGGGGTAGGTAGGTTCAATTTCCTTGTGGATTCTAGCCTCAAGGCAACTAAAAGTGAAGGTAATCCACTTCCCAATAAGGATAATTCTGGCAAGAATCAAGGTCTAGGTCATGGAAAAGGATCAAGAGATTCCCCATCGGCCTCTCAAGGCTAGAGAGGTCATGTAAATGAAGTGTTTATGTAAACCTTCTCTTGCAAAACAAAAGAATGGCATCAGCCATGCGATCAAAAGAAGACTTTCTAGTACATAAATAGTATATTATTTTCCTTTAATCCAATTTAGAAGAGAGTATTAGTTTTATTCATTGATAACATGGTGTTTGTAGATGAGTGTCTGAAACTGTATGTGTCAATTCGAAACAAACTATTAAGATCTACATGTGACAATATATGTAATCCCAACAAGAAGATGTAGAATTGGAATTAGTCAATCAACACATGCAATAGAACAAACCTTGTTGTTGCACAAGATCACCAAGCACTTTGGAACCAACAAAAGGTTAGGATATGACATGTCAATTATGTCACGGAAATGTCAAAAAAAATATCATAGGTCAAGGAGCACCATGAAGACATTAGAAATCATCATATCAAAATAATAACCAACACCCATCAAAGACAATCATCAATCAAGATAAAACCTCCAACTCCTTGAATGTAGGAAAATTCATAGCATCAGGATCAAGTAGTAGAGGATTAGGAAATAGGTTTGAAATTTTAGTAGGGGGAGCATTTCCTTTCACTTGTAAAATCAAAATTAAAGGGGGGTTTTGTTGTCACAAAAAATGGTGACACACTGGAAGAACCAGTTATATCTATCAATAGAATCTAGGGCCTACACTTCAGATCTGAGTTTTAAAGATAATCTCAACAACAATGCAAGAGATTTTCGAATAGTCATGGGTACCACAATGATGCCAAAATTCTAAAAGATATAACCCAATATTTCTAGTACTTGTAATCTAACAAACCTTTTTCAAAGAGTCAAATAGTGAGATGAATTATTTTACTGACTTCACACTTCATATTGGTTTTGGTACAACAATGGTTTTTCACTTTTATTAACAAGAAAATATCTACACAAGTGTGTTCCTCATCTCTCTTTTCTCGACATTGCTTCACTTTCAACGAGTGTCCAAATCCCCGACGAAGTTTTCTCGGTACCATACAAACATAGCTCCACTACTAGCAGGTGTTCATAGCCCCAACGGGTTTACTTGTACTTCCCGCACTATTGATAGTGCTTTCAACTTTCTTTTCATTTCATAATATGCTCACCCTTTTAGATTTTAGATATAGATATCCAAATTCACATAGGGTGTGAAGGAAGGAGGGTGATATGAGAGTTTATTTGATTTGTTGAATAGATGTTATGGAATTTATTTTAACCCATGGGTTTCCCAAAAAAAAATCATCGTATTGACCATTTTATTAATGGGAAGTGGATGGAGCTCAAAGAAAACAGCAGCTAGACACTTTCCTAAACTTATGGATTATCATGGTGCCCTCAACATGCACATGTGTTCCACCGCAACTATCAGTCCATGCCTGCAACTGAGAACTTCATTAATGTTCATTCAGATAGAGCATCCCATGCATCTTATGACTTGTAAAATATTTCTTCAGTATGTGACCAGAATTCGACCAGCCTCTCACCAAAATTCAAAGAGTAATACTCAAGGACGATTAAGAGGTCAAACTAGCTCAAGGAAATACCACCATTCAAATCAAAAGATGGAAGGAATTTTTCCAACAAGAAAGAAATACTAAAATCGGAAGTCCATTCATGGAAAAGAAAACTAAAATAAAATAAATATGAAGCTATAATGTGAGTCATTAAAAGGATGAAAAATGGATAAGAAAAAAACAAGAATAGAACCTATTACCAAGCAAGAAATTTGGAACAACAAAAATGAAAGTGATTTTAGTGAAAGCTCAAAATTAAGCCAAGGGAAATAAACTAATCAATAAAATTTAACTATTCACTATGAATCCCAATGAAAAGATTCACAAAGTTTCTGATCTGAAATGAAGAACAAACTAGATTACGAGAATTGATGATCTAGTGTAAAATATTTGCAACACAATTCTCCACTCCAATTGTCACATACAATTCTTCTTTCATTTAGTGAAACAAAACAATATTTCGGGAATCTATCACAATGGGTTAATGTAGATGTTCAATCAAAATATATTTTTAGAAAACCAATTACACAAAACATTCCACAAACCCATAATATCTTAAGTTTTTGTGACATGTGCAATTCCTTTGCATATTTGAAAATAATTAATTTTCAACATAAAATACATTTCATATTTCTCACCAAAGTGTCATTTTCACTTTTCTACAAAAAATAACCATTACTCACATAAATCCCAATAATTCAATTCTATAAGGCAAAGAGGAAAAATTGACATTTATGGAAGCCATCAAAATAATCATTAAAATGACTCCAAACCTCTATTAGATCATAAATCAAAATGGGGACATATAAATGAGACAAAATTTATTTCTTATTAGTTGTTAAGTTGGTGACAATCTTGGTTTATCAATCCAAAAATGTTGCAAAGGAATTTGAGCATCCAAGTTTAGATTAACACTTCCCTATGTTTCCTTCATTCCAAGAGAAAAAAATCTAGAGTTGGTAGTTTCACAAGCCATTTTAGAAACCTATATACAAAAGAGAATGGTGTGATCAACTCTTAGACAGTTTGGGAGGAAATCCTCCTCTTAAATGACTGACTTATTGAAATGAAATTAAACTAAAAGGAAATTAAAGACCAAAATTAAAACTAATCCTAAGAAAAACATACTAAGATAATGTAAACTTAAACTATGTGGGTGTCATAAAATTATGCAAATGTCAATGTTGTCATCAAGTATTCATTTATTGTTCATTTAGTCAAATATAAGAGCCTTCTTCTTAAGTGATAAGCACTAGGTGCCTTCCCACAATATTCTCTTTAACAAGAGACTTATTGTCGTTGAGTGTTATGAGATTTGAATCTTCAAGACACTACATCTCATTCTTGTAATCAAAATCAATCAAGTTAACCAGATAGGATCATAAGAATTCAATTCCATCTCTTTTAAAGATACATGTCCATCAGTGAAAAATAGTCATAAAAATATGATTCAAAGCTTATCAACATTGAACCTGAAGGTATGTGTTTCCTCTAATTATTAACAACAATGATTATATTAGCATCATCATCTTCAGCCTTGTGAGAAGCAAGAGGAAATCATTATGAAAAAAGGTATCACTTAATATACTCTTAAAGGGTACAAATGATCTTAGGTCACAACCTAGATGGGTTGACTTCCCCAACACAAATAAAAGACATAATTAGAAATAAAAATTAAATGAAGTAATTAAGATAATATTTCTAATAGGTGTTAATATTGACATGGTGGGAAAGTCCATGTAACTGATACATCAAGTTATCAAGAGTGTTCCAAGAAGAGAAACCATAAACTCTACTTCCTCAAGCTTACACATGTCATAGAATAAGAGGAAAGTGAAATGAAAGAGAAGAGTGTATATCTTGTCTCTCCATTAGATAGGTCTTCTACTGGAACAATGAGACATATAGTCCATAAACAAAATCAACAAGCTCCTAAGCAAGATGGATCCAATAAAAGATGTCCCAAACTAACCCAAACAATGCTTATCTTTTCTGATTATGAATAAACTGATTTTTGAGTTTAAGGAGTGTTGAAGAGTGTCGGCCCAACAGATTGATGAGTTACAACCCACAAGAAAATGACATCTTCAAAATTACTATCATGGCTAAAAAATAAATGATGAAGATTTGAAATTAGAATCTTAGATGTTGCATTGACATATTGCATTAAGGTACTTACAAATCCAAAGCATTTGAATGAATCCTAAATGAGATAAGTGTTTAGTTCTCATCCATGATAAAAATCAGATTACTTAAGAATGTAAACATAATGAGTGACCCAAAATCAGCAAACCCGAGGGATGAAAAGATGTTCTTCAAGAATAACAGGCCTGAAATTCTCATAATTGAAAATAAGAGGATTGAGACTTTGGTCAACGAATGAGTTGGGGAATAAAAGATTGATTCTAGAAAATTTATGAAAAAGATATCCACAAAAGACTTAAATTACCATGTTGCCAAAAATGTCAAAAACATGTATTTAGACAGTGTGATTGAATGTCTCTTGTTGATGTGTAAGAGATGGAACTTGGGTGAATAGAGTTGCAAGATAATAGATGAAAATACTCCTCAAAAAAATAATTGAATATATCATAAGACATGTGCATATAATTCCCAAAAATTAAAACTAAAAGTTCTAATGGAAAATAACCCAAACGAAATATAAGTAATCTAACCTCACTATGCCAAACAAGTTTATGCAGAAAATTCATGTTGTCTGAAAGTAATTGAAGAAAACAGTGAACGGGAAAGAAATTGTTTGTACAACTCCAAATCCAAAATAATCATCCAAATAAATGCAAGAAATTTGAGTGGTTTCAATATTAAATGGGTAGAATTATTCATTCAAACTTTCAATTACTGTGTGTGGGACAATAAGCCCAAAACTCCAAAGAATTTCAATCAAGAAAACTTTTCCAGATCAAAATCACATGGATATGAGTATGAGAAAAATCAGAGAGTCCATTAATATTACAATAGGGATTGAATAGTATATTAATTTAAAATATCCCACTTGAAAGATAACCCAATGTTTCAAAAATATTTTACATGGTGATCATGCATAAAAAATCAATGATCTAAAAATCACCTAATACATAGAAACATTTGAGAGTGAGATGAAGTAAATCTTCCCAAGATCAGAATTAAATTGAAAAATCCAATCAAGAGAATTTATGCTACAAGCCTTCTATTTCTTTCCACCTCTGCTGAAAATTCATATACTAATCATCCAATAGTAATGAAAAGACATTGAAAACATAAAAATAATTAAAAACTAGAAATCAAAGATAAGCTATGCAGAGGAAAGACACTGGTCTATTCTATCCTACTCCTAATCTACACTACAATGGTTTAAAAATCAACTATTCAAAGTTGTAATGCCTATGTAATCATCCTTGTAATCTCAATCATGCATACATATGTTCAAGACAAAATATAAGTGAGAGAGCTTGGAATAAGAATCAACTAAAAGTAAGAAAAATTAACTTATGATAAACTATATCCACCATATTAAAAATTTCATATTTATAATTCATGGAAAATCTATCCAAGTAAGATCTGTCCAACCGTGCTTCAATTATATCATAAAATCTTGTACTATTATCATAGAATTGATGGAGGGAGTTTAGGGGAAAGGAGCATACCAAATGAAAATCATGCATATAATTCATGTGAAGTGTTCTTGGTGAGAGAATATTCGTACTAGTAAATTTATTTATCCCCAAATACAAGCCAAAAGAATGAGGGCCTGACATAACCATCGGTGTAGAACAAATTTCCTCATTGTCTTGTAAAGCCTCCTTGGACTCACTCCAAGTAACCATCAACTTGAGATACATTAGTGAAATCAAATGATATACACAGACTAGCATCCACCATGGTATGAGAGGAATCTTCAAGATAATGGTGGAAGTTACTAACATTAAAAATATCAATCAAAGGGATACTTGAACAACAAGACTCCCTATTAATAAAAAATTAAGATGAAAATAAGAATATATGGTATGATATACATCTAATACAAAATTCCCTTTATCCCATGAAAAAACCTAACAATGCATAGAATTAATAAGTTCATGGGAAGAGGCATTATCCTCTCTATCTTCCATATGCACATCACCACCATCAGGTAATTCAAAAGGGGTCAACCCCTTTCAATTTATTTGAATCATATGGTGGGTGGTTTCCTATAGAGTCAAACCATTAAGGAGATCATGATACAAGTAATAATAAGTGGAAGAATTAAGAGAATTAAAAGTATCTCTAGAATAAGAAAAAAATTCATAAAGTGAACACCTAAATGGTACTCCCTCTTCTTTCAAAACATTGGATACTTATTGGGAATCAGTGAGCTCCACACTAGGAATAATTTCACAATCAACATGTGCTTCCTCAACATGGTTTCCTCTTACAAACAAAAAATGGATTGTTGTGATAATATATGTATGTCTTGTATGTTTATTTCTTCTCCTTGAGTGAAATTATCAACGTGGTTGTTTTTCTCCTGCACAATATGAGAATCTGAAATATATTTCATAGCATACTCATGGTTAGAAGTGGGGAGAAAATCAAAAGAATCCTTAGAACAAGAAGTCTCAGTAAATAATCCATCATCAATAGGAAAACATTCTTTCTTTATGTTAGTTATACAAGTAGAATTTGTAACAACAGGGCAATCCAAATCAGAAGGAACTAATTCCAAATTATCCATAGGTGAGGAAGAATTCATTCATGAGTTTCTAGATATTATTTATTAACATAATGATTAACTTCATTTTTTTTTCCATATCTCCCTTATCCATTTCTTGTGATAAAAAATATGAGATAGGATAATGACAACCTAACATAACCATCAATGTGACCCAAAGTGTCTCATTATAAAAAATAAAACCCTCCTCTTGGTCAACTACAAAATAATGTGAACTTTAATTTACCACACAAGAGGTCTCTTTTCATCATAAGGAAGGAAAGGGGGAATGGAGTGGTGAGAAGACACATAGACTTCTTTCGAAAAATACTTTTCTATTTGATATATATCCCCCACAGAAAAGAAAGATCCAAACATATGGACTTCATATAAAACATTGTTATTTTCAACGTTTTCATTTAAATCCAAATCATCATGCAAAGGAACATTAAAACATGACTTGTATTCTTCATCCACTGGCTCATATGTTTCATTAGTAAGAGAACCTAAACAAGAAATAAAATCATTGTTAGATGGCCTAACATCCAAAGGAAATCTATAACAAAGATGAGTAAATATGATAAACAAATCTTGCAGAGATTTGTCTTCCTTCTTCCTCAGCTCTAGAATTTCTTCACACATTTTATCATAATCATAATTCTCAAAAGCATGAAAACATTCATGCATAAATTGTTCCCATGTGAGAATAGATGTGGCCAGAAAATTCTTGCATCATCTCTTAACCTGGCCTTCAAAAGTGAGAGTGAACAACCTGAAAATGACATATCCATTAGTAATATTGTAAGAACCACACAATTTCCATAATTTAAAAGCATGTTCAGATGAAATTATCTCGCCCTATCCATTAAATTTAAGTTGTGACAAGAAATGTAAAATATTTCTAGGAGGTTTGGGAGGTGGAGTACCAAAAAAACACCTCCATAAAGGGATATGGGATGGAGCCATTAGTAAATTGAAAAATAATGAAAACAAATCCACATACTTAGATTGTCATATGTCCCTCCTTCTAGCACTATTTGTGTTGACAAGTCTGAATGGTCTGTCAAGCAGATAAGGGAGAATGCTCGATGGCTAATCCCAAATAGGCCTACTCTCATATGGTGTAGTGTTTCCTACAAGTATATGGGCCTTGTTGCCACTCAAAATTAAAAGAAGAAAAAAGGGAAAGAAAACATACTTCCCCCCAAATAGTTCTAATTAATCCTAAGGATAATATAACTAAAGGAAGCCAATCTAATATAACTAATTCTAACCTATTCCTAGAGAAAAACTAAAATAATAAGTATAATGAATTATAACACCATCAGAACCAAAAATAGTTCACGTATTCTAATGATAAATAAAAATAACAATTCTACATATACATAAACAAATAGTTGTATCATATATCCATAACATCATTTTTGTACCCGCAAGGACACATGTGACAACATCAACAAACAAAATACAGTGCATAAATAGTTCATCCAATAGAATCCTATCTACTCGGCTAGAATATAAATGCATAAAGAATAGTCCCAAATACATCCATCAACATTATAGATTTATGAAATTCCTCTTTCTCATATAATTTATAAGTAATAGTACCATATTTTGTTACAAAGGGAAAAAGTCGGCCATATGTCCTATGTGTTCTCTTCTATAATACAAGAGAGGGACTCTTCATTTCCCTTTCTTTTTGTTTCTTATCTGACATTTCATTTTTTTCTTACATTTAAAAAATGAACATGTGAACATTATAGAGAGGATTTGAATAGACTCATGAGTGATCATTTTCTCCCTAAGGCAGTTTACAAATGATATTCGTTAAAAAAAAATCATTGACTCTCCATTGGCGTTATTTTTTCTTCCTAGAACGTTTCTAGGCATTTTTGGCTTCTACCTGTTGATAAAGATCTTTATATATTCTTATCATCTACCTCATATTTCCATTCAAATATTGTTGGCTTGATTTCATTTCCCGTATCCTGAGATATGGCTTCTTGAAGTCTACATAGCCGGTTCTACAATCAAATTCGAGTTCCATCTATTTTTTCATTTTTGAACCATTTAAAATTAGCATATGACCATTATTTTGGTTCCATAATATTCTTTTCCTTTCCATATTGATGCAGGAGAACCATCATCAATGCGCAAGTGGAGAACAACTCAGTGCACTAGCACGCATTTTGAAGTGATTTTGAATTTAAGAAGGGCATATCACGCATATATATTGAAAAGATAGTAGATTAAAGAACATATTTAATGCTTAGGAGCTAAACCATCGCATGACATAGATGGGGAGTCTATTTTCCTTTAATGTAGTAGCTTGTAGTACAGATTCAAAGAATTTTATCTTATCTGTTTGTATCAAACATTTGTAATAAATCCTTAGTAGTTAAAATCTCTTAATCTNTATTTATGAGATATTTTGTATAAATGAATGTATTATTGCCTAAATGAGGCTATTGAATTTTAGTTGAAGAGTTGCTTAGAGTTGTTGAAGAGCATTGTATGATTCCATGTACATAGCATTTGAATGACTATAACAGAGAAGCAATGATCCACATGTTTGGTGCTTTTGTTATTATGTCTATCTCAATGAGTGAATGGTATGCTTTCTTTTAATTTGCAATTCTATGTTATTACATTCTCTTATGTTATGAATGCATTTACATGGTTTACTATATGAATCTGTGAGATATTAGATAAGTTTCAATTGTTTCTCTTGTACGATCTGGTGCAAGGAGTGCATAATGTCTATAAGGTGTGTGTTGACGTAGTCTATTTCGACTCAGAAGCTCAAGAAAGATAACATGAAACTTTTGTTTGCAAGGTGTGCATTGACAGAGTCTGTTTTGAGTCAGAATTTCATGAGGGATAGCTTGAAAGTGTGTGTATGCGGAAACACACTCATAATCATATTGTTCAGGAGGAACAATTGAGTCATATAAGAACTATTGCAAGGAGTGCACAATTTCCCATCAAGAGTTAAGTTGAAGGAAGCTTGTTGCAAGGTGTGATTAGGGTAGATATTTGGCTAAGTATCGAAGAAGTCATTCTGAGAAGTTCAGAGTGTCCAAGAAGAAAAAGTTCAGGAGAGATAACTTGGAGTTTTTCATGCAAGTTTTTCATGGAAGTGTTTCATATTGTCCGCAAGGAGCGCGTGATAGAGTATTTTGACTCAGAAACTCAGGAGGATTAAATTGAGAGCATTTGCAGAGGAGTGTGAGGAACTGTTGAAAGATGTGCACAGTCATCCATAAAGAAGCTAAGTCGTGGAGGATAAATTGTTGCAAGGCATGCACATGGTCAATTTCAAGTAAGTGTCGAAGAAAATGCTCTAAGGAGTTAGAAGTTCGAGAGAAGAACAAGACCAGAAGAGGTAGAAAGCGACATTCCTTCAATAGAGTGGAATCTATTGAATACTTCATAAATCAATGATCAAGATCTGTTTAGGAGGAAGTGGGATCATTCCATACCTTTAGGTCTGGGAGAGTTGCACAGAGGTTAGTCGTGGAGTCCTTCGGCACTTCTTGGTCGAGAGGTTTTGAAGTGTTGAGAAATGGGGATCGCTAAAGTTCCCAAGTTGCGAAGTAATCCTAGTTTTTGGTCATGGTAAGGATATGTGGCAGTAGATTAGAGAGTTCGTGAGAAAGAAATCATGAATATTTGTGTGACACAAAATTCATTTTTCACGAAGTTGCCAAGGCCGAGGAAATATAGACCTTTATATCTAGAGAGGACATGTGGAAGAGATCCACAATCTTCAAAGGAAGAGCCCTTCAGATTAAGGTAAGGGTGGAGTGAGCCAATACTCCCAAAGTCATGTAGCAGTGAAGGAGATTTCAATCATTGATCTAAGGGGGACACACGTCATCATATTGTGGGACCTAGGAGCCTGCATTTGGGAAAAACGTAAGAAGATAAATCCTAGTTGTCAATTGTGTGGACATGTGGTGTCATCTTTGTCACTTCAGTGATAGAGTACTTCGACGAAAAGGAGTGTTAATACATTCATAACTCCCAAACATCAAAGCCTCGAAACAGATCATAGCCACTAGTTAGTGGAGAGACAAGAACCATGGATCTTGTTGGGTAGTTCGTGGTTTAGAGTTCAGAGAAAAACGGGTAATCTGTAGTTAAAAGCATCGAAGTCCAAAGTTGCGAAGGGGATGACCTGAGGTTATATCATGTGGTCATATCAAAGAAGAGCCTAGTGGAGGTATAGCACTCGCCACTCACTATTACCAGAAGAACCAGAGAACGGGTTCGTGGGTGAATAGAACCTGTGTGGTAACAAATAAAGGACCTGTGTAAATTGTTCCAGGGTCTACTAGAGGCCCAAAAATCTGATTCAGCTTAGTGTTTTTGAAAGATCCTTTGACCAGGATGTGTCACAACCCCTGGGGGAGAAGGGGGGTTGCATCAAGTGATATCAGAGAGGAAATTTTCTTGCAAATAGAAGGCAAAGGTGAGGAGGAAATAAAGAGGTAGTTTGGTAACATTCGGTGGTATTGGATACATCAAGTGGTAGTTGTGTAAAGAAGAAAAGTTTAGCATAATGCCACCTAGAATACATGCAGAGCCACCTGTAGCAAATAGAGCTATGGAAATAGATATGAGAGAACTTCACGCAAGGTTAGATGTTATGGAGACAACACAAATGAGAGAACCTAATGCTAGAGATGTTAGTGATGCAGAGAACGAAGAAGTGGAAGTTGAAGAAGTTGTAGTAGAAGATGTTGCAGAAGAACGCTTGTTGAAAGCGGTTGTGAAATTGGGAGCTAGAGAGAAGATATATATCCCAATGTATGAAGGCAATTTAGATGATGAAGAATTGTTGGATTGGATAAGATCAATGGACAAGTAGTTCGACTATGAAGACGTCGATGAGGAAAAGAAGGTGAAACATGTTGTCACCAGATTAAAAGGACATGAAAAGATGTGGTTGGATGAACTACAAGATGACATAATATGCAAAGGAAAAAAAAAGATCAAGAGTTGGGAAAAAATGGTAGCCAAGTTGAAGGTTAAATTCATACCCAGGGATTATCAGATAAATCTGTTCAGAAAGTTACAAAATCTAAGACAGAAAGGACTGACAGTAAAAGAATACACATAGGAGTTCTACAAGTTGAACATTAGGGTTGGACAAAGAAAAAAAGACGATGAAATTTTTTTTAGGTATATAAATGGCCTGAGATATGAAATCCAGGATGAAATCAACATGATGGCAGTAAGGACAGTAGAGGATTCTTATCGTATTGCGCTAAAGGTAGAGGATAAGTTGGCTAGGAAACAAAGCCAACGAAGCAGAGGTAGAAGTCTAAAAAAAGGCAAGGGAATTGTCCATGATAAGGCACATAAGCCCAAGGTTGAGACTGGAAAACCACATAGTCACTAAGAAAGAGGAGGAAGTTATCGAGGGAGACAGTATGGTGGAAGGATTTATTTTCTTCGAGGAAGAGGAAGAGGCAGAGGAGAAGAAGTGAAGTGTTATGCTTATGGAAAGACATGACACATGTCTTGGAATGTCCCAAGAAAAATAAATAAGGAGGAGTTGAAGCTCACATTTCGGAAGCGTGAAAGATGGGAAATCTTTGATGATGAAAAGGGTTATCTTGAAGCCAGAGCGAGAGGTTGAAAAACCATTGAAAATGAACAGTTTGTTCAGAAGTTCTTGCAAGACTAAAGATAGGGTATGCAAGGTGATAATTGATAGTGGGAGCATTGATAACCTAGTATCCACAAAGATGGTGGAGAAATTGGAGTTGGAGATAATTGCACATCTGAGTCCATATAAAGTCTCATGGCTGCAGAAAGGACATCATGTAATGGTAACTAAACAATGCCAAGTTGAATTTAATATAGGAGGATATAGACACGATATTTTGTGTGATGTGATTCCCATGGATGTATGTCATGTTTTGTTGGGGAGACCATGGAAGTATGACAGGAATGCCATTCATGATGGGAGAAAAAATACTTATACCTTGGAGAAGAATGGTAGGACACACTTGTTACTTCCAATAGAGGAAAAGAAAGTAAAGGAAGAAGTCATCACAAGTATACTTCTCATGAGTGGGAAGGAACTCCTGAGTGAAGTCAAGAAGGAATAGGAGATGCAATTTTTTGTGGTGAGGAAACCCAATGTTGTCCTTACAATTACTTCTATGGATGATTTTCCTAAAGAAGTTCAAGAGCTGTTAGAAAATTTTGTTGACATAGTAGTGGATGAGTTACCTAGCTCATTTCCACCCATCAGGAGTATCAACCATCACATTTATTTAATACCAGAAGTGAATCTACCGAACAAAGAAACATACAGATTGACACCTCAATAAAATGAGGAGGTAAAGAGATAAGTCTAGGATTTGATGGACAAGGGTTTGGTTAGAGAAATATTGATTCCATGCGCAGTACCAACTGTTTTAAGTCCGAAAAAGGATGGAAGATGGAGAATGTGTACAAACTCAAGAGACATAAACAAAATCACCATCATGTATAGATTTCATTTACCAAGGCTGGATAAATTAATGGATTGTTTGAGTGGAGAAAAATATTTTTCAAAAATAGATCTGAATAGTGGATATCACTAGATAAGAATGAGATAAGGTGATGAGTGGAAAAAAACATTCAAAACAAACAAAGGGTTGTATGAGTGTCTTGTTATGCTATTTGGGTTAACAAATTCCCCAAGTACTTTTATGAGGTTGATGAATGCGGTATTAAAATATTTTATTGGTAATTTTGTGATTGTATATATGGATGATATATTAGTCTTCATTAAAACTGAAGAAGAGCATTTGAGGCACTTAACAGTAGTGATGAGAAGATTGCAGCGAGAGAAGCTGCTAATAAATCTGAAGAAGTCCTCTTTTATGAAGACAAAACTCATTTACTTGGGTTTTGTGATATCTTAAAATGAATTGAAGATGGATCCAAAGAAGGTGAGAGCAATCAGAGAATGGCCATTTCTAAGAAGCATATTTGAGGTGAGAAGATTCCATGGATTAGCAAGTTTCTATAGGAAGTTCATTAGAAATTTCAGTGAAATTTGTACACCAATATTAGATACAATGGAGAAGAGACACAGGTATTTTAAGTGGACATAAGAAGCTGAGAAAAGCTTCAGGATATTGAAGGAGAAGATAACAGAACAATTGATTTTGGTCTGCCCAGATTTCAGGAAGACATTTCAAGTAAGATGTTATGCTAATGGAGTTGCAATTGAAGCAGTCTTGAGCCAAGATACTAGGCATGTTTCATATTTCAGTGATAAGTTGAATGACACTAAGAGAAAGTACTCAACATATGATAAATAATTTTATGCAATAATTCAAGCCTTGAAGAAATGGAGGCACTACCTAGTTCCAAAAGAGTTTGTTTTGTATAGCGATAATCAGGATTTACAATTCATAACCAGATAGGAGAAGTTAAATAAAAGACATGTTAAGTGGATAGAGTTTATGAAAAATTTCACTTTTGTCATTAAACATATTTCTGGTAATGCTAACAAGGTTGTTGATGCATTGACAATGAGATCTCTGATTCTGCAGGAATTTCAAGTGAAAACCTTAGGGTTCAAACACCTTAAGGAGATGTATTGTGATGAGCTAGGTTTTAAAGAGGCATATGAAGCATGTGAAATTATTGTGCTCGGAGACATAAGAGAGTGGACAAACTATCTAATTCAAGATATATTTTTGTGTAAAGGTTTCCAGTTGTGCATACGAAAGTGCTCAATGCGAGAGAATATACTGAAGGAAAAAAATAATGGAGGTCTAGCAGGACATTTTGGCCATGACAAGACATTTTCACAGTTGAATTGTTCGTACTATTGGCCAATTATGAGGGCATAAGTTAAGAAGTTTGCAGAAAAATGTAATATTTTTCACTATGGAAAAGGAAAGAGACAGAACACTAGATTGTATCAACCATTGCCTATTCCAGATAAGCCTTGGGATGTAGTAAGCATGGATTTTGTGTTGGGATTGCCAAGAACACAAAGGGGAAGTCATTCCATATCTTTTTTAGTGGATAGATTCTCAAATATGGAACACTTTATCCCATTCCATAAGACTAATGATGCAACACACATTGCAAATTTGTTTTTCAAGGAAGTTGTAAGACTTCATGGGTTTCCCAAGAGTATTGTCGCAAACATAGACACTAAATTTGTTCGTCATTTCTGGAGAACATTGTGGAAAAATTTTGGACATAAATATCTTTTAGTTAAACATATCACCCTCAAACAAATGGAAAAATTGAGGTGATAAATCGAAGTTTAGGAAATTTGTTGAGGAGTCTGGTCACTGAACATCATACCCAGTGGGATCAAATTTTGTCATAAGAAGAGTTTGCATACAATGACTCACTAAACAGGAGTACAGGAAAAATCCCATTCCAAATAGTATATGAGATGAATCCAAGAGGAGTATCATATTTAAGAGATATAGAGAAGAATGAATTCTGAAGCACTGGAGAAGAAGACTTCGTTGTAGAAATGAAAAAGATTCATAATCATATCAAAGAGAAGTTGCAAAACATCAATAGAGAGTACAAGTGCAGAGCTAATCAACATAGGAGAAAAATTTAATTTGAAGTGGGAGATCAAGTTATAGCACATATCAGGAAGGAAAGGTTCCCAAGGGGAACATATAACCATCTAATGCTGAAGAAGATATGACCATGCAAGATCCTAAGGAAATTTGATGAAAATGCTTATGAGATAAAGTTGCAAGAAGATGTTGGTATATCACCCATATTCAACATTTCAGAGATGTATCCTTATAAGGAACATGACAAAGGATCAGAATATCATAAAGAGATCTAGTGGGAGAAGCAGATGCATGGAGAAGAAAAGACACAGAAGGAGACGATCATAGATCAGAGGGCTAGTAAGAAGACTAGGAGGAAGAATTATTTTGAGTATTTGGTAAAATAGAAAGGACACACAATAGAAGATGCTAGTTGGGTAAATGAATTAGATATTCAGAAACATGGAAAGTCATTGCAGGATCTCATGGACATGATTTCATGATTTTTTGTCCAGAGGAGTATGATGTAGGAGCATTGTTATCAAAGAGTGAGTGGAGAAAATCTCAGTGCATTAGCGTGCATTTTGAAGTGATTTTGAATTTAAGAAGGGCATATCATGCATATATCTTGGAAATATAGTAAATTAAAAAACATATTTAATTCTTAGGAGCTAAACCATCGCATGAGATCGATGGGGAGTGTATTTTCCTTTAATGTAGTAGCTTGTAGTATAGATTCGAAGCGTTTTCTCTTATTTGTCTATCTCAAACATTTATTGTAATAAATCCTTAGTAATTGAAAGCTTTTAATTTGATGCGATAGCACTAAGGTGGTCGGATGGAAAATATCTATCAGATCTTTTGCATAAATAAATGTAGTATTTTCCAAATGAGGTTGCTTAATTTTAGTTGAAGAGTTGTTGAGAGTTGATGAAGAGCATTGTATGAGTCCATGTACATATCATTTGAATTAATATAATAGAGAAGCATTGATCCACATGTTTGGTGTTGTTGTTACTATGTCTATCTAAATGAATGAATGGTAGGATTTCTGTTAATTTTCAATTCTCTGTTATTACTTGTTCTTATGTTATGAATGCATTTACATGGTTGAATATATGAATCTTTGAGATATTAGATAAGTTTCAATTGTTTCTCTTCTATGAGTCGGTGGAAGGAGTGCATAGTGTCTGCAAGGTGTGCATTGACGGAGTCTATTTCGACTCATAAGCTCTGGAGACATAACGTGAAACTTTTGTTTGCAAGGAGTGCATACGTGTCTGCAAGGTGTGCGTTGACTAAGTCTATTTTGACTCAGAAGTTCAGGAGGGATAGCTTGAAAGTGTGTGTAGGAGGAAATGCACTCAGAATCATATTGTTCAGGAGGAACAATTGAGTTGTATGAGAAATGTTGCAAGGAGCGCAAATTTGCCCATCAAGAGTTAAGTTGAAGGAAGCATGTTGCAAGGTGTGCGTAGGGTCGATATTTGGCTAAGTATCGAAGAATTCATTCTTAGAAGTTCAGAGTGTCAAGGAGGAACAAGTTCAGAAGAGATAACTTGGAATTTTGTATGAAAGGGGTGCATATTTTCCACAAGGAATGCGTGACATAGTCTTTTGACTCAGAAGCTTAGGAGGAGTAACTTGAGAGTATTTGTAGAGGAGTGTGAAGAATTGTTGAAAGGTGTGCACAGTTGTCCACAAAGAATCTAATTCATGGAGGAAAACCTGTTGCAAGGCATGCACAGGGTCACTTTTGACAAAGTGTCAAATAAATCGCTCTGAGGAGTTAGTAGTTCAAGAGAAGAACAAGCTCAGAAGAGGTAGCAGGGGAGAATCCTTCAATAGAGTGGAATTTGTTGAATATTTCATAAATCGACGAGAAAGATCCATTGAGGAGGAAGAGGGATCATTCCAGACCGTTAGATCTGGGATATTTGCGCAAAGGTTATTTGTGGACTCCTTAGGCACTTCGTGGTTCAAAGGTTTTGAAGTGTTGAGCAGTGGTGATCGTCAAAGTTCCCAAGCCACGAATTAATCCTAGTCATTAGTTGCAGCGAATATACATGGTAGGAGATTAGAGAGTTCATGAGAAAGAACTCCTGAAGCTTTGTGTGAAGAAAAAATTGAGTTTTACAAAGTCGTGAAGGCCAAGGAGATCTAGACCGTCAGATCCAGAGAGGACATGTGGCGAAGATCCATGAGCTTCGGAGGAAGATTTCTTCAGAGGAAGGTAAGGGTGGAGTGAGCCAAAACTCCTGAAGTAGCATAGCAGTGAAGGAGATTTCGACCATCGATCTGAGGGGAACACGCAACATCAGATCGCGGGACCCAGGAGTGTGCATCCGAGAAAAAGGTAAGAAGTTAATCTTAGTTTTTGATTGTGTGGACACATGGTGTCATATCTGTCACATTGGTGATAGAGTACTTCAGGGAAAAGGAGTGTTAATACATTCAAAACTCCAAAACTTTGAAGCCTCGAAACAGATCACAACCACTAGCTGGTGGAGAGACAAGAACAATGGATCTTGTTGGGTAGTTTGTGGTTAAGAGTTCGGAGAAAAATGGCTAAGCTGCAATTAAAAGAGTCCAAGCCCAAAGTTGTGAAGGGGATAAATTGAGGTTATAGCCCGTGATCATATCGAAGAAGAGCCTAGTCGAGGGCTAGCACTTACCACTCACTGTTACTAGAAGCGCTAGAGAATGGGCTTGTGGGTGAATAAAACTTGTGTGGTAACAAAAAAAGGACCTATGTTAATTGTTCCAGGGTCTACTAGAGACCCGAAAAGACGATTCAGCTTAGTGTTTTTGAAAGATCCTTTGACCGAGAGGTCGCGCAACCCCTAGGGGAGAAGGGGGGTTGCATCACATATTTCCATCGAGCCATCCTAGGCCTGATTTCATTACTCGTAGCTTCTTATATGACAATTTGAGGTTGGTATGGCCATTTCTCCCCCCAAATTCATAGTTTGTTGTTTTATGTGTTTCCTGATGTCGTATGCCACCTTTATGGCTTAGATACCTCTGCCACTACATTCCTCTATCCGCTACTATTCCAATGACGTATCATGGGACTCATTCTGGCCCCTGTATCAAAGGTTCTGCATGTTTAAAATTCGTCACTCAGAATCCATTGATCAAGCTTGTGGGTTAATATAGACCGTTGATTTTTGAACCTGCAAAAAGAGAAATACTACCTGCATAAGAGATCAACACTTAGTGATTCGATAGATTAACCTATATGGATTTTTTTATTAAGAACCCAGGTGGCATGGGGCACACGACTTGTAGCATAATTTTCTCTAATTTTCCCCTTTTTAGGATTATGAAAGTAATTAAAAATAAATAATATACAATAAAATAAAATAAAAAAATTAGAAAATCATTTACAGTTATTTACAAAATTTAAAAGAAATAATTATTCATAACCAAAGAAAATCAAAATTAAACTATTCTAACTATCACCCTTAATGTAAAAATAAAAATTACCAAAATTACCCTACCCCCTGCAAGATTTCAACCTGTGACCTCTGAGAAAGAAACACACATTGTTAACCATTATGCCCATTTAAATTTGTTATTCACTTAACCTACGAAAAACTAGTTATCCATGAAAACTAAAAAATGAAATAAATAAATAAATTTTAAATAAAACAAATAATTAAAAATAAAAATAAAAATAAAATAAAATAAATAATAAATAATCAAATTGAATAAATAAATTAAAACAAAATACAAAAAACAAAAATCAAAATAATATATATATATATATATATAACAATCTCCCCCCAACCACCACATTGGACATATTCCACATATATATATTTCCCAAGACCCCAGCTCATATCTCACTCCAAACTCCGGATGAAGATTACTTATCGTTGATAACCATATCGCCAAAAATATCATTTCCATTTCGTTGACTACTGTACGACCCTTTTTTTTAAATAATATGAAAAAAGGGATGCATATTTTCAACATAAATATTAAAACATTTTCGAATGAAAATACATTAAGGAATGGTTTGTTGGTGGTCGAGGTAGGTGAGATAGGTGTTGGGTAGGCTTCATTAAGTTTGTCGACGACGAATTCGGCTATCTCTCCTAGCTCCCACTCCTGACGATCATGTTCTTCCATACATGTAAAATTATTATCTGATCCAATGGGTTAATAAACATAGACTAAGCCCTAACCTCATTTGCACATTTTTCATTATTATTTAATTAATTTTTTCCATAAAACATTAAAATTGTATTATAATATTATTATAGTGTAATATAATATAATATGATATAATTATACTATAATATAATTTTCTTGTACATTCCAATGCATTTTGGGAATAAGGTTTAAAATACATTTTAATATAATTTCCAGAAATCCCTAGAAAATAGGAAATCCCTATAATATAGAATTTCTAGAAAATAGGACTCGGGGTAAAATAAAAAGGGTAAAAATATGTACAAGTTAGGTTTAGTAAAAATGAAAAAAGAAAATTGAAAAATGAAAATAAAAATTGTGAAAAATTAACTTAAAATTGGAAATTTGATTTGTTTTTTCTATTATTATTATTATATTTGTTTTTATTTGAGGTCCATTTATGAGAAAATATATGCATGTTAAATGGTAAAAACATGTTATTTTATTAAACATACATGGTTGACAAGAATAATTAAAATAAAAATACATTAAATAAAATACATAAAATAATATATACACATGAATATTTACAAAAATAAAAAAATTAAATTAAATTAAATTAAATTAAAATTAAAATTAAATTTTTAACATCCCCACTATAATCTGTGGTTTAATTAATGCTTATGTAGATATAATTTGTGGCTATGGCCAAAGTGATGTAATATGGGAATTGTATTTCTATGTTTTAATAATAATAATGTAATGTGAACTACTAAGGGGACATGGACAAGATATGGGGGATGAATTAATCCACAAGAGAGGGGAGTGTCTAGGATAATGGCCAAGAGGGGTCTAAGGGGGAAATACCCATGTATATTAATTTAACTCATTTTCCTAAACTTGCTAATTGTATATGAACCTTCCAATTCATGATTGAGTGTTCCCAAAGCCAATCATTGAATACATGTAAGAGGGTGGGTGTGATTGTTCACATCCCAAAGTTATTGGGCACATGGGGGTTGAGTACAATCAGCTTGGGGAAGAGTGTGAGTCAAGAAAGACAAGCCAAAGGGGGGAAATTTGTATGGGTGGGCGCAACAATTTTATGCAATTGAGTTTTGGTGCATGAGAAGCAGGTAGAGAGGAAAGTAGAGAGGAAGAAATGGAGTTGGAAGTTGGTGCAACCATGGAGGGAGAATTCTGGAGAACGTTGGAGCATATTGGAGCATATATGGAGCTGGAAATTGAAAAGTCAGGTTGTCAGTCCTGAAGAGTGAACTCTGGTGTGAGTTGCATTAAATCAACAATTGTTTGTCATTAGTTTGTTGATAATTTTCCTAGAATCAAGTTCCCTTGAGTTCCGAGCTAAGAGATTCATGGTTATCTGTTCCAGAGCGACCCTGATAAATGAATGGGATTCCCAAGGGAATGTGATCAGTGAAGGGGTACATTCCTTGGTTTGAGCAGATCAAGAGGAAGAGAGATGGCATAAAATAGAGATAGTTGGAGGAGAATATCAGTTGGGTAATGAGTTTATGAGATGTGAGTGGACTATGAGAGACCACCCTCTTTTGTGGATTAATAGCTTCAGCTCGGGGGTGACTGGCTATTGAAAATTGGAACAATCAGTCTATGGTTGGGTGGAACGTCCATCCAAGGTAGTTGGTTGCACAACTCTTGTATAAATATAAGTGTTTTATCTTGTCGTTGAGTTATTTACAAGTGTTATTGGTGTGCATCAACTCTTTGTATTTGAGAATGATTTATATGTTGTTGTAATGAAGTTTATTAGTTGCATGCATGCATATTTAGTATGTTGTATATGCATTAGTGTAATGACATCGAATAGAAGTTAAATATGTTTTAATTCGTAGCTAAAAGCTAAAGGAAATGAGCTAACTGTAAATGAATTAATTTAGTTAGGAAAAAAATCATTTTTTTGTGTATTTCATACCGTAATGTCCCTCAGATGGGCTGGGGGACGTTACAAAATTGAAATAAAAATATGTACAAAAATAAAATAAAATACATATAATAATATTTACAAAATATAAATAAAACAAAATAAATACAAATTATGAAAATTAGGACCAAAATTATGCAAGTCAAGGTTCCATGCTCCTAGGTTCCACTCATCAGGGTTCTTTAGTTAGTGGCCAAAACTTCGAAAAAGATGTATAGGGTAGGATTTGAAAAACTAGGCATCATGGAGAGGAACGGGGTTAGATGGTGATCAAGGATGTGGTGATTCAACTACGATGAAGGGAAAGCAATGAAGGAGAAAGGACGACAATTCATGTGATGATTTAATGTCTCAAGCTATGACAATTAGAAATAGAACATCGATTCCAATCAAACACAAACCACATGTTAATCCATTAAATATACACATATCAAATGGAGTATATGCTCATATCGCAAGGAGAGTGAGAAAAACCATGTGCAGGAAAAGGCCCTTATGCTAGACATTTTGGTTGAATGAAATAGATAACAAACAAGAATCAGACGACAGGGCAACAAGGACTCATAATCAAGAGTAGTAATGGGTTTTTGGTGTGATTTTTGTGGAGAGGTAAGACCAAGAGAGGACCGAGAATAAACTAATCTAAACAGGTTCAAGAATAGGCTTGAAGGGTAGGTAGGTATGACAACCTTCAGGCTCCAGACCTCAAGGAAACTACAAGTGAAGGTAATATGCTTCCCAATAAGGATAATCTAGTAAATAATCAAGGTCTAGGTCATGGAAAAGGATATAGATATTCCCCACATGCCTCTCAAGGATGGAATAGTCACATAGATAACAAATAAAGTGTTATGAAAAACTTCTCCTACAAAATAGAAGAATGACATCAGTCATGCACTCAAAAGAAGAATTGATAATACATAAGAATTATGTTCCTTGCCTTTAATCCAATTTAGAAGAGAGTATTATTTTTATTCAGCTCGATAACATGATGTTTGTAGATGAGTGTCTAAAAATATATGTGAAAAATTGATACATACTATTAATATCTACATGTGACAATATATGGCATGCCAACAATAATTTGTCGAAGTTGAATTAGTCAATCAACACATGAAATAGAACTAACCCTGTCTTTGCGCAATATCACCAAGCACATCGGAACCAACAAAAGTTCAGGAGATGAAATGTCAATTTTGTCATGAAAATTTAAACAAAAACATCATAGGTCAAGAAGAAACATGAAGACATAAGTATGCGGCTTATGTTTGGACTCCTCCTGTCAATGATGCTTGCACACCAGGAGACATCCTTCTCTCTGACATGACTCTCTCAACCATTAGGTCAATCAAAATTTCTTCAACTACTTTCTTAATAGCACTGAGCTCATCCAACATACAAGCTTAGGTCTGCTAGCTCAGGTGTGAAAATGAATTCTAAGACTATGATGAACAATATGGGAACAAGGAAATGATCACAGGGTGAAATAATCTTAAGGTTTGGGCTCAAATTCTCACTTAGAAAAAAGTATTTTCGGTGCATGGTGCGACGGACTAAGTAGTGAAACTTAGCAACGATCTACTTGCAATGGATATGGGTCCTTCATTAACTCCGTTCTATCCATTCTGGTGCTGTCCAACGATTTAGTGGGAACCCATAATTGCTTTTCGATCCATTCGGGGTGGGAGTCGAATGGGTATATCGGTCCGACGGCTATATTGTTGTGCCATGGCAAAGTGCCATATGTCGTTGTTCTGATATCTCGGCGAAGCTCAATTTTTGTGATTTTTCCTTATGCGAAGTTTCCTCTGGAGTCTTTTGTAAATTCCCTATTTTGGCCCTCTTATTACTTAGCTTCTTATCCTTTTTTCCAGTGAGCTTAGTCTTGGTCATCCCTTTTCCATTCAAAGTCTTATCTTCTCTTGACATAGTCACTTCGTGCTACTTAGGGTCATTCTTCAGATCCAAGGGTAATACTCCTTCATCATATATATTAGTTATTTCAGTCTTTTGTGGTTCCTCTAAGACTCTTATAGCTTCTACATCCAGGTCCCTGGTGTTTAACAACGGAGATTTGTTCTCTTGTTCCTCCATCAAGTAGGTGATCCTTCTAGTCATAAATTCCATGAGTTATTGCTTCTTCTATTCTAGGGATTCCCGTTCTTCTTTCCTCCAGATCTGGTCTTTTTCAATCTAGATCTTTCCTAACAAAGTTGGAAATGGGGCATTGTCCTCAATAAATCTAATGACTTTGAACTCTTCCTTTATCAAAGTTCCATGGGTACTCATAGCTATCTGGGTAATTCTGCAACATAGGGTTACCATTATTCCTTTGAATAATCTGATGGTTCCTAGCGAAGGGACCAGAGCAGGCCTTCCTAGGGTTTCCCAAGTTTTTTTTATCATAATGTTCATTGGTATTCCCTCATCTAGGGCATATACAATGTTGAAGTCTCCTATTCTTACTTCGATTTTCTCCTTTTCTTTGAAGATCTCTGATAAACTGATATCCTTATGTTCATCTAGGGTTTCTTTTAGTTTCAATAACATGATCTCTAATTCTTTCTGGGGTTCTTCCATAATTTTAGTCTCTTGATCTCCTTCAGAGTCTGCTTGTTCCATATTCATTTTTTCAAGTCTAGCAATCATTCTAGGGCAATCCAATACTTCATGGTCCATAGCTTTACAACAGAGGCAACTAGGGTTTCTCCCAAGGCATTCCTTAGCAATATGTCCTGGTCTTCTACAACTGTAACATAGGGTCAATCCTCTCTTTCTTTTAAATGACCCCCAAATTCTTCTATACTGCGCACTAGGGTCATGGTGGCTAGCCTGCAAAAAATTCTTTCTAGGATCCCGCATCCATTGGTTAGTCCAAAAATTATTTCTATGCATAGGTATAACATATCTATCATTATTCTTATCAGATCTATCAAATTCTCTTCCATATAACGATGCCTTAGTTTTCAGGCTAGGACAAAATCTATCAAGCATACCTAGATTCATGCTTCAGAAAAAAAAAATAAAAAAATTTCCACTTATCTTGCCTATATAGAGCACAAAGATTTCAGATCTAAAACTTGAACTATTCTTACCTTTATTAGAGCACAGAGCTTACATATCTTACCCCTTTTTGTAGATATGACTTAGAAACTTCCACTTTAACCTTTCTTAGAGCACAAAGCATTTAGATTTGACTTCTTTTCTTCGGTATCCACCTCTTTTCTTGCAGATCTGGTCTTTTTCCTTCAGATCTGGCCTTTCTTTCTCAGCACAAATCTTTGTAGGTCAAGTAGAATACTTTGAACTAGGACAACAAATCTACGCAGAGAGCTTATTTCACACAAAACTTTTTCTTCTTTAGTTCCCAGCAATCACAGTTCCGGTCCCGACAATGGAACCATTTGTTGGCACAGGGGCAAACCCAGGGTTCAATGCTCAAGAACGCACCAACAAACCCCTAATTACCAGCTCTTTCAGCAACACCTGTGAGGCAGATGAAGTCTCACCCGAGGTAGAGGTAGGGGTGGTTGTAGATGATCAGGGGATCAAATTTGCTCAATTTTCAAAGTGCTCGGATTAAGACGAAAACAGTGCCATTGCGTCCGTCTCGTTTTCCCGATTCCGGCGGTATATTTATTTTCGCGAATAGAGTCCGTATGGAGGAGATATCGCGATTTTACCGTCAAGTCAAACAGGGCAAAATTGGGGTGCTGACTGTACCTGTCCGTACAGTCCGTACGGCCACGTGGAGGGCCGTACCATCTTGATGACGTGGCACATTAATGATGTGGCATGTTTTTATTGGATGATGGTTATCCAATGTAATGTTGACACGTGTCTCATGAGCAGCGTATAAGGTTGGGACACGTGGCCCAACCCATTGGCGCCACGTGTCACTATGCTATTGGTTGTTATGGTGGGTTGTATTTGTATAAAAGATATTGGGTCCCCGGGGTTCGATCCCGGGACCTCCCCCATTGCAAAGGACTTAACCATACTCTGCTAACCAAAGAGTCGAACCGTGTTCCTTGATTGAAGTTCCATTGCACTTATATTTAAAAGTGGTTTGTTGTATATTTTTAAAAAGGGGACGGGTCGGGGCTTAGCCCCGACCCATATGTTATACCATATGATATTACCGCGCGCGAAACAATACATATATATATATATTATGTGTGTAATAAATGGAGCGGGTATAACATTTATAATGTTATAACCAATGTTTTGAATACTATGTATGGTATATGCGCGGGATAATAATAACCCGTGGGTTTTGTGTTTAACCGACGGTTTTAAATCGCGCGGTTTCAACGGTTAGAGAAGTTTAACCACCTTTGCTCCTAGCCCAAGGTCTCATGCGCCATATGACCCAATACCGAGGCGGTTAAGGGCTGGAGGCGCCCTAACCGTTCTACGCTTTGTACCGGTGCACGGTTATGCACGGGACTGGGTTCTTTACGCTTAAATGACCGTGTGTGCCAGGTTTGATGAACAAGGGTGCGTTCTGTAGAACCAGAGACAGCATAGTTGAAGGGGAGAACTTCAAAGGAGGCTATCTTCTTCATTTTTCGACCGTTTCAGGAGCCGTCAGAGCCTAGACAAGGGTTTTGGCACGCTGCAGAGCCATTGGAGCAGTCATTTTGTTGATTTGAGCACTGTAAGACATGTTTTTAAGCACTTTGAGCAATTTAATATAAAAGATCCATTTGGAGGCTGGACCAGGAGATGTAGCCCGGAGTGGGGTGAACTCCTTTATCAAGTTGTTGTGTTTATGTCTGATGTTCAATGATTTTTGCTGCTGTCTATGTTCAATTCTACATAAATAATCCTTTAATATGTGTTGCAAATTGATCCGGTTGCTTTAAAAAACACATAACATTTAACTTGCAATTTAATTTAATCAAGTTTATCAAGTCTTCATCATATTTTTAGATCAGTAGAACTCAGGTGTCTGTAACCTTAGTTGGGACACCGATCTATGATTATATATTTTACAGGGTACTTAGCATAGATCATTCATCAATATTTATCCCTTATGGTACTTCACAGAAAGAACAGAGCATCACAGTGAATATTTAGACTAAATATGATTCAGTACTTAGCCACAAAAATATAGATTAGATTTAGCAGATCAAGCACTAAGTGTTTATCATATCTAACATTCATTCATATATCATAAGCACAGAGCAGAACTAGATCTATTTAATCACAACAAGCACTTAGCCAAAAAGGAGACAACACTTAGATCAAATCATAGAGCACATTACACAGAGTTACTGTGGTTCAACCCCACCTTGGGGCTACGCCCACAAAGTATTCTTCTTTATATTATCTCGGTCAAGCGGTTATAGCACAGAGCTTCAGTGACCCTTACTTTACATAGGACAAAAGATCTACGCAACTTGCTAGATCCTTCTTCCTTGCACTTCAACACAGAACTACAACAACTTGCACTTAGCTTGTCAATCCTCCTACAATCATGTACAAAGCACTTGAAATATACATCCGATCACACAGATCCAACTACTTTCACTAAGCAATCACATCTACTACTTCTTACATTGCCTAAGTATCTATTTATAGATTACAAAATGGGTTTAAGCGTGGGTAAACCCATGGGCCGACATCCCTTTCGCTTTACATCAACCCAAAACCCTAAAAGAGACCAAAAATAGGTCTTTCTTGCTTCGCGTTGCGCTCCATCTTTGGCAAGCTGTCACAGTCCCAAAAATGGTCAAATATGACCAAGTATTCTTCAAAACTTGGTCAAGGGCCAACACTCATAATTTAAATCAAGGTATGGGTCAAGGGGGATTATCATTATCCCAATACTGAATGTTTTATGATTTCTTGCAAGATGAATTACATGATAAATATTACCTTAGACCAAGACCCATTACCACTAAACATGATAATCATCCTCAACCCAAAAAGTTACATGTGAATCAACCCAAAGATAAAGAAAATGAATCAATAACTATTGAAAATAAGGTTGATACCCAAGAACAAATGAAATTGAGGAATGAACGCAAATATATAGATAAAACTCTTCTACCTTTTAATATTGAGCATGAATTGGGAAAGATAAAAAAAAATTGTACCTTTAGTACAATTGGCCAAGAATCCTATCTATCAAAGGAAAATTGAAAAGGTTATGCATGGAATAGATCCCATCAATCAACCAAATACCTTAAATATGCATGATGAATTCCCAACAATTATGTTTGGACCTCATATAGATAATAAAAAAGACTTAGTTTCCCATTTCTATGTGACTCTCAATATACATTATAAACTACTATATAATTGCATGTTATATTCTAGATCTTCACATAAACTCGTGCTAAAAACAATAATGGAAAAGTTGGGGTTAGAAATAACTAGGCCATACCATGATTTATATTATTTTGGTTCAAGGAAACTAAAGTGTGAGGGTATCATCAAATATATCGTAGTTGTAAATTTTTTGAACATGCATAGAATAGATTTAGCTAGCAAATGACATACACAGTTTGCATAGAAAATATGAAAAAGAGAAGCGGGAGAGAAAGAATGGAAGAATTCTCATTAACCAAATGAATGAGTGATAATTTACACATGATATACTCTATATAAATCAACTAATGTGCACTAGAGGAGAATCCAATGCGCCATAGTGGTGGTCTAGAGTGATTTGGAAACACGCCGACAGTTACGGGAGTTAACTACCACTTAGTCTAGTCTCTTAGGCATTTATGGGAGTTAACTACCACCTAGTTTGAGTTAACTAGTCTCTCAATATTCAGTTAAATGACTGAAACAAAGTGGAGTGAGGAGGATATCAAGGAATCATTAGTAATGTGATAATATGGTGATGATCCCAATGTGCATCTAGACTCCACTCAATTGATCAAACTGAAGTGTGAGTTGAAGAGAATATTATGTTATAGGAATATTCTCCCTTTACTATAAGAGACTGAATAATGACTAGTAAACATAGGGAAACCCTTACGAAAAATAATTCCTAGGTGTGTGTGAAGTATCTCCAACACCCCCTTGAACATCACTATGGTGAAAATAATAATGGGTCCCGAAAACAAAGCCATGTTAGGTACCTAAATACAAAAGATACATTGAAATAAACAAGGCAAGAGGAAAAAACTCATGGGAACCCCCTCCCCCCTCAAAGTACAATGTATGTAAAAATAGAGGAAGTGACAATTTCTAGGAAATTGTGTCATTCACTCCAAGATGACTGCGCAGAGAATGGAATTTTTTCTTAGTGAAGGCCTTTGTGAAGATGTCTACAATTTGTTCTGATGAAGAACATAAATATATTTTGATGATCCCCTTGTTTACTAAGCCCCAGATGTAGTGCATGTGGACATCGGTGTGCTTCATCCACTGCCTCTCAACTATATCTCTACGGAACTTCAAATTTCTCTCATTGTCACACCAGATGATGATTGATCGGTGAAATTGAATGCCCAACTCAGTGAGAAAATGTTGTAGCCAAATAGCTTGAATGATTATGTTAACTACCCATTTATACTCTGCCTCAGCTAAATATAGAGAAATAGTAGCCTACTTCTTGCTCAACAAACATATATTCCTAGAACCCAAACTTAGTGAGTAACCAGAGGTGGACTTGCAATCAAAGTTATTTCCAACCCAGTCAGAATCAGTGAACCCGATGAGGTCCAATGTAGAAAATGTTTCATAGTGAATTAAAAAGGTGATGGTGCCTTGACGTATCGAAGGATACGCTTTAGATCCTTCAAATGTATCTCATGCGGCTCTTACATGAACCTAGAGACTGCTCCAACTGCATAGGAGAGGTCTGGTCTGGAGTGTGTGAGATACAAAAAACTCCACACTAGTTGTCTCTATAGTGTGTTTTCCACCAGTGGAGTGCCCCCACCATCCTCAAGTCTAACTCATGATAGGAAGGGAGTCAGGGTAGACTTGTAGTATGACATGTGAAATCTCTCAAGGAGATCTCATGCATACTTGGCCTGAGATAGTTTTATTCTTGATGCATCCTAACTGAACTCAAGTCCAAGGAAGAAATGTAGCAGACCCATGTCGATCATCAAGAACCTGTCATGGAGAATCCTCTTGACTTCATCAGTCACTGAAGTCAATCAATCGATGATCAACAAATCATCAACATATAGAACTAGGAGTAGAAGTGAATCATCTTTCCTAAGCAAGTAAACATTATGGTCTGAATTAAAACATACAAATTTATATGACAATAGGTAGGAGTCCAATTGGCATACCATGCTCTCGGGGCCTACTTCATTCCATAAAGAGAATTCTTGCATCAATAAACCAAAGATGAATCCAACAAAAATCCCTAGGACTGCTCCATATATATCTCCTTAGAGAGATCTCCATGAAGAAATGCATTCTTCATGTCCATCTAATGGATTTCCCATCCTTTCTTTGTCCCAATGGAAATTTCCAAACATATGGAATCCATATTCACTAATGGAGTGAAGGTCTCATCATAGTCAATACTATGCACCTGCTAAAAGTGTTTGGAAACTAGACTAGCTTTGTTTCTACTAATCTTTCCATCCACTTCACTCTTGGTCCTTTAGATCCATCTGCACCTGAAAAGTTTCCTTCCTATAGGAAGAGGAACCATATCCCAAGTCTGATTCTTGAGGAGGGAGTTGTACTCCTCATGTATGGTGGATTCCCAAAAGTGATTTCCAGTAGCCTCATTGTAGGACTATGGATCTGAATATTAAACCAAGAAAATATGCCTAGGTGGCATCAGTTTAGTGGTAGTTAGTACAAGAGGAGGCTCCTCAAAATAAAATTGAGTCCTCATAGTATCAATTGGATCCCCAACAAGATATCCTGCATCCTAAGAGTAGTTTTGGCCCACTTGGGCCTCAACTCTGGCTCTACATTTGCATCTTCATGCACTAAATATGCATTTCACTATACTGACTTTGTATCTAGATCATCTGAATTTTTTGAATAAGAACTCTCATCTAAAGAAGAGTCGGCATGTGCATGGTCATCATCTCTAATAACTGGAAGAACAAAAGTGTTGCATGCAGTTGTTGAGGTACATGCGAGATACGTTCCTCGAATTGGACACTACGCTCAATGATGAGTTGGTCCGTGGAGAGATCAATGAGTCTATATCCCTTCTCACCGTCGGGCTATCCAACAAAGATACACTCTATGCTATGTGGATCAGGTTCCTTCCTCCTCTCATAAGGAATCCTATCCTATGAACGAGATCCGAATATATGGAAGTGGGTCACTTCTAGTTTGAGGCCACTCCAATCCTCCTAGGGTTCTTATCCTTGAAAAATCTATGGTGAGATCTATTTTGGATGTAGGTTTCACAATTAAGTACTTCAACCCATAATCTCTATGAAAGTGATTTTTCATGTAGCATGCAAGGTGTCATCTCTTTTAGAGATCTATTTTTCCTCTCAGCAACTCCAGTTTTTTGTGGAGTATAAGGAACCATGTGCTACAACTGAATCTCCACCTCATGAAGAATATTATGTATCTCATGGTTGACACAATCTCCCCCATTATCTATTCGGAGGAATTTAACCTTCTTTCCTGACTGTGTCTCAACAAGGTCTTTGAAATCTTTGACGTGTTGAAAGACCTTTGATTTTTTCCTGAGAAATAAAATTCATATGAAGCATGAGAAATCATCAACAAAAATGAGCATGTACCCTTCTCTACTAATTGATGGCTGTGGAAAAGGGCCCATGACGTCACTATGGATTAGATCCAAAGGAAAGGAATCCTTCTGAGTCTTTCCTTTGTCAAATTTGTCTTGAGGGTGTTTTCCAAAAACACATCCCTCACAAATTCCTTTGGATAATTCGATGTCAGGTAAACCATCAACCATTCCATACTTGCTTAGTTGTTGCATATATCTTAAATTTAAATTCTTGAAAATTTCGTGCCATATCCTATTGATTTCATCAGCATGGGTAAGCAGTAATGTAGAATCTGGTTCAATAAATTCAGAAAATGTGCAGAGTTTGTATTGATGATTTACCTCACTAGTAGAAAACCTAGAATTTCTTTGCATTTCATAGATATCCATTGCATCAGGTGTGAATATGACTCTCTTTCCGGTGCCATATTTTTTCATCTGATACATGGATATAAGATTGACGGAAAGTTTCGGAATGTGTAGCACATTCTCGAAGATTTTGTTTGTGAGTTGAATTCTTCCTTTTCCAATGACCTCGACTAGAGAGTTGTCCCCCATAAGAATAGGAGGACCTTTGCATGCATCCAATGAAGAGTAGAATTATGTTGTGGCTTCCATTTGGTGTGATGCTTATGAATCTACAATCCAAGCATCGGGAGAGGAGTTGATGGCAATCAAAGCATGGCTATAATTTCCTTTCTTCGAATTCTGATCTTTTGGCTTTTTCTTCTTGGCACCCTCAAGAATGTGATATCCAAGGTTGTTTTGTTGAAGTATTTGGGCCATTTGATCTATCTGTTTCTACATACATGCAGATTATGGATGGATTCCATTATGGAAATAAGTGCATTTGTCCCCTTTTCTTCCCTTTCCACCTTTGGATCTGAAGGAATCATTGAAGGGTTTTGAGTACCCTTCTCTATTTGGATTGGAATGTGATTTATGTTTATCTTTGTCTTTATATTTTTTATTTTGATGACCGCTACCATATTGCGCAGTAAGTGCATGCGCCTTTGTACCTTTGATTTTTCCCATATTGATGAGCTTGTTTTTCTCTTGTGTCAAAGACTTGATAAAGGCCTCAAGAGAGGGCATCATCTAGGTAGCTCCAGAGGTGATCGTAACGGAATGAAATGTGAATACAAAAACTGAGTATTCTAGACCAAGTTTGGAGCGAACGGTAAGAACCATTTGTTTCTCCTCCATAGATTTATCAACCCTGCAATCCTTGAGTTGCGACATTGAATCCTTATATTTGGAAAAGAAATATTGGAGATTGTCGAAGATTTTTGGATCCAAAGTGAGAAATTCCATCTCAATCATGTGTCCTCTCATATTTTCCTATTTTCCAAATATCCATTCCATGGTGGTCTAGGATTCACTGGGAGTTTTACAAGAGTATTTGTTAAAGAGGATTTCATGAGAAATGAGACTGCAAATAGTTTCAAACACTTCATCCATACGATTCAGATACTTTTACTTTTCTGTGGCTGATGTGGGTTCGGTCCATGTGTCCATGGTTAAACTATATAATCCTCTACCTAGAATATGCACTATCATCTTCTCCTTCCATGCAAATAAATTGTACAGTGTAAGAATGAATTCTTTTGGAAATTCCATTTTTCCACTGTCTTCAATCTTCAGTACCTGCAAAAATAATCTGGTGTGTCTTTTTGTTACCAATATGTTGGCTCTGATACCATGTAAATGTGTTTAACCTACACATAATATATCTAGATAGAGAATGACATACACCGTTTGTAGAGAAAATATGAGAAAAGAGAAGCAGTAGAGAAAGAATGGAAGAATTATCATTATACAAATGAATGAATGATAATTTACGCATGATATACTCTATATAAATCAAATAATTCACACTGGAGGAAAATCCAATGAACTATACTGGTGGTCTAGATTGATCTGGACACACTCTGGTAGTTACGGGAGTTAACTTCCACCTAGTCTAGTCTCTCAAGCAGTTACAAAAGTTAATTATGACCTAGTCTAAGTTAACTAGTCTCTTAGTCTTCATTTAACTGAATGAAATAGAGTGAAGTGAGGAGGAGATCAGGAATCATGAGTAATTTTCTAGTATGGTGATGATCCCAAGTACAATGCACATTATCTAGTGATGATCCCAATGTTTCTTGGTGATGATCCCAATGTTGCATCTAGACTCCACTCAACTGATCAAACTAAAGTGTGAACTGAAGATAATATTCTCCTATAGTAATATTCTCCCTATACTATAGGAGACTAAACAATGAATAGTAAACATAGGTGAAACCTTAGGAAAATGAATTTTTAAGTGTTTTTGAAGTATCTCCAATAGTAGTTAGTTTATCACAATTGTCTTCCAGGAGTATCATGATGGATGTAATTTTAGTTTATGTACCTGGCAATTATGGAATATTATTGTCAAAATCTTGGGTAGGAAAGTTAGCAGGTAGAATCTAAATGGATATGAATTATGCTATAGTTCTATTTTTTGGAGGAGAAAATAGAATATTCTACAAATAAATAAATAAAAATTATGTGTTAAGTAACCAAAATAATCCTAAAAATCACCCAATATATGTTCTTGAAGAAAATATGGGTCGTTGTATTTTATCAGTAAATGGAGGATTTGATCAAATCCCTATATATGAAAATTTTCTTGTAAATGCTAATATTAGAACTGATGAAATATGGAAACTATGTTTTGATGGATATTATTCAAAAGAAGGTTTTAGGGCAAGAATAGTGATAATTTCCTCCGCAAGAAACACAATTTTATTGTATTAAAAAATGGAATTGGAAGATACTAACAATGTTGTTGAGTATGAATCTTTGCTTTTGGGTTTAGAAGCTACAATAAATTTTAAAATCACAAAACTACCAAACCAAGAACCCTAGGATGAGATCCTATAGAAATATGGTTTGGGACTTGATAGGTAACTTCTTTCGATATCTTAATATCACTACTGTCACTAGATAATACAAGCATCAAGAAAAATCATTATCGTTATCTGCTAGCACTTTCAAGTCCCCAATAATTCCCTAATTCAAATATGAAGTGGAAATGAGATATAGACCCTCTATCCTAGACAATTTGAAACATTGGAAAATATTTGTGGATGATCAACAATTAAGAAGATTTCAAGAAGTAATGAATGAGTTCTCTTTTACTCATATTGACATGGATGAATATAAAGGGTCAAAATATGAAATAGAGAAAGCAGTTGAAACAACTAGAAACTTTAAAAATTACATGGCAAGTCACAAAGTTTTGCAACTGAAAAACTATTTTATCCCAAAGGGATTAGTTCCACTTGAATATATTTTTGATATAAATTATGCTCTGTTAAAAATGTTTTTACCCAAAGGATGAAAATATGGAATATTGCAATCTGGGAATAGATCAAGATCCTAAATATTTTAAATCGTCAAAAGACTTATCAACTAAACAAAGATAAAAATATGTGGATCTCTTCAAAGAATATGTGAATGTTTTTTCATGGAAATATAAAAATTTTAATACATATGATACTACTATCATTCAACATAAGATAACCTTGAAACCAGGTACCAAACCTTTTAGGAAAAATCTAAGACAAGTCAACCTTATTTTGTTACCCATTATTGAGATGGAGGTGAGGAAACTTATAGATGATAAGGTCATAATTCCTCTTAGATATTCTGAATGGGTGGCCAACCTAGTTCCAACAAGGAAAAAAAATGGGGAGATTATACTTTCCATCAATTTCATAAATTTAAAAAAATGTTCGTTGAAAGAAAATTACCCCCTACCTAAGTTGGATCATATACTACAAAAGGTAGTTGGGGTAACTAGAATATCAATGATGGATGGTTTCTCTGGTTACAACCAAGTGGTTTTGCATTTAGATGAAAAAGAGAACAGTGATTTTACCACTCCTAAAAGAACATTCATGTATGAAAAAATTCCTTATGGGATAATAAATGTAAGGCCTACCTTTGAAAGAGCAATCGATATAACCTTTGTTGGGGAAAAGAAAAATTCATAGTCATATACTTGGATGACATGAAAATATTTTCAAAATATGATGAGGATCATATCAAACATTTAAGAAAAAATTTCATTAAATGTAGGCGGTGTGGTTTGTCCCTAAATCCAAAGAAGTCTTACTTTGCAAGGAAGGAAGGGAAATTGCAAGGCCACATAGTTGTTAAAGAAGGAGTTAGGATAGACCCTGATATAGTGGAAGCAATTAATTATTTGGCTTTCCAAGGAACAAAAAAGAGGTTTAGTCCTTTTTAGGTAAGATAATTTTCCTCAGAATATTCATACCAAATTTTGTTGAAATAATGAAGAATATTAGTGACATGCTAAAGAAGGATAGTAATATCAAATGGAATATTGAATCCAATGACTCGTTTTAGCAAATTAAAAAATATTTAGGATAATCTGTAGTCTTGGTTAGCCTTGATTATGATAAAGCATTTATAATATTTTATTTTTCTTATTAGAATACTATTGAAACTATTTTATTATAGAAAAATGATGAAGGTTATGAGAATCCCATAGCCTTTTTCAACAATCCATTGAGGGACGTTGAATTAAAATATAGTATTATGCAAAATAAGTGTATGGCTTGGTAAAGGTTTTAAAATATTTCAGAGATTATGTTTTTCATTCTAATGTCTTAGAATGTGTTAAAAGTAGTGTTGTTCAAGATATTATTATCCAACATGACAGTGAGGGAAGTGAATGGCTAAAATCCAAGAATATGATGTGAAGATTAAACCTACTAAGCTTGTAATGGGACTAGGTTTAGCCAAATTTTTCACATAGAAAAATTGTAGGGTTCTTGGAGTAAACATGATGTCTCAAACATTAATATTAGTAGAATGAGAACTCAATGAGCCACAAGATCCTTTGTCGAAAATAGATCCAAAATTTGCACAATCTTAGTGGTATACAGACTGTGTCGTTTTCTATCCTCATAATTTACAATATTCACCAGATTGGGATAAAGATAAGGATAGATCCATAAAAATAAAGGATTTCAAGTATTATATCATTGATGAACATTTTATTTTGAAATACCCTGGTGAAAGTTTTTTAAATTGCATCACTTAAGACCAAACATAAGGCATAATTACTAAGTTCCATAAAGGTGTTTGTAGTGGCCATCATGCCTGGAGGGATGCAACATATAAAATATTAAGGGTTGATTATTATTGGCCCAATTTACTTTCTAATTATAGATCACTTATCAGTGTGTGCTTGGAATGTCAGATATTTGTAGGAAAACAAAATTTGTTACCTTTTCCAATCAAACCCATCAAAGTGGAAGCACCAAGTTTAGCAATGGGGGTTAGATTTCAATTGTGAGATCAACCCTAATTCCAGTGGACAACATAAATGGATATTAATATCCACTGATTATTTTACAAAGTGGATAGAAGATATTCATACAAAGGATACAATTGATTTAGTCATTATTAAGTTTCTTGAAGAAAATATTCTAGCCAGGTTTGGTTTCCCAAGGAAGATCATTACTGAAAATTTACAGACATTTAAATCTACCAAGATGGTACAATTATTCCAATATTACAATATTAAACTCAGGAATTCAACTTCTTACTACCTAGAGGGAAATGGGTCGGTTGAATCATCAAACAAGAGCTTAATCAAAAGAATTAATAAAATGTTGTCACATAATAATAAAGCATGGGATTCAAATATTAAGTATGATTTGTGGGAATATAGAATAAACATGAAGAGGTCAATTGGAAATTATCCTTTTCAGTTATTTTATGGGGTGGGTGACATTTTTCCCATTCATCTAAGGATTCTAGTGATGAAATTATTACAGGATGAAGCAAACACTAGTACATATGACCAAATTTGCGACGGTTTTTCGTTGATATTGCCACACTTATCTGTCGCAATTTCCATGAAAGCCGAGATTTTTTTTCGTTAGAATAATTTCGTCTCTATATCCACGATCCAGGTATGTGTGGAAACATCGTTGAAATTATCGCTCCACATGTCACCACTGTCAAGATTGGTTAACCCTATGCATCGTCGCAATTACGAAGAAACTTCATTGCAATTGACACGAAAAGTTATGCCAAGCCAATAACTTGCGATGCAGATGTTGAATGTGCGATGCAAAACTGTCGCAACTTGGGACGAAAATCCGTCGTAATATTGACGAAACAATATCTCAAAACCAAATTTACGACACAGATGATGTATGTGCAAAGAAAATTTGTGGTAAATTGCAACGAAAGTTCGTCGCTATAGTGACGGTTTTGGTGAAATAGTAAATTTGTTTCCGACAAACTTTCATCGATATTGCGATGATGACTTTAAGATAAAAAAAATAAAAATTACATGAAATATGGTATTACCATATTACATTATAATATGGCATTATAATATTGTATTCCATAATACAATGTAATATGGCATTGTAATATGGTAATGCCATATTACAATGTAATATGGCATTACCATATTACATTGTAATATGGTAAAGCCATATTACATTGTAATATCGTAATGCCACATTACATTTTAATATGGAATTACTATTACATTGTAATATTCTAATATTCTAATATATTGTAATATATATATCCCCTACAAATAATCAAGGCACTAATCAACCAAATATTATAAGTATGTGTTATCATGAAGTTGGATTAGAAGTAAGGATACCAATATGACAATATAAACAAAGAATAATTTGGAATATTACTTTAAAAAAAACACATCGATTGCATGAGTGAGTCATTATGCAATTTATATTACACAATACTATGACAACACTTCTAAGATTGATGGATGATATCTTAAGACCATTTCTCAAACTTGTTTATTGTAGCCTCCTTGGATGATATTTTCACTTTTAGCAAGATTTTGGAAGATCATTTGAAACATTTGGAGATGATATTTTTAACCCTTCAACACAATTAATTGCAAGCCAACATGAAGAAATATGAGCTTGGAAAACAATTATTGTTGTGTATGGATTTTGTAGTTAGAGGATGTGAATT
>ML777055.1:258092-344063 GCA_009831015.1 Picea engelmannii | reverse complement strand
TATATTATATATAGGCCTAGACTATAACTCTTCCAAACTCTTCCATCTAAATCATTGGGGGCCCATCGAGAAAAGAGAATAAAGAGAAGGATGAGGGATATCCAAACACCTACCAAGAGAAGTGATGAAATCCACTATGGTGATGAGTGAAGGTATAAATGAGGTTGTTATAACTAGGAGACAAATGGTGATGAAATATCGAGGCCCGTAAAAATATGTCTTAGGTGTCCTCCCTCATACAAGAGCCACCTCGATAGAATCCTAATAGAATGGCCACTAAGATACCTCTTCATACCTCGGATGGGGTCCCTAATCGATCATGAAGGATTCAACACCACATAGAGCCACTTGGCTAGGCCACATGGCCACAAGTGGCAATCTCATGTCACGTCCATACTCGAAGCCACTTGCCCACAGGTAGTAGTCTCACGTCCCATCACTTGCGCACTTGTTGGCTAAAAAATTCTTCGCCGTCACCTTACCTCCCACACGCACACTCGACAACCTACATGCTTCAACACCTTACCTCCCTCGTGCGAGTCTTCATGGTGCAGCACAACGAGACTTATCGGTCACCTCCATGATAGTTTGCAGAGTTCTCTCATGCTCCCTTATCTCGAAGCAACCTCCCAGAAGCTCATTTCACCTACAGCTATGATCCTTCGACCTGGTGCATTTCTCTCTAGAAAATTTTGGAGTTTGTTGGTGCTTACCCTCCATCCTAGTGGCCTCTGGTGTGCATAGACCCTCCCTTCATGCCACGGGTCATGGGTAGATCAAGTTGTGGTGCAGCCTGGTATCAGGCTTGGGGCAGGGAACCTCCTCCTTCAGTTCAGTCGCGCATGTCCCATAACCCTTCTCTGACCTTTTCCCCACACTACACTTCGTATTCTCCCCCTCCTCTGTCTCCCATGGACATCCAACCACCGAGAGAAATCTCTCCTCCTCCCCTTACCCTCTTAGTCATCCCTTCTCCATCAATTCTAAAAGTGGACCCTGAAACTGGCCTCTCCCCACTTTCAAACTCCTTCAGTTGTAGAGTGGAATGGTTTGATCTGATGGGTAATTCAATTGGCTATGCACCTCCTCCCCCATCACCCCCTTGTCCTGCCCACACAGTTTCACCCTCCTCCCCTCACCTGAACTCTTCTTCCTCCTCCCCTATCTCCCATCGACCTTCTCCTTCAAATTTTAGGGACACAGAGCTCTCAACCACTCTTGAAAGCATCAAATAGGAGCTGAAGCACATAAAAAAAGCCATGTGTGAAGTGCAGTCTAGGGAAGATGATAAAGGGCGTAGGGTGGATAACGTGATGGAATTTCTGCAAGACTTGAGAAGGGCCATGGCCGATCGAGTAAAAGGGAAAGCACAGGTAGCACAAGTCTACGCCAGACCGCGTCTTGGTCTAGGTCACTAATACTTCCCCATGTTTTATCTATTCCTTAGTATTTTTTTCTTTTTTCGACCCTGTGTGGCAAAGTAGAATGTATGCCTTCTTGCATTTGACACCTAGCCTTGAGTGGCCACAAAGACCAATTTTTATCTTACAAACTAGACATCAAGCAATGGTGGTTTCCCAACTGGGCACCAATACCCCTCTTTTGACTTTGGACACCTGGAAGAAGTGGTTTCCCAACTGGGCACCAATACCCCTCTTTTGACTTTGGACACCTGGAAGAAGTGGTTTCCCAACTAGGCACTAATGCCAAGTAGTTAGATAACTCTTAAACATATGTTTTTTTTTATCAGGATCTAATACAAAACCTAAATTACAAAAAAAAAAAAGATACCTCTTCATAGATTCATGAAACATGTTACCTTTCCTTCAATATGAAATGAAATGGTCATGGAATATTCATTATTTAAAGAGCTAGGAGTCTCAATCAAAACTCTGGTCCCACCTTGGCATTATCCACTCCGAAGAGTGTGCTTGTTGCTAAATAGGTCTTGACCATATCCTACAGAAAGGATTTTAATCTCCCTAATTGGCTAAGGAAATTGCTCTTTATCAAAATGAACCTCAAAGTCATAGGACTTAGTCTAAGATTCAAAATGGGTGTGGAAACCTCCTTTACTAAGTCATTGGCTTGTTTCTTCATTAATAAAAGAAAATATGAACAAATGGGACTATTTCAATAAATTAGATAAGGATTCCCTCTAGTGTCATCCCTATATGTTTTGGCTATAGAGGGCCTTTTCTATCTACTTTGTTGTAAAGTCAAACATCAACTACTTCATGGGATTCACCTCTCGGAACCAAAGATAGGGCAGTTGGTTAGTGGAAATTTCCTAGATGACTCCTTCCTAACAATTCTCAAGGAGCAACCCTCATGGATACAAATGGTTGATTGTTTGGATACTTGAGAGGTACAATGTAGTACAAGGTGACACTTCCACATTATTCCCTAGTGAAAGCCTCTTTTATGAGTTTGAAAGGCTTCATTGAAAATTTATACAAGGAAGGGTCGCTCAACCCTTACATAGTAGAAAAAATAACAAAAAGATTAATTGGAAAAGCAATTAAAATGATCGAATGTGAAAGGGGCAATCAACCCTTCTTTATTATTCCCCTAAAGAAATTTCATTCTATGAGATGGAGATTTGAATAGAATGAAACAATTATATATACAAGCTAGGGTCAACTGAACCTTCCTCATTATGCTCCCAATGCAAATCTCTTTTTTGAGTTTGAAAAGGCTTCACTGAGAAGTTATACAAGGAAGTGTCAGTCAACTCTTCTAGATTAGGAGATATAACAAAATTGATTAATTAAAAATGTAAACGCATAAGTGGCTATCATTCCTTCCTTATTCTTCACCTAAAGAGGTACTATTCTAGGATACTAAGAGTTGACTTAAATGGAACAATTCTCTATAAAATGGTTTGTCTACCCTTCCACATTATTCCCCCCAAAAAAACCTCTTCTATTAAATTTAAAATGATTCGTTGAAAATTTATATAAGGAATGGTTGACCTATTCTTCCAAACTATCTCAAATAACAATAAGGATTAATTAAAAATATGAATGCAAAAGAAGTTCCTAACCCTTTTTTATTCCTCCCCTAAAGAAAGACTAATCCAGGAAATGGACAGTTAACTAGAAGGTAACAATTATCTATAGAAGGGTTGATCGACCTTTCCACATTATTCCCCTAGTGCAAACCTCTTCCATGACTTTCAAAAAGGATTCACTGAAAAAATTGTATGATGAAGGATCAACCGACCCTTTCACCCTTCTAAACTAGGTTAAACAATGACAAGGATGAATTAAAAATATGAATGCAAAAGGGGTAGTTGGCCCTTACCTATTCTTCCCCTAAAGATATACCATTTTACAAATGGAGAGTGGAATAGAATGGAACAATTATCTATAGAATGTCCATCCAACTTTCAAATAATGCCCCGAACGGAAACCTCTTGCAGGGTTTCACTAGATAGGCAATACTATACTATGTGAGTTCATATTGGGGGGTTTAAAATTCTAAAAACATGAAAACAATATATTTCCTAGTATATAGGGGTATGTGACTATTAGAATTAGGTATCAATAGGTCTAAATTAGGGTAAATTAAAATAACAAATCATTTTTCATAATCCTCATCCGGATCTTATAAGAGTTATGACATGTCGACATATTAGAGGTAGAAGAAAAAAATGAGTAAATATATTGAGAAGGGTTGATCAACATTTCCACAATACTCCCCGCAATGGAAATCCATTATATGATATATAGTGAGTTAGTACTTGTATTTCTAAAAACATACAATATCCACTAGTATTATTGATGCAAATAAATAAGTGTACATGTCGTAACAAAATCACTATGTGTTTGCATTTCCATCCCTTCTAATAGCAAGAAGAGTGTTTTACATTGATGAATATGGTTTCCTCTCGATGGGATACACACATGAATACATAAATGGAAATTATAGGAGGTCATCAACTTAAATTAAGAAAAAAGACATATTTTCACTGCTATAGATGGTGAAAACTTATAGATGTGAAGATCACAATTTCTTCATCTCATATCTAATTCATGATTTTTTTTACTTACAAAAGCTTCATGGATCCACACTTGTTGGGAAATAACCACAAGATAATTGGTATCAAAGGATGCCACTACTTCAAATTCCAAATTCTTGATGACACACCAATCATGAAATATAAAGCCTCGATTGATAAGGGAGGGGAAAAATATCGGCATCCCATGATAACTTATTGGGAGAATATCTTAAACGATTTGGTCATGCCTTTTATGATCAATGAGCACTCAAGAAATAATTTTTAGCCATCCACAATGTGGGATATAAACAACAACATTGATATACAACCCAAACATGAAGTCATGAAACCTACTTGAGGGATAATTTCCATATTATAGGGGATCATTATGTTGGACCTACATATAACAATTCCATAGATGAATTTCCTAGTACAATTTCCTTGTAAAATTTGTATAAGATATTTGGAGAATGATAATTTTGAGAATGATAATGATGAATTGATGATGGAAATAACTATAACATTGTTGGTTTGATTAGGCGCAGTGGCATAGAGATTCTCTTGGTTTCGATAATAGTCCATTCTCTACTAAACAGGGGAAACCATGTGAAGGTGGAAGCTCTAATTGTGCTCCCCCCCCCCCCTCNATGTATCATATACTATATTATACAATATAAAAACATATAAAGATCATATAAAAGATATAAACACATACCTCTTCTTTTCAACATGAATTAAATATCAGTCATCTCCTCTTCATTTAGTTCAACATCTATATTAGGATCTGGGTCAGAATCAATATTGGTGAAAGGCTCATTCCTATCAACCTTATCATCAACATCATTTTCTCTACTATAGTTATCAATATCATCAATGAGATCGTCGTCTCCTACATTTGGATGATCAACCTCTTCAAATTATTCGTCTGGCACATCGACTACAAGAGCCACCTGCTCCTGATATTCATAATCATGATATTCTTCCTCATTATTATCTTCATCCTTGGCTACATGATTTTACTTTACTGGTCTTCCTCTTGGATCATATCTAACAACATATGACCAACCTGCTTTACCAAGTACCTCTGAGTAAAATACTTGCTCACATTGACTTGGAAGAACATAAGGCTTTGTACTCGGTTCAAATTCCCTTGTATTAACCATGGTAGATCCATTATCATGCTCAATAACAGTTCTTTCAGGATCATGTTCATGCATCTGTATCTTGTACCATTTAACCTCAAACAAAACTATTTTAAAGGAATTAAAATCATACTCAATTATATCCTCCAAATGGCCATAGTACCTATTCTCAGTTTCTTCTGAATTTCTGTCACTTCTAGAGGAAATTTTGGTGACCTTAAACACTGTAGTTATCCCACAAACCGAGGTTTTCATATTATCATCCAACATTTTGATACAAAATTTACAACCATTACACCACATAGCCTTGTGATGTTTCAACTGCAACATGGAAAACAAGTAAAAAATAAATTGCGAATTAATAATCCTCATATGGGACCTACTAAATATATATTTCAATAATTAAACAAACAAAAATACATTGAAAAATTGGGAAAAAACTAGGAAAATGTGGGTAACAAATTTAACTTGCTTGTTTATCTTTTAAACCAAAGGCTAAATCAATTTCCCTTGATATAAGATCAGGAAATTTATCTCGATGACGATGCGTTGTTTTAATCATCTTACTTGCCCCTTCCCATGATAACCTACCAAAGTATTCTTCAGTATATTCTATCCAATGCTCCATCCAATTAAGGTTGTTTGCAATGTATAAATGTAAAACATCCCACTCTCGAGCAACTATATGATAGCATAACAATTTAATGTCATTAATTAGTTATTGTTAATAAATGAATAATTTGAATTCTCTGAAATATATTAAATCTAAATCAACATATAATAATTACCTTTCACAGTTCTCATTTTACCTTTCCCCAATAGGAACTCCCCTTCAAATTTGTTGATGGAGTCAAGATGCCAAATGCGAGGCACATTCATATTTTCTGCTAATTTAGGTAGATATTTACTAATATACACCATGCATTGATATACCATATATCTCTCAACCATAGATGTAATGACCCCATCGTTACCACAACAAGCAAAGCAATTTTGTTTTTGTTTGCATTTTTTTTCTAGTAGTTAAGAGGCAAGAAGGCGACGATGACAACAGTTTAATCAAACCACTGATGATGAGTGCTAGCATGTAGTCCAAGCAACAAGTTACTATGAAACCACACATCGTCTCAAGACAAATGGAAAACATGCGCAAAATAACAAGGAGGACGACTACCCTTCCAATGCAAACATGGCCACACCTACAAGTTAAGGGACAAAACCCCCATCTCAACATCATGGCCTAGACGAACAAATACTATAACCTCAAGGCACACGGACCTAACGCCTGAAGGCCTTCAGCCCTTGTGCCAAGAGCAAATTGCATGCTCATCAGAACTCACACAAAAGAACCTACTCCATCCAAGATCTCATTCGCCGCTATCCCCTAGGGCGCACCATGATCCCCTCGTCAAGAATCATGTCGTTCCCCAGGTGATAGATGTGTCAATAACCTTGGCACAAAACAAAAGGGACCAAGACTCAAGAAAACTTTGATGAGCTAGGAATCAAATACTGACTGGGAGACTATACCTACCCCACGCAAAGGTTGATGAGACACAAGAGGACGAAGACAAGGGGTGACGCCAGCCCACATGACATCGTCCCCACCCCCACCAATCACCCAGTCTAACTGGTCTATGATTACATTCAATTTTAACAAGGGTTCCATTCTAATGGGACACGTCATGTTACAATTAGACAATAATGCATCTGCTAAATAAATGTTAATACAATTAATTTTGAAAATCTAAGCGTTCAATACTAAAACCATAATTATAAATTCCCTCTATCCTTAATTAAAATTCAATCCAACGAGTCTAAAATTTGCAATCCATTCCTTACTTACCAATCAAATTTTAATGTTTAACACAACCTAATTAGTCAAGTCTATGTCAATCCAAATTCTCCACCCAACTAAACATTAACTTAAATAACAACATTTACCATCTTAAAGTAGAATTCTATCATTATAACACTTATGAACAATTAAATCTCAGCATGTAGTCTAGTTATATTGACCGAACTAACAATATTATATGTCTAATAATATTAGAAGGAAACTACTAACTATTAGTAGGGCTGGAGCAATTTATCGAGGAAATTAACATAGTAGTTACTTAACAATTAATATAGAAATGACAAGGCAATTACATGACCATTAACACGAAAATTAAAAGCACACTAACAAGGTAGTTTACATGACTATTGCCATAACAAGTAATACAACAATAGCAAGGCATTTAAGGTGTTAGTTAACATTTAACTGGTTGTGTCATTTAATCCAAAGAATGAATCTGCTGGCCATTTACATTGTTGTAACAATTGTTCTGGGAATTAATATGACCATTACATAACAATGAATCTATCAATAACAAGGCATTTAACTCACTGTTATCCATTTTATTTTCTGGCCAAAAATCAAGGCAATTAATGCGACCATTACATAGCAATGAATCTAGCAATAGTAAGGCATTTAACTAAATGTTATCCATTTAATTCACTGTGAAAAAATTAGCAAAAACGCAGTGCCGACATGGTGGCTAATCGTGCCCAGTCGACAACAACTCAACAATTAAAGGAAAATGTATCCAATCAACATCAACGCAGTCCATCACTCAAGGTAAAATGCAGTCATAGTTTGAAGGTGAAATCGTAGTCATTACTACAAGACAATTATGAATTGAATAGCAAACAAAAGGGGTGGGTGAATTCAACATGCACACAGTCAATTTTTATTTACCAAAACCATGGTCATTACGGAAAGTGAATTTAAGATTTAAAAGGATAAATTCGTGGGTGATTTCTATAGAAACTCATTCCATCATTTGAAAGAAAAAAAGTGGGCATTTAAAACGACAATCTTAGTCTCATTTGAAAGCAAAAACGTGGGCATTTAAAACAGAAAAATCGGTCTCATTTGAAAGAAAAAACATGGGCATTTAAAACAGCAAACTCAGTCTCATTTGAAAGCAAAAACTTGGGCATTTAAAACAGTTAACTCAGTCTCATCTGAAAGAAAAAATGTGGGCAATTAAAGCAGCAATCTCGGTCTCATTTGAAGGCAAAACGTGGGCATTTAAAACAACAATCTATGACAACATTTAAAAGATTTTTTTTTTTTCTATTTTCAGGATACCAATACCAAATGCAGACATGAATCAGTTTGTTTTTCCATTGCCCGAATACCAATACAAAATGCAGACATGAATCAATTCATTTTTCCATTGCCAGAATAAAAATACAAAATGTAGACATGAATCAATTTGTTTTTCCATTGCCAGAATACCAATACAAAATGCATACATGAATCAATTCATTTTTCCATTGCCAGAATACCAATACAAAATGCAGACATGAATTAATTCATTTTTCCATTGCCAGAATACAAATACAAAATGCAGACATGAATCAATTCATTTTTACATTGCTAGAATACCAATACAAATTGTAGGCAACAGTAAGAGAACTGAAAGGATCCAATCATCCAAGGACAACAACGAAGGTAGATGGCTGATAGGTTCGTCCTTTGCTCATCATCCTCACACAGAAAGGTAGGGTGTTGAGATCCATAGCTCTATTAATGTCGAAGTGACAACCATAGATCAGGCTCCTAGCCGACTACCTAGGTGAGGACTGATGAGCTAGGGATGATAGGAAAAACCACCACAATGGTCACAATCAAACACCACAAGGAGGTCAAGACATGTGGGGAAACGAAGGCCATGGGAGTCAATCAATCATCAAGCTAGGCTATGAAAGAAATTCAGTCATCAATATAGACAATCAGTTTACTTACTCCATTAAAAATGAAGAACAAAGCATAAATCCTACAACAATATACCATACAAAAATGAAGAGAGTGTACCCTTGCCTGATCGCCCACTCTGAGTGACGTCTCGCGTGCTCCGTGAAACTCCCGCTTGCCGACCGATGAGACTTGAATGGTACCTCCCAGCCAATGTTATGGGTACTCTTCTTCCCCTTTAGCCCTCCGAGCTGCAAAGGGGCCACACACACTATCCAGAGATTCAACTAGCTCCCATCTCGCCTCGTAAGGCCGAGCTACCACTCCTCACCGATCTGGGTATCCCAACTCCCACAAGCTAAGTCATTCAAGTAGATATTTCTGCAGCGTAACATTACGCAATCAGAAGATATCCTTCACACTTCTCCACCCTTCATTATATAGAGTTTCGAAGTCCCTTACTTTCCTAAAATCTCATTTAATTAATTTTTTAAAAATTTTATCCTAAAAATTCCTCCCCGTACAAGTGTCACCCTTCCCCTTCATTCCTCCACAAATTAATTTCTTTAATTAATTAATTTCCCTTATTTCCCTCACCCACCTAGAGTCACTCCTAGAATCTCTCCTAGGTGTCCCCAAATTCTCAGACAGGTTTTAATGACTTTCCCCATTATCAATTTGCTAGTTCATTTTTAAATTAGAAAGTTCTGAATGGTAGATACCTTACTAAGTTTGACTTTCTATTTTTTCACTTGGGTTTCCTTTTTCTTATTATGTTTCCCTCTTTTCCTAAATATTTTAGATTTCCCTCTTTCCCCTTTTCATTTAGGACTCAAATTGGTAGGTGTAGAAATTAACTCCCTTTTTCCTTTTTCCCTTATTAGTTAATAATTTTAAATTATCATAAATAATAAAACAATTATTTCCCTTTTTTATTAAATTTTACCCTAACAAATTTTTATGAATCATTTAAATTGCTTACCCCCTTATTATTATAAGATTTAATGAAGAGTATAATTATTATTTATGTTATTTTTATTTTTATTTTAAAATAGATAGATAAAATTTTACCACTAGCATAATTTAGACCTAGACCTTAAATTTTCGTACTGGGCGACATTTTATTCAGGTATTTGTTTTTAAAAATTCTTAACACGTTATTCATCCTAAGGCCATCTAGCTTCATTCATTTATCATCAACAACACAACGTGCCCTTCAGGACGCACTAGGTGCTCCAAGGGTGCCACTCGCCTTAATTTATTTCCCTTGCGCGACATGCCCTTCAGGATGCACTACGTGCTCCAAGGGTTCCACTCGCCTCTTTCCATTTTTCTTGTGCAACGTGCCCTTTAGGACACACCACGTGCTCCAAGGGTGCCACTTGCCTCTTGACTTACTTGGTAGACATAAAAAAACCCTGGATTCAATACTCCGCTAGGTGAACTTGTGGGAGACTAAGGGCCTCTAATGAATAAGGCCCACACCTTATTGCACACCCCTTAGAATCATCATGAGTGATTGTCACAGTCTTCCCTCATGGCATCGTGGGTCCTCTCAAACTAGGTAAACGTTAAACTACAGTTCGAGCCACAGCGAGAGTGCTAGTAGGTTGTGGCAGGGATGTTGTCCACACCTCTCCCTCAACATCTCTGGTAGTCGTGCGTGACCCCTTTACTCCACATGCGAGTTTGGTCAGAAAGCTATCGTCAACTTGCATCATCAAAGAATCATGTTAGAATATATCCATATCATATCATATAATAAGATGCACTAATATCATAGTAAAACAATCAAACCCCAATGGTACACTCCCCGACTTGATCCAGAGTCCAAGGGGTTCCATCGATGCCTCTGCATCCTCGAGGTCCATAATCCTGCACACTTAGTAAAACCGAGTCAATAGCACTTGTCTATGTCAATACAGTAAAACAACATGTCATCAACCCATAACACCTCATAATCAAAATCAAATGTTTTAATAGCATAATAATTTAGATCACTTGTGAGAAAGTGTCCTCAAAGAATAANATAAGTTCGCTCAATGCGCCAGAGTGGGATGTTACATACACCCCCTCTTGGTATAAACTTTGTCCCAAAGTTTCACAGTATAAGTGCTAAAATAATGTGTATCACAGTATCATAATTCTACCTATCAAACAAAAATGGAAACTGTTGCCGCATATCATATGCGTCCTCCCAGGTCGTCGAGTATGGATTATAGTTGTCCCACTGGACCTTGACCTGATCTACTATTCGACGTTGTAGTTGTCAAACGTGATGATCCAAGATGCATATTATCTCAGCCGTGAGCGCCCCCTTGTCCGATACCTGGAAGGAACTCATGTCAATAACATACGTAGGATCACTAATATAATGTCTCAAAACAGATACATGAAAAACATCGTGCATACGCCTCAAAGAATTAGGCAAGGCTATTCGATAGGAAATGGGCCCCTTTATTTCCACAATCTCAAAAGGTCCCATGAACCTAGGAGAGATTTTATGTCCCTTTCCAAACTTGATCGAACTCTTATGTGGTTTAACCCGTAAGAAGACTTGATCGCCAACCTCGAAACTACAGTTGACACGGTGCGCATTGGTATAACTCTTCTGCAAATCCTGCGCTTCTTTAATCCTTTGTCTTATCGTTTGCATTTTCTCTTCCATTTATTTGATCACTTTTGGTCCCACCAGGACCCTATCCTCAAGCTGATCCCAACTCAAAGGTGTCCGACACAGTCGCCCATAAAGAAACTTGAAAGGCGCCATCTTAATGGTGTTTTGGTAACTGTTGTTATAAGCAAATTCCACCAGTGGTAATAATTATTCCCAACACTTTTGTTGGTCCATCATGTACATGTGCAACATGTCCTCCAAGGTATGGTTCATCCGTTCAGTCTGCCCATCACTCTCCGGGTGATACACAGTACTAAAGTTAAGTTGGGTTCCCAAATCCTCTTAGAAACTCATCCAAAATCATACAGTAAACACCGATCCTCGATCGGATATAATCCTCTTAGGCACGCCATCCAGCTTCACAATCTCAATGATGAAAACTCTATCTATGTCAGGTGCCTAATACATCATATGCACAGGAATAAAGTGAGCACTCTTCATCAGAGTGTCTACTACTATGAAAATCGAGTGATGTCTCCTTTCCATCAGTGGAAATCCAACAATAAAATCCATCGAAATAACCTCCCATTTCGATTCTAGAATAGCGTGTGGCTATAGTAATCCTACTGGGTGTCTATGTTCAGCCTTTAACTGCTGACATTCTAGACATCTAGCCACATAGTTGACTGTGTTTGCCTTCAATCCCTTCCAGAAGAATAAGGGTTTAAGGTCTACCCTCATCTTTGTGACTCTTGGGTGAGCCATGTAGATGTCTCTATGAGCCTCTCTTAGGATCAACATCCTCAACTCGTCATTCAGTGATACGTAAATCCAATTTTTAAACCTCAATAAACCATCTCTATCAAATGAAAATCCTTCAAATCTAGGTACCATCATTGTGTTTTGTCCGATAAAACCCTCGACCTCTTTGTACCAATCATCATCATGCTGTAAAGTTAGAATCTTTTCACGTAGATTCATCTAAAGAAGCAGCATCGAAAATATGCATGGTCTACGACTCAATGCATCTGCCACTCGGTTCACTATTCCTTTTATGTAAGTAATCTCAAAGTCACACTCGCTAAGCAATTCCGACCAATGTCGTTGTCGCGCATTCAGGTCACTTTGCGTAAAGATGTGTTGTGGTCCACAATGGTCAGTCTTTAGTTCAACTTTTCATCCAACAAGGTAGTGTCTCCAAACCTTCAAGGCATATACGATGGCTAACAAATCCAAATCGTGTGTCATGTAGTTCTCCTCATGCCTTCTCAGTTTCCTCGAGATGTAAGAGATCTCTCATCCGTCTTGCATCAATACTCCTCCTAATCCTTCCTTGGATGTGTCAGTGCATACCAAGAAGTTTGCGTCCATGTCAGGGACCTTTAGTATCAGTGTTGATGTCAATAACTCCTTGAGCCTCCAAAATGCTTCTGTGCATTTCTCGGTCCAAACAAACTTCTTGCTTTTCTTCTGCAATTTCATGATTAGATTTCCTATCTTCAAAAATCCCTTGACGAACCGCCGATAGCATCTTGCTAAACCCATGAAGCTACGAACTTCTGAGACATTCATCGCCGCAGGCCATTCCATAATAGCCAGGACCTTTTCTAGATCCACGACGATGCCTTCGTCGGAGATGACATGCCCTAAGTAGTGAATCTTGGATTGATAAAATGAGCATTGGGACAAATTCCCATACAATTTGTGCTCTTGCAGACACTGTAGTACCAAGAGCAAGTGATTTTCATGCTCCTCCGTCATCCGAGAGTAAATCAAACTATCATCAATGAATACTTGGACGAACTTGTCCAAGTACTCACGGAACATGCCATTCATCAAACTCATTAATACCCCCGGGGCATTTGTCAGTCCAAACGGTAACACAATAAACTTGTAATGTCCAAAACTCGTCTTAAAGGTGGTCTTAGGGACATCATCTTCCTTAATCCATAACTGGTGGTACCTTGATCGCAAATCGATATTTGAGAACACCATCGCACCCTTCATCTGATCGAACAGATCATCAATCCTCGGCAACGGATATTGATTATTGATAGTGGCCTTGATCAATTAACGGTAGTCAATGCAGAGCCTCCACAACCCATCCTTCTTTCGTATGAAAATAACAGGCGCACCCCACAGTGACACACTTGGACGTATCAGTCCCAGGTCCAACAATTCTTTTAGTTGCATTATCAACTCTTGTAACTTCGGGGTCAACATCTGATAAGGCATTCTCGCTATCGATTCAGTTCCCGGTTTTAGTTCTATGGTAAACTCCAAATCCCTCTCAGACGGCATCCCAGGTAACTCCTCTAAAAATACGTCTGCAAACTCTCTCACCACTAGAAGGTTTTCTAGACCTTCAACTACTCCCTTCTCGTTTAATGCAAGGACCACATAAAGTTTTCACCCCTTGGGAATGCTCTTCCGATGCTGCAAGGAAGATATGAACCTCAGGGAAATCCTTGGTTTTGGCCTACAATCACATGTCTCTATCCCTCATCATCAACCAAGATCAACTATTTCATCTTCCAGTTAAGTATCGCCTCATGCGATTCCAGCCAGTCCATATCGATCACGACGTCATAAGATCCTCAGATAATGACGTATAGGTTGGCCCTGGTGAAAAACTCTCCCAAGTTAAGGATACAGCCCATAAGCTTTCCTCCAACCTTTTGTTTGGCTCCTGAGGCCATCTCTATGAAGCTAAACTCATCCTATTCGACTACCTTTACCTTAATCCTTTTTAGCATTGCACCAGAAATGAAACTCTTGGTAGCACCAGGATCTATCAAAGTACTAAGGGTCTGGTCAGTGATGATACATATCGTCTCAAGCACAGTTGAATGATGCTTTTCTTGGTGGTTATTCACCGCTGCATGAATCCGATGGGCCTTGCGCATATCTCCCATGGCAGTGGGTCTAGCTGATCCGGACGCTCTAGTCCTCTCCAAAAGGTAGTTGCGCTGGTAGTGTGGCTCCCCACACATCCAACACCCCTTATTCGGCCCAGTATTCCTGGTACCCAAAGTAGAAGATGACGTCCCACCAGCCTAGAATCCTACTCTATTCTGCTAAACGGGCCTAAACTGCTACTGCTGCGGTCGACGCTGCTGTTGATGTTGTGGTCCCTGATAAGGTGTCCGCTACTGAGGTGTCGGTCACTAAGGTTTAGTGAAAGTGGATCCCCTCTGGAAGCCATGATACCCTAATGTATGTTTGTTTGGTGTTCGATGCTACTGTGCACCAGATGACACTTTCCCTGCTAGTCTTTTTGGAGTCCTAGTCTGACCTCCACTGATAAGCTCCTCCTCTTCTATGAGGGCCTTCTGGATGACATCATGCAAGGTTTGAGACATCAAAATCATAACCTTGGCATGTATGTTCATGTTAAGGCCTAACATGAACCTGTTGACCTTAAGTTTCTCTATGTTAAGATGTGGAGCATACCGAAGCAGCTCCATAAAATGGGCCCCATACTAGGGCACCGTACGACTGCCCTGTTGTAAGGCATTGAACTCATTGAGATGACACTCAATGAATTCCTCTAATAGGTATCTCTCTCATAAACATTCCTCGAATAGTTCCCATGATACATCCTCGATGGCCATGTTCAGTTGTGGTAGGAGTGTCTTCCACCATAGAAGAGTGCTTCCTTTCAATTGGAATACCACCATGTGAACCTTCATGTTGGAGGTATAATCGTGAAACGCAAAGCACATCGCCATATTCTCCAACCATGCCTCGGCGGCTATGCCATCCGGGGCACCAAAGAACTAGGGAAATTTGACCTTCTTGAGCTTCCGGTGAATGCTACCAGTACTAACCGGAGCACGTGGTAGACCCTCAGGGGGTTTTGGCACTCTGGCCTCATCTCTGTCTAAATGGCTGATCAGTGCCTCAGACATGCGCTGAAAATATCTCATCCTTCCAACCACATCACCGATTGCTATCTGCTCCTGCCAGACAACCTGTTCGTCTTCCTAGGGGTTAGATCCCTCAGGCATGGATGCTACTGGAGGTGTCGCGCCTCCTCCCCTAGCACCCCGTCGTCTGCCTTTGTGGCATCCTCTAACCATGATTACCTGCATGTGTACAAGTCAACTCAATTAGAAACATTATAATCAATTCATATCAACGAAAGCCATAGTGATCCCTAGTCGCGGGTTGAACCCGCTCTGAAACCATATGTAACGACCCCATCGTTAGGACAATAAGCGAAGAAGTTTTTTTTTTGTTTGCATTTTTTTTTCCAGGAGTTAAGAGGCAAGAAGGAGACGGTGACAACAATTTAAATTAACCACTAACGATGAACGCTAGCACGCAGTCCAGGCAACAAGTTACTATGACACCACACACTAACTCAAGACAACTGGAAAACATGCTCAAAATAACAAGGAGGACGACTACCCTTCCGATGAAAACATGACCACGCCTACAATCTAAGGGACAACACCCCCATCCTGACATCATGGCCTAAAGAAACAAATGCTAGAACCTCAAGGCACACGGACCTAACGCCTGAAGGCGTTCAACCCTTGTGCCAAGAGAAACTTGCACGCTCGTCAGCACTCACACAAAAGAACCTACTCCGGCCAAGATCTCGTTCACCGCTATCCCCTAGGGCATACCATGATCCCCTCATCAGGAATCATGTTGTTCCCCAGGTGATAGATGCGTCAATAGCCTTGGTGCAAAACAAAAGGGACCAAGACTCAAGAAAACTCCGATGAGATAGGAATCAAATACTGACTGGGAGACTATACCTACCCCACACAAAGGTTGACGAGACATAAGAGGATGAAGACAAGGGGTGATGCCAGCCCACACAACATCGTCCCTTCCCCCTTCAATCACCCAGTCTAACCGGTCTATGATTACATTCAATTTTAACAAGGTTTCCATTCTAATGGGACATGCCATGTTACAATTAGACAATAATGCGTTCGCTAAATAAACATTAATACAATTAATTTTGCAAATCTAAGTGGTCAATACTAAAACCATAATTGTAAATTCCCTCTATCCTTAATTAAAATTCAATCCAGCGAGTCTAAAATTTTCAATCCATTCCTTACTTACCAATCAAATTTTAATCTTTAACACAACCTAATCAGTCAAGTCTATGTTAATCCAAATTCTCCACCCAACTAGACATTAACTTAAATAACAACATTTACCATCTTAAAGTAGAATTCTATCATTATAACACTTATGAACAATTAAATCTCAGCATCTAGTCTAGTTATATTGACCAAACTATCAATACTATCTATCTAATAATATTAGAAGGAAACTACTAACTATTAGCATGGCTGGAGCAATTTATCGAGGTAATTAACATAGCGATTACTTAACAATTAATATAGAAATAACAAGGCAATTACATGACCATTAGCATGACAATTAAAAGAACACTGACAAGGTAGTTTACATTATTGTTGTCATAACAAGTAATACAACAATAGCAAGGCATTTAAGGTGTTAGTTAACATTTAACTCGCTATGTCATTTAATCCAAAGAATGAATCTGCTGGCCATTTACATTGTTGTAGCAATTGTTCTGGCAATTAATATGACCATTACATAACAATGAATCTAGCAATAACAAGGCATTTAACTCATTGTTATCCATTTTATTTGTTGGCCAAAAATCAAGGCAATTAATGCGACCATTACATAGCAATGAATCTAGCAATAGTAAGGCATTTAACTAACTATTATCCATTTAATTCACTGTCACAAAGTTAGTAAAAACACAGTGCCGACATGGTGGCCAATCATGCCTAGTCAACAACAACTCAACAATTAAAGGCAAACGTATCCAATCAACATCAACGCAGTCCATCACTCAAGGGAAAACACAGTCACGGTTTGAAGGTGAAATCATGGTCATTAATGCAAGACAATTATGAATTGAATAGCAAGAAAAAGGGGTGGGCGAATTCAACATGCACATAGTTTATTTTTATTTACCAAAACCGTGGTCATTCTATCAAGTGAATTTAAGATTTAAAAGGCTAAATTCATGGGTGATTTCTACAGTAACTCAGTCCATCCTTTGAAAACAAAAATGTGGGCATTTAAAATGGAAATCTTAGTCTCATTTGAAAGAAAAAACATGGGCATTTAAAACAACCAACTCAGTCTCATTTGAAAGAAAAAAATGTGGGAATTTAAAACAACAAACTCAATCTCATTTGAAAGAAAAAACGTGGGCATTTAAAACAGTAAACTCAGTCTCATCTGAAAGAAAAAATGTGGGCAATTAAAGCAGCAATATTGGTCTCATTTGAAGACAAAACGTGGGCATTTAACACAACAATCTCTGGCAACATTTAAAAGAAAAAACATTTTTCTATTTCCAGAATACCAATACCAAATGCAAACATGAATCAATTCATTTTTCCATTGCCTGAATACCAATACAAAATGCAGACATGAATCAATTCGTTTTTTCATTGCCAGAATACAAATACAAAATGCAGACATGAATCAATTTGTTTTTCCATTTCCAAAATACTAATACAAAATGCAGACATGAATCAATTCATTTTTCCATTGCCAGAATACCAATACAAAATGCAAACATGAATCAATTCGTTTTTCCATTGCCAGAATACAAATACAAAATGCAGACATAAATCAATTCGTTTTTCCATTGCCAGAACACCAATACAAATTTCAGACAATAGTAAGAGAACCAAAAGGATCCAATCATCCAAGGATAACAACGGAGGTAGACGGCTGATAGATTTGTCCTTTTCTCATCATCCTCGCACAGAAAGGCATGGTGTTGAGATCCATAGGTCTATTAACACCGAAGCAACGACTGTAGATCAGGTTCCTGGCCGACTGCCCATGCTAGGACTGATGAGCTAGGGATGATAGGCAAAACCACCACAATGGTCACAATCAAACACCACAAGAAGGTCAAGACATGCAATGAAATGAAGACCATGGGAGTCAATCAATCATCGATCTAGGCTATGAAAGAAATTCAGTTATGAATCTAGACAATCAATTTACTTACTCCATTAAACATGCAGAACCAAGAACAAATCCTACAACAATCTACCATACAAAAATGAAGAGAGTGTGTCGTTGTCTGATCGCCCGCTCTGAGTGACTTTCTATGCACTCCATGAAACTCCCTCTTGCTGACTGATGAGACTTCACCGGTACCTCCCAGCCAATGCTATGGGTACTCTTCTTCTCCCTTAGACCCCTGAGCCACAAAGGGGCCACACACACTATCCATAGATTCATCTAGCTCCTAGCTCACCTTGCAAGGCCGAGCTACCACTCCTCACCGAGCTGGGTATCCCAACTCCCACAAGATAAGTCAATCAAGTAGAGATTTATGCAGTGTAACTTTACACAAACATAAGAAATCCTTCATCCTTCTCCTCCCTTCATTATATAGAGTTTCAAAGTTCCTTACTTTCCTAATATCTCATTTAATTAAGTTTTTAAAAATTAAATCCTAAAAATTCCTCCCCGTACAAGTGTCACCCATCCCCTTCATTCCTCCACAAATTAATTTCTTTAATTAATTAATTTCCCTTATTTCCCTCACACACCTAGAGTCACTCCTAGAATCGCTCCTAGGTGTCCCCAAATTCTCTGACAGGTTTTAATGACTTTCCCCATTATCAATTTGCTAGTTCAGTTTTAAATCATAAATTTCTTGATGGTAGATACCTTACTAAGTTTGACTTTCTGCTTTTTCCCTTGGGTTTCCCTTTTCTTCTTATGTTTCCCTCTTTTCCTAGTTTTCTAAATATTTTAGATTTCCCTCTTTCCCCTTTTCATTTAGGACTCAAATTGGCAGGTGTAGAAATTAACCCCCTTTTTCCTTTTTCCCTTTTTAGTTAATAATTTTAAATTATCATAAATAATAAAACAATTATTTCCCTTTTTTTATTAAATTTTACCCGAATAGATTTTTATGAATCATTTAAATTGCTTACCCCCTTATTATTACAAGATTTAATGAAGAGTATAATTATTATTTATGTTGTTTTTATTTTTATTTTTATTTTAAAATAGATAGATAAAATTTTACCACTAGCATAATTTAGTCTTAGACCTTAAATTTTCGTACTGGGCGACATTTTATTAGGGAATTTGTTTTTAAAATTTTTTAACACGTTATTCGTCCTAAGGCCATCTAGGTTCATTCATTTATCATCAACAACGCGACGTACCATTTAGGACGCACTAGGTGCTCCAAGGGTGCCACTTGCCTTAATTTGTTTCCCTTGCACGGTGTGCCCTTTAGGATGCACTATGTGCTCCAAGGGTGCCACTTGCCTCTTTCCATTTTTCTTGTGTAACATGCCCTTCAGGATGCACCACATGCTCCAAGGGTGCCACTCGTCTCTTGATTGACTTTGTAGACATCAAAAACCACTGGATTCAATACTTCGCCAGCTGAACTTGTGGGAGACTAAGGGCCTCTAAGGAATAAGGCCCCCACCTTATTATGCACCCCTTAGAATCATCATGAGCAACTGTCACAGTATTCCCTCATGACATCATGGGTCCTCTCGAACTAGTTAAACGTTAACCTACAGTTTGAGCCACAACGGGAGTGCTAGTAGGTTGTGGCAGGGTTGTTGTCCACACGTCTCCCTCAACATCTTTGGTATTCATACATGACCCCTTTACTCCAGATGTGAGTCTGGTCGGCAAGCTATCATCAGCCTGCATCATCAACGAATCATGTCAGAATATATCCATATCATATCATCTAATCAGATGCACTAATATCATAGTAAAACAATCAAACCCTAATGGTACACTCCCCGACTCGATCTAGAGTCCAAGGACTTCCATCAATGCCTTTGCATCCTCGAGGTCTAAAATCCTGTACACTTAGTAAAACCGAGTCAATAACACTTGTCTATGTCAATGCAATAAAGAAACATGTCATCAACCCATAACGCCTCATAATCAAAATCAAATGTTTTAATAGCATAATAATCCGAATCACTTGCGACCAAGTGTCCTCAAAGAATAATTTTGCTCAGTGCGCCAGAGTGGGATGTTACAATAGAACCCTCTGGACGTGCTCTTTGTCTAAAAAAATCCTTCAGTGACTTCAACTGCCTCTCCACCATCCACATCGACCTTGTGTGTACTGGTCCACATAATTCAATCTCCTCAACTTGGTGTATGAGGTAGTTTTCTTGTGCATTGAAAAATGACGGAGGTAGATATTGTTGCATTTGACACATTAGTTGGGGAATTTCTCTCTTCCAATACCTTATATCTTCTTTATGGATTTCTTTTGATGATAGCCGCCTACAAATGTCAAAGCAATAAAAAAATATCAAGGCATACATAAATTTGCAGATAAAAGATAATATGTCAATAAGTTCCAATACAAATCACATAAGAAGTACATTTTCCTTATAAAACAATACTTACCTCATGTATTTTCCAAGTACATAAATAATTTCTTTTATGTTGTTGTCAAAGTCGTTTGGGAGAGATAAAGGTAGAACATAATGTAACAAAAAACAAATAATTTTTTTTTTTTCCAAAATATCTGTACCAATAAGAAAATATATTATAACCTACTAATTACCTTAATAAATGTATGCCAATCATGTGTTTTAACCCCGCCAAAATCACCTTTTGTAGTTAAGATATTTTGTATGTTCGACGAAAACCCCGTCGGAAACCTAATTTTTCGAATGACCTCTTTTACAATATTGCTCTGTTGTTCCATCAATAACCAAGGAAGACTAGTATTTTGTTCACAACCATCGCCATTAGAATTAATAATAACACTTTGCAAGGCGTGATTAGCTTATCGGATGTCACAACAAATCTTTCCAATTCTCTCTTTGTCAGTCCTTCCATCTAATATTCGGCATAACAATTTTTTTATGTTCTTCCTGATATGAATTGTATCAAACAAATGAACTATTTGTAGGTGCTCGTAGTATGGCAATCTACTGAATTGCATCGGGTAACTTTTCATTCCACGTGGAAGCCCATTCGTGCCTTAATGAAATTAATGAAACATCAACAAATTGAAATTAACACTAATTAATGGGACAAAATGAATTTAATACTAATGAAATTAACCAAAGATTTATATAATAGGTCATACATAAATAATTTGCGTACCTTGACGATTTCTAATATATTCCAACTTCCATAGGCGAGGTGTCATTCTTTGTGGTTTTTTTCCATTTTCTTCTTTACCATTGAACTTTGCTTTGTCTGTAGGTTGATAACTATACTGAGAAAGAAAGTGCCTATATTATATATCTTAGGCATAAAGTGCCTATACTCATCAAACACTTCCTTTGCTAAACTCCTTGAACGACAAGATTTTATCCTAGGACCACAAACTGGGCATGCAAATTTACCCTTTGTTTGAAGACCTACAAGATATATGAATAAATGTAGCGTCAAATTAGAGTTACAATTTAAAATAATGCATGATTTTTTCGAAAAAGATATATAATATTAAATCACAAAAATAAAGTAACAATATACCACAAAAATGTGTTAACCCGGGAGAATCATGAATTGTCCATGATAATATTCCATGGAATTGAAATCGTATTTTCCCTATTGATCTAGAGATGTCATACATAGTGACGCCAACCCATAACTTCAACAACTCATCGACGAGAGGCTAAATATACACGTTCATATCTTTAACCTGGTACCTACCTGACTGGTTCAACCTAATGCATGATTAATTATACTTATCAAGATGTCGTGATATATAAAACAAATAATTACCATGCACGAAAAAAAGAAATGAAATATTATGTCATGCTTTAAAGAAAATAAAAGATAATTAAATACTTGGAATAATCATTGCCAACATTGTGTGCTCTCTCTTGATCGACATCCAAGGAGGAAGGTTATTGTTTATAACAAAAACATGCCACATTGAGTATGTAGAACGGACCTCTCCAAATGGATTGACACCATCAGCTGCCAACAAAAGTCTAACATTACGAGGTTCTTCTTTAAAAATTGACCACTTTTCTTCGATGTAGTTCAATGCAGAACCATCTGCAGGCATTCGAAAAACATCATCTTGACTTCTGTTCTTTTGCATGGAAATCCATAAACTGTGCTATACTTTGGCACCTGAACAACCACTGGAAATGTCGAATTATCAGAATATAACAAAGAACTTTGCGAGACACCTTCTTTGACCCTTTATCAATTTGATATCTACTTATTTGACATTGTGGGCATTCATTTTCTAATGCATATTGTCCATAATATATGATATGATCATTAGGACATGCATCAATAATCTAATAGTCCATTCCAATTTCTTTCATAATCACAGATATTTCTCGATATGTGCATGGAAAAATATTTGACATCAGCAATAGAACATCACCTAACAATATACAAAATTATAAACAATAAGTCAATGTAAACAATATTCATCATCAATATATCATCCAATATACTAATTTACAAACTAGAAAACAATAGCAATATAGGAAAAAATTGAACCTTTTAAGTATTTGTGAACATGCATGCATAAATAATTAACAAATTGAATACCTTAGTATCTGTGTGAGACATGTATTTGATAAACCATTCAAAACCTTTAGGTTCACCAACAACAATATAGCAGATAAAAGATTTTTTGTTGAGCCTTCATAAAGAGGTTGACGTGACTTCTTGAGTAGAGGATCAACATCATGACTATCATCCTGGTTGTCCTCATCCATTGGAGAAAATGTGTCTTGGATCAATCTATGTATCTCATCTTCCTGATTTGAATCACTAACATTATCTCCATCCATATCATCATTAATTACTTGATCAACAGCTTCAATATTCTGATCTTGAAGTTCATCTCCATGTAAAGTACTATTTCTACTAGTACTTGGAAAATAACTCTCTAGAGGTCAACACTTTGGGGGCATCGTCTATATATTTAAAAACAACATAGAAAACTTAGTGTGTATAGAAAATATAAAAATATCGATAAGAAATATTACTAAAATTAATGGAATATTGATTATTATAGAGAATACATTAAATATTGAATCCTTTTACCAAGGGATGATATTCATAACTCCCTTCGGCATGCCCCTTCTCCCTATAATGGTTTTGGGTTGTTTTTATTAAAAGTCTTCTATTTTGCAAGCCTCTGTAATTATAGCAAGGGCAATAAAATTTTTCATCATTCCTCGCCTCTAATGCCTCTCTTAACCGATCAAGCTTCCTGTCATTTTCGTTCATTGTGACAAATCCTTGTCCTGACAAGTAATTTTCTTACCTACACCATATCAAACATTAAGTTGTCAATTTTTTATATTTTGGATACTCCTTTAGATTATGATATGTTTATTTACAGTGACCTACATCTTTATAATAAGGTGATCAAATGTGTAGAGGATCAACAACATGACGACATAGATAACATATTTATAATAAGGTCATAAGTGTACAAATGTTTTCTTTATATAATAACGACATATATACCTAACATAAGTTTAGGGTTAGTGTTTATGTATCTTATTAGTCCCTTCTAAAGAAGGGAATATAGCAATCAATTACTATCATTTCATGGATTAGGGTTGAGTTTCAAGAGCAATTCCATATCTTTATCAATGAAAAGAGAGAGAGATTATAGCTACAATTGAAGGGAAAAGGGTATGTGGATTCCATAAACCTAGAATATTATGGAATCCACATACCCTTTTCCATAGAAAATACTAACTAGATCCAAAAACCAAAGACATGAAATATGGTACTACACATATTATAATATATTATCAAGGAAAAAACAAGCTAAATGCAATTTGGACATTTGAAAACAAAATTACAAGTTAAATGAGTACATCAATAAAAAATAAAATACTAACCTTGCAAATTTAAAATCTAAGCTATCTAGATCGAGAATTGGATTTGTTTAACCGGTGGGCGACGGAAAAAATAAACAGCTCAAACAAAAGCCAAGAACAGTGTTGCAACTATAGCAATTGTGTCATAAAGTCTCTTAAAGTCACGTATATATAGATAAAATATTCAACTAGCTGTTAACACCGACCAATCATATAGGCAAAGTTTTCATTGTTATTGCCACGAAAGTTCGTCACTATAGTGACGAAAACCCCGACTATGTTAAATTAAGATTTTCGTTGATATTGCGATGAACTTTCATGGCAATATCCACGAAAATCCCACCCTGTTTAGAAAAAATGATGAAACTAGTGGGAGCGTGGAAAATTTTCGTGGAATAATTTGCCCATATCTAGTAGTGAGATGAGATAAATGATGTATACAGGATAATCAACCAGTCGATAGAATTTCAAAAAATGAGAGAGTTTGTACTAACAAAGTCACAACACCGTCAATAAAGGATGAAGATAATATTTTAAAAAAGAGCTAAAGAAATGAATTTCATGATTGGAGATTTGGTCTTAAAATGGGATGATAGAATTGAAGCTAAAGGGAAGCATTGAAAGTTTTATAATATTTAGATGTGACCTTTTCAAATTGTTTCAGTGAAAAAAAAAACACTTATGAGCTAGCTCATATGGAGGGTGATGTGTTGAGAGCCCCTGTAAATGGGAGGTTTCTCAAGACTTCTATATGGTACTAATCTTTGAGGGTATCCTTACATTTTGCATTGGTAGTTTAGTTCGGTTTCCTACCTCTTCCTTTGAAACTATAGATATGAATCGAAAGGATTATATTTGAGTGTAAAGGTTGCACTTTTGAGGATGTAGATTGCAATATATTTAATGTGAAGATAATAAGATACAAAATGTACCATCATTGTAGAAAAATAATTGTATGAAAAATTATATCGGAAATCCATGAGCAATGACTCCCTGCCACAAGAAATGAACTAATGATATATTCACGAACACAAGATCTACAATATGATTTAGGACCCAACCTAGACATATGCGTCAACAAAACCATTTCTACCAAAGAAACCTTTGTGAAAAAATTCAAGTTTCCAGTAGAAAAGATTGTGTAGTAAGAAAAATTCCCATATCCCAAGGATGATCTAGCCAATCGATCCAAAAGAAAATAATGAGAGATCTATACAATTCTGGTTGAGAGAGATCATCATATGGGTATGTAAACGTTGATATATCCATACAGTTATGGTAGAGAGAGATTTCCATATGGGTCAGTATGGGGTGTGAAGAGGAGAGGGAGGTGGACATATATCCCAACAGAGACAAATAAACCCCCCAAACAAAAATTCATAGCTAGAGACCCATTCATTCAAAACAGATTAGGGTTGGAAAAAAGTTAGGCTTAAAAACAAAATAAGCTTAGAAATCACCAAACCTAAGAATGTGCTCCAACAAATTTAGTTTTAAAAAAAACTAAATTACCTAAGTGTTGGAAAAGCATTGTGGAAATAATATTAATCAAAATACTAAGTATGGAAGATGTCTGTAGTGGAAGAAGAAGAAGGAAGACAAGGTAGTCTTAGGAGTGCATAGTTGAAGCAGAACACAAAGACATAAAACAGAGGAATAAGGAAGAGTAATGAAGCAAGAGATGAAAGCGGGAAAAAAGGAAGGAAAGTAGTTCGGTATGTTACGAACAACAGTTAGAGCAGAAAATAAACATGCATATGGAAAAGAAGGAAAATCAATCCCAATCAGTGAGTCAACTTGAGTTTCCATGAATTGTAATAGGGTTTTAAGGTGAGAAAAGTAGGGTTTTAAGCTCTAGAATTCATGTATAAATATGTAATGGGTTTGGAAGATAGGGGTTTGTTAGTTGGGTTTTGTTCTCTTGCTAGAGGTACTATCAAGTCGGTTGAAGAGTTAATGCATGTAAGGAGAGTGAGAGAATAGGTTGAGAAGGAAAGATTCTATGTCTAAATTTTAATAAGATGTTACAGAGAGAGAGAGAGAGGCTTGCACTGCATAGTGGCTTATCTAGATGTAGGAAAATATAGCATGATGTATATTTTGTCAGTGTAGTGTGCAGGCTTGAGACAACTGCAAAAAGAATAATAAAGAAGCCAGTCATTGTGGACATAGCCCAAATTTGGGTGAACCACATTAACTACTATGTCTACTTGTCCTTTAGGGGATGGATCATGAATATTCTCTATATGCATGTTAGATTCGATCAATTCCTTACATGATAGTTATGCAATAGTTATGAATGTTACACTACTTGATTTATGTTGCAATCTAAAGTATGTTGGTAATACATAACTGAACTCACTGAGTAGCCTAAGGAGAGAAAATAAAGAATAACACGCACATAACCAATAAGTAAGAATGAAAAGGAGGATCACCTCCCATTTGTTGATGTTTGGGAAACATCGGAAAAACATTATACTAGTTTAATAGTTCAATATTATTAATTATAATATTATTAATGTAATAACATATATATAATAAAGTACAAAGTATAAATATAAAGTATATTTATATTATATATTTAATATAATATAAGGTATAAATATATTTATTACCCAAGGGACGCATATCTTCATGGATGCACACCATGGTCACCATATGTTATTTATATATAGAACACTCATCGTTGTAATAATTCATTCATATAGAATATCATCTCTTATGAAAAATTCAACATGGTATCAGAGCGGGACTAGGCTTGAATCCCTCACAGGAGGGCCCAGGAAAATGAGAGTAGAGTAAATTCTTGGGAGTGTTAAATTTATGGGGTTGTTGCAATCTTTATGTACAACATAATTACTTTTTACTCCTACCTAAATTGTAGAAAGAATTCCCTAAATTATGGCAGGAAATAATTTCTAGTAAAAATGTATAATTACCTAAATATGAGGAATGTACTGCATATTCACTTCTACCTATATTTATGTAAATAATCGCATGAATTATGGAGGAACAATTTAAAAAAGTAAAATACTATTTGGATGGATTATAACCAAATTAATCTTTGGGTAGTTACTGGAGGTATTCTCCAACTATTTATAAGAAAGAAAATTTAATTTAATTTTCAAAGAGATGTGTCTTTTTGGATGAATTTAATATTACTATAAAAGAGACAATAATAGACACACATAATTTTCTCTCTCACGCGAGGGAAGTGATCTAAGGAAGAGACCGAAGTTTCTAAGTAGTTGAAATTTTATGAGTGTAATTACTTAGTGATGTTCTAGATTTTACTAAAGTAATATCATTGGAAGTAATTACCACTTGCGGAAAATTGTGCTTGTCTAATTTAACACTATAAAATCATCATGGTTAGTCGTATGACATCGAGTATATGATGGATGTGTGTTAGTAGAATATGTATCATTTTGAGGGTCACTGTATACAGTTGTGAAAAAGATAAATTGATCTCTTCTAGGAGATGCTTTTTTTTTGTTCTTGTTTCTTGTTCCGAGCACGTCACAGGTAATAGCTCTGAGAAGGAGCCATAATGACAGTCGCATGAAGTAACATAAAGAAATACTATCTACACATAGAGTTTTTCACATCCATGTAATGAAAAAGAAGAGGAGGTAAGCACATGCAGAGGGAGAAGATGACTCTGAATACTATATAGCCTCTGAGGGAGTGATGGCTTTAGATGTTTTCTATGGGAAACTGGATAGTCTCATGATGGCATGTTGTAGCTAATAGAGAGCTACCCACCAGCCCTGGATGCATGTTGTGAAGTCACTATGGATTTTTTGTGATGTATATATTCATGTGTCCGACAGTCAATGGTCATGAGCTCATGTGGATGGTGACAACGTTAGTGTGTGTGCCTGATATAATACCTTCCTCATTAAGAGGGAGTGTTGAGATTTTATGTAATTTCAAAAGTTATTATTAAGTATTATTGTTTCAGCATTGGGATGACATTCTCCCGGGATTGGTAATGTTAATTTGACTAATGGAGAATGGCCCTGACATAGTCTTCTAAGGACATAAGAATCAAAGTGTGTGGATTTTAACATCGAGGAAGGACTGAAATTCTTCCTGTGGCACACATGGAAACTTGATTAGGACGAATGGTCCTTGTAGTCATAAGACGCTCCATTGAGTACATGACAACTGCGGGAAACTTAGTGTGCATATAGAATAAGGATTTATATGGATTAAATCAAACTCCTAGATAATGGTATGGCAGGATCGACAATTTTTTGATGAGCTTAGGATTTGAAAACATCAGTGCAGATCCTAACCTTTAATTTAAGGTTGTGGATGATGGTCCAATAATACTATTGTTGTATGTGGATGACCTATTTCTAAACAGGTGTGGAAAATATCATCTCAAAGTGTAAGAGAAAAATTGTCTACTGAGTTTTAGATGAAAGATATCGAGATGATGAATTAATTATTGGGTCCCAAGATATGGAAGAGACAGGATGAGATATTTATAAATCAAGGGATTAGTATACATTAGAAATCATGAAGAGGTTCAAGATGTTGGATGGCAAGGAAATGCCTACACCTATGGTATCAAATATGAAGTTGTTAGAGGATACAACTTCAAAGACTGTGGACGGTACTTTATACAAGGAGATGGTGGGTTCATTGATGAACTTGATGAACACAAGACCATATATATGTTTTTTTGTGAAAACCCTGAGTCAATATATGGAGCAACCCAGTTAGGTTCATTTGGTCACAATAAAACATGTGATCAGGTACATTAAGGGTAGATTAGATTATGGTATCAGGTATGTGAAAAACCATGAGTTCGGGTTGTATGGATATTTGGATTATGATTGGGCTAGCAGTATTCTTGGTTGGAAGAGTAATTCGGCATATTGCTTCAGTCTACTCTCCAGTATTGTTTCATGGAGTAGTAGGAAGAACTTGTGTCTAACACTCGGTATGGCCGAGGCAGATTATGTGGCATCATGTGCAGCAAGTCACGAAGCTATGTGGGTTCAAATTTTTTTGACTATCGACTTGTAGCTAAGACATACAAGAATAGGATGAAAAGACTTGTTCTGGAGGACAAGTGATGAAGTCAATAGGTTGAAGATCAAATTGATATCTAGTGCTCGAGAGGGAGTCAACAAATCAGCTCCATAGGGAGATGGGTACTACAATAAGGAATAGGAGGCTCTTCCAGATGAAGGAAGCAGTCACGTTTGGTGCTCAGTATGGATGAAGCTAAGTATGTGGAAACATGTGCAACAAGTAGTGAAGCAGTGTGGCTTCAGAAATTGCATAGTATTGGAATGAATTTGACTTGTAGGTAATAGCTACAAGAAGAGAATGATGAGACTTGTTCTAGAGGAAAAGTGATCAAGTCAACAGGTTGAATATTTAGTTGATATTCAGTGCTCGACAGGGAGTTGGACAGTCAGTTCCAGAGGAATATGGGTACTACAGTAATAATTTAGAAGCTCCACCCGATGCAGGAAGCAGTCATGTGTGGCACTCAGTACAATTGAAGATGAGTATTTGGTAGCATTTGCAGTACTAGTGTGGCTTTGAGAACTGTTGTATAGGTTATTTGGTCTTAGACTGGAGGAGACCTACATTTGGTGTGATAACCATAGTTGCACGAAGTCATTATATAACCTCGTGGTTTATGACAGGTTGAAGCATATCGATATCATATATTACTATATGAGGGATATGGTGCATAAGGGAGCAATGAGGCTCCATGTTCGTGACTATAGAGGATCAAGTTGCAAACATGTTTACCAAGTCATTGTTGAGGATGAAGTTTGGGTACTTGAGGGACAAGCTTGGCATGGTCCCTCTTCAAAGGGAATTTTCTCATCCAACATGAAAAATGGTTGGCACTAATACATGTGGAACTCATCTAGCATGAAAAAGCGTTGGAACTACATGTTCTCATCTAGCATGAAAAATAGATGGAACTGATACAAGTGGAACTCATCCAGTATGAAAAAGGGTTGGCACTGAGTGTTCATATTTAGCATGAAAAGGGGTTGGCACTAAGACATGTGGAACTCATCCAGCCTGAAAAGGGGCTAGAACTAAGTGTTCTCATCCAGCATGAAAAAGGGTTGGCACTACCATAGGTAGAACTCATCCAGCATGAAAAAGGCCTAGCTCTAAGTTTTCTCATCCAACATGAAAAAGGGTTGGCATTGAGTTATGTGGAACTCATCCAACATGAAAAAGGGTTGGCACTGAGTGTTCTCATCCAACATGAAAAAGGGTTGTCACTGAGACAAGTAGAATGCATCCAACATGAAAAGTATTTGGCACTGAGTGTTCTCATACAACATGAAAAAGGACTGGCACTAAGACAGGTGGATCTCATCCAGCATGAAAAAGGGTTTGCATTGAGAAAGGTGGATCTCATCCAACATGAAAAAGGGTTGGCACTAAAACCGAGGATGCACATGATTAGGTTTGATGCATTGCAGGGTAGTGGATGTCCTGGAGACATGTTGTAGTTATTTGAGAACTACCCACAGGCCTTGGATGCATTGGCTGTGAAGTCACAATGGTGCACATGATAAGGTAAAGATGCATTTTGCGAGGTAATAGATGCCATGGTGACATGTTGAAGCTATTTAAGAGCTACCCATAGGTAATTTTCAAAGGTAATCTTGGCATAATGTAGAATGTCTCTCTCACTAAGAGGGAGTGTTGATGTTTGGGCAGCATCGGAAAGAAATTCTACTACATTAATAATTAACAATATGGTTATTATTTATTAAACAATATTATTAATTATAATATTATTAATGTAATAATATATATAATAAAGTATAAAGTATAAATATAAAGTATATTTATATTATATGTTTAATATAATATAAGGTATAAATATATTTATTTCTCAAGGGATGCGTCTCTTCATGGATGGTAAACATGGTGACTATATGTTCTTTATATATAGAACACTCATCATTGTAATAATTCTTGCATATACAATATCATCTCTTATGGAAAATTCAACACCATTCCCTCACTACTGTAGAAACTCAGTTCTTGCATTCCCAATAGATTCATTGGGTGAGACTTCACTTTCATGTCGATGATGTCGAAAGGGCTGGTGTCTAAAGGGTTTTGTTGGACAAGAAAACTAAAACCTAGGGTATTACAACTGCACACACATGCCAACAAATGGTTTTGAAGCTGGGACCCAAAATCTATGATTGAGGGGATGTTTTGGAGGATGACTAAGAAAGAGATCTCATAATGGCTAGAAGGGAAGGAACAAGACTTTTCTCGAAAAGAGAATAGGAACCCTTGGATGAGTGATGAGCAATATATGCAAAGGTATGTGTATATAGAGCTACATGAAATTTTCTTTGGTGAATTTCAAATTATTTTGACCGAGTGGTTAGAAATATTAGTGGAGAATAATGGAAGGCACTGAACTGCAATGTCGAGGAATTGGACTCCTGAGTTGGTAATAAAAATGAATTTTGTAAGTAATAAATCTTCTCGTGCAATGGATTTATATTTGGATAGTATATTAGGACGATATACTATAGAATTTGTAGTAGATTGTACCCAGTCATACAGTGTTGTATAAAGGGACTTCTTTAAAGGTCCACGTGAAAGGTTCATGAAATCATTGGGTACGTGGATAAAGATGTTGTTGTGAGACAAGTTGATCCAGAATCGGATCCAGGAGCCTGACAGGGCTCAAAAATGCTCAAAAAATCAAAGTTCTCAGAATTGGATGAAACCAATTCCATTGCGACCGGCTCGTTGTGCTGATTTCAGCGGTATATTCATTTCTCAAAACAGACTCTAGATGCGAGAGATATTTCCCTCTGATTGAGTTCTCAAACAGCTTAAAAGTCAAAGGTCAACTAGTCAAAAAGTCAATGTTGATGTCAGCATGAGATCATCATGCTGACTCTGCAGAAGATGACATGGCAAGGTATGTTGATGACTGTACAAGATACATGGCAAGCTCTACAGAGGACAAGTGGCAAATTCTAGTTCGTTGTAGAGGTACCACGTGGCCTAGTCATGGGCTGCCATGTGGCACCCTCTTATTGGTGGAATGGTTGAAGTGTAAAAATATAATTGAGGTCCATGGGGTTTGAACCCACGACCTCCTCCCTCACCCATAAGCTTTCGGCACCCTTCATCTACCATCAAACCACTTTGTTGCTTATGATACTATGGTCACATTATATTATTTATGTTGAAATTTTTTGTATAGTGGAAAAGGGGAGGGGCTGGGGCCTAGTCCCGGCCCACAACCATACACTGCCATGTAACCACCCCATATAACTAGGAGCGTGGGGGGGCGTTAACCCTTACCACATGTGCGGGAGTATTGGATAGGGGCCAGCCCTTGGACCCTGCGCCACCATGTAACCACAACACGTGAATCCGGGGGCCTATCCCTTAGGGCTTGGGCTATTCTAGGTCGAGGTCCCATGTTATGCCACAGAACCAGGGCTGGCATGAGTTAAGGGGGGTAGCGCTTAGCCTTTGGGCTAGCGCTCAGCCCATTTTTAGCCATATGACCGATTAAAGGGGGTGGGTGCCAGCCTATTGGGGGCTAAGGTCTGATATTTCATTTATTTTGGGTTTTTAACATTATAGAGGGGATTTTGACTGATATTATGCCCAGAAAATGGAGATTTTGGCCATTATTGGGAGATTTTGAACTCTTTTTGAGCCCATATTTTGGGAGGAAGTTGGGGAATGATAACCAACTTCATATCTATATAAAATAGGCCTATTTGAGGCCATAGAGGACAGTTAGAGCAGAATTATGATGAATGGAAGCCAAGCCAAAGCCATTTTTATGCAAGGACGCTGTTGAGGAGTAGACATTTGCAGGCCATTTCTGGGAGCTCCGGTCATTCATTTTGCATGCCATTTCTTCTGTTGGGTTCTAGATATCTGGAGGAACATGACCAGATCAGACTTGTAGCCTAATGGCACCACTGCGATGTACATTTGAGCTTTGAAAAGAAATAAAGAAGCCTCCCCCACTGAGGCAAAGGCCCAGAGATGTAGGCAATTTTGTGTCGAACTCCATTATCACTTCTCTTGTTATGGTTTGTTGTTCTTATTGCTTCATTTTAGATCTGTATTTTGTATTATGGCTGTGATATATTCTCTCATCTTCATCCTCTTTCATTAGCTTCTCAAATGGTTATATAATGCATGCAATTAAAAAAAAACTCAACCATAGTCATTAAAAGATCTTTTCCGGATCAAGTGGTATCAGAGCTAGTTGACATTTGGATTTGAGTTTTGCATGTTAACCAGGGAAAAGATACAACGTGGTGAAGGGGAGCTTGTTGCAGAGAATCCATTAATTTGATTGAGAAAGAGAGCTTCTCACAGTGTGAACATGGCATCGGAAGAAGGGCTTTCTCAGGAAGAGAAAGATTTCCGAAAAACTTTCCTTGCTATGTCGGAGATGGTGAAATTTTTGTATGAGGATTACTTGGAACGAAAGAGACCAGTTTTGGGTGAATATTCAAAGGGAAAAAGTGAAGAGGAAGAGGATCAACCTCAGATTCCTCCTTCACCTCCATCATCACCTCCCTCTTCTCCTCCTTCTTCAAGTTCAAGTTCTAAATCTAATGGAAAGAAACATGTTCATAAACATAATAAGGAAATGCCACTATTAAAACTTGATGTTAAATTTGAGTTACCCATATATAATGGTGAAGTAAATGCAGAGAAGCTTGACAATTGGATCAGGCAGATGGAGGTTTACTGCAGTGTGCAATAGATCAAGGATGAGGTCACACAAATCAAGTTGGCATCTTTGAGACTTGTAGGTATAATGCTCATATGGTGGCAAAGCAAGTTGCAAAATGGAACGCAACAAGTGAGTAATGTATTTCCATCAGTGAAAAGCTTCATTTCTACACGTAGGAAACAATTCTATCCTTTGGGTATAAAGAAAAAGCATTAATTGAACGACAATATTTAAAACTAAGAAAAGGACAAATAGTGCAAGATTATACAGATGGATTTCAAAAAATGGCATTGATGTTAGATATCCCTTTACAAACACAAGAAACTCTTATGAAGTATATAGGAGGTTTACCTGTGCATATTAGGAACACTGTATTCATGTTTGGACCCACTAACCTTGATGAGGTTTATGTTCAAGCTACGTATATTGAAGCAGGAAAAGCAGGTGTGTCAGGGGAATCATCGTCTTCAAGGAAAGAGGACAAGAGGAAATGGCATGGAAAGAATTCAGATGCAGTGACGAGGAAAGAAGGGAAGCCCTCTTGCAAGCATTGCAAGAAAGAGGGACATGATGAGGACAGATGTTGGTAGTTTCATCCCGAGAAGAGGCCAAAGTGGTTCAAGGAAAAGAAGGGAATGCAAATAGTGGCTGCGACAACAAGACCCACAGACTTTTCATTGGATTTAGGTGATGAATCAAAGATCTCATTGGTTGGTATGATAGGTAAAATTGGTGAAGGAATTAATTGTAGAAGCAACTTGTTTCATATAAGGGTAATCATGCGACACCCTAATATAGACACATTAATCGACAGTGGATCTCAATCTAATCTAATCTTAGAAGAATTGGTTAAGCAATTGGGGTTAAAAACACAAGTACATCATAATCCTTACACACTTAAATGGATAAGAAATCATCATCAAATGCACATAACAAAGCAATGCACAGTCAAATTTGCAATTTCATCTAAGTATGTGGACAAAGTAACATGTGATGTAGTGCCATTAAGAGAATGTGGATTGGTCTTAGGCAGTCCATATTTATATGATCGTAAGGCAATATTCTACAGGACAAAGACTCAATATCAATTAACCAAAGCAGGTCAAGATTATGTGGTTCATGCTCATCATGTTAAAGAAAATAAAACACTTCAAACAATGGAACAATTAAAGAAGGCAGTGCAAGCAAGCATCAAACCAATAATTGTTTCAAATGAAGTAATCGATCTTAAGCAAGAACAAGAAATGATTGTTGAATGGAAAATCAATCATAAGTTGCTTCAAGATAAGCTCATGTCATGCAAATATTTCAAGTATATCAGCTCATTTGCAGTCATCTTTTTGATGATGTCATTTGTAATGTTGTCTACATGGATTATAGTGGCTTCAGTCAGGTGTAACAGGGTTCAAATGGCTAACAATATACTGTTAGTTGTCATGATTGTGTTACAATTGATCTTGATGAGACAAGTGCATAGGACAGAGTTCAGAGACAGAGGATAAGCTGGGTGGCCTATCCCGAGCTTGTTGACTGGTCAGTAACATTTTGGGGACAAAAAGGTCCTTTAGTGGGGAGGTGTGATCTAGAATCAGATCTAGGAGCCTGACAGGGCTAAAAAATGCTCAAAAAATTAAAGTTCTCAGAATTGGATGAAACCAATTCCATTACGACCGTCTCGTCACGTTGATTCCAGCAGTATATTCATTTCTCAAAACAGACTCTAGATGCGAGAGATATTTCCCTCTGATCAAATTCTCAAACAACTTAAAAGTCAAAGGTCAACTGGTCAAAAATTCAATGCTGATGTCATCATGACATCATCATGCTGATTGTGCAGGAGATGATGTGGCAAGGTACGCTGATGATTGTACAAGATACATGGCAAGCTCTACAAAGGACAAGTGACAAATTCTAGTTCGTTGTAGAGGTACCATGTGGCCCAGTCATGGGATGACATGTGGCACCCTCTTATTGGTGGAATGGTTGAAGTGTAAAAATATAATTGAGGTCTGTGGGGTTTGAACCCATGACCTCCTCCCTCACCCATAAGCTTTCGGGACCCTCCATCTACCATCACACCACTTTGTTTCTTATGATACTATGGTTGCATTATTTTATTTATGTTGAAATTTTGTGTATAGTGGAAAAGGGGAGGGGTCGGGGCCTAGCCCCAGCCCACAACCATACGCTGCCATGTAACCACCCCATATAACTAGGAGCGTGGGGGGGTTTAACTCTTACCACATGCACAAGAGTATTGGATAGGGGCCATCCCTTGGACCCTACACCACCATGTAACCACAACACATGAATTAGAGGGCCTATCCCTCAAGGCTCGGGCTATTCTAGGTTGAGGTCCCATGTTATGCCACAGAACCAGGGCTAGCATGAGTTAAGGGGGGCAGCGCTTAGCCTTTGGGCTAGCACACTGCCCATTTTTAGCCATATGACTGATTAAAGGGGGTGCGCACCGGCCTATTGGGGGCTAAGGCCTAATATTTCATTTATTTTGGGTTTTTAACATTACAGAGTGGATTTTGACTGATATTATGCCCATAAAATGGAGATTTTGGCCATTATTGGGAGATTTTTGACTCTTTTTGAGCCCAGATTTTGGGAGGAAGTTGGGGAATGATAACCAACTACAGATCTATATAAACCAGACCTGATTGAGGCCATAGAGGACAGTCATAGAAAATTTATGCTGAAGGGAAGTCAAGCCAAAGCCATTTTTATGCAGGGAAGCTGTTGAGGAGCAGACATTTGCAGGCCATTTCTGGGAGCTCCGGTCATCCGTTTTGAGTGTCGTTTCTTCCGATGGGTTCTAGAGATATAGAAGAACATGACCAGATTAGTCTTGTAGCCTAATGGCACTGCTACGATGTAATTTTGAGCTTTGAACAGAAATAAAGAAGCCTCCCCCACTAAGACAAAGGCCCGGAGACGTAGGCAATTTTGTGTCGAACTCCATTATCACTTCTCTTGTTATGGTTTGTTGTTCTTATTGCTTCAGTTCAGATCTGTATTTTGTATTATGGCTGTCATATATTCTCTCATCTTCATCCTCTTTCATTAGCTTCTTAAATGGTTAATTAACACATGCAATTAAAAACTCAACCAGAATCACTAAAAGATCTTTTTTGGATCACAAGCGCATGATGACAATGGAGTCGGAGTGCTAAGGGGATTCACGCACATAGGGGAATCAGGGGATGAAAAGAGGATAATCTAAGGATAGGAGAGAATGAAGGAAGAAATGAAGAAGGTAGGGAGGGACTGGGGATGCAAAGAACCAAATAAATTGTATCAGAGGAAGAATATGAGTTTGGAGTATTGTGCAGTGGAAGGAGGTATAAGAGGTGAAATATTGGGGCTAAGAAAGGAGATTCTTGCAATGAGATAGCGTGGAGAGGACCTTGTACAATAGTCCAAATTGTGGAGATACCACACATAAACGGAGAGGAAGAGGAGTTCCATTCCAATCCTATAATAGAAGAGTTGTCAATTCATACTCAGACTGGATCCTGTGTTGAATATATGACCCCATGTGCATCACCACAATCTGAGATAACAATTGAAGACTTATCAAAGTACTTATGGTTATAAAGGGAGGGAAAAATATTAGAAATCAGAGCAATGGAAGTAGGGCATAGAGTTAGAGTCAACCAATGTCGTCAAGAGGAGGGAATACACAAAGAAATATGGAAGGGGTAGAAAACACCCTCAGAATTCCCAAGTTCCAAGGGGTTGGGTTAGAGGACTGAGAATAACATCTATTTTCTGCAAGACAATTTGGGTTGCAAAGAATGTTTAGGATGAGGCCATAAATATTACGTAGTTGGCAACAACATTTAGAGGTTGTGCACTAGTCTTTTAAAATTTTGAGACTTGAGAGATCTAGAATTTGAGGAGAAAAATAATACTAGTCCAATGAATTTTCAAATAAACAAAGAAGAGAGAGATAGAGAAGAATTTACTCCACAATAATTTGAAATTACAAAGAGATCAATCCAATATGTAGAGAGGAATTGATCTTGTCACTAATAATAGCAATTGCCACTAAAAGTAGTGTAAAAATAGCTAAATCACATGCCTAAACCTCTAAAATAGTTAACCCACACCCAACATGAGTATGATAGGTTGAAAAATGAAATTTATCCATAGCTGGCATGAAAAACATGCAAGTTTACTAAAGAAAGGGGGTAAATCCCTAAAATCAAGAGACAATTTCCTTAATTTAAGGAGGAAGTGTGTTCTCCTTCCTTTAGGTATTTAAGCTATGCATGGAGGTTGGAAAGGAGTTATTAAGTGGATTTATAACTAAATGAGTCAAATTCAACTCCCTAAACTTAAGGAAAACTCCCTAAAATCAAGGAAGTTGTCTCCTACCCTCTCTAGAAAGTTGAATCAAGTGAGGGAAAATGCAATGGCATGCATTAACCAATGTCTAGGTGCCTAAGACAAGTAATACACCAAGGGAAGTTAGGATTATTCTCTAACACCACCAATTAATCCTAACTGTAGTGACATAATAAGAAAATCTGAGTCTCGACTACAAGGCCATTTTAGGTACTCAATACAATAATTAACCGCTCATAAAGCAAGGAAAGACTGAAAACCTCAGGGGAACCCCCTCCCCCCCCCCCNNNTAAAAAATGTTAAGTAAACTATGAGATTCTACCCAGTTGTCTCTACCACAACCAAAATATCCTACAAGTCAAAGAATTTCTTCTCAGTGAAGGATTTGGTGAAGATGTCTACAACCTGTTGCTCCATGGGGAAGTACTACAGTGAAATCACTTGATCATGAATCATCCACTGGATGTAATGCATGTGTATATTGATATGATTGGTTCTCTGTCTCTGAATTGGATCAATGGATATCTAAATGATATCATGTTTGTCACAAAATATGACAGTCAATATCTGATATTGAATCCCAAACTTAGAAAGTAAACCCTGCAATCAAATACACTATGTGGCAGCATTCATTGCCCACCTGTACTCTTCTTATGTTGTGGATAAAGCAATAGTTTATTGATTCTTGATTGACCAACAAATTGGACCGGATACAAATCTGAATACATACCCTGAGGTGGACTTATGGTCTGTGTCATCACCAACCCAATATGAATCTGTGTACCCGACCAAAGATAGAGGATAATTAGCTGCATAATAAATACCAAAATTGGGAGTGCCTTTTACATACCAAAGGATTCTCTTAGCATCTTTCCAATTAAGCTCATGGGGCTCCTGCATATACTTGGAAACAACATTCACTGCATAAGAGAGATCAGGACGGGTATCTATGAGGTACAATAAGCTCCCTACCAACTGTCGATAGAGAGTACTGTCTACAAAAGGAGTAGCACTCCATCCTCCAATATGACCCTGGAAAGAAAAGGTGAACCAGTTGGCTTACACTCTGTCATCTAAAACCTGTCAATTATATCCATTGCATACTTGGTTTGTGCCATGTTGATTCCTGAAGTAGACTGTGATATGTCAAGACCAAGAAAATAATGCAACAAACCCATATCACTCATGGAAAATCTATCATGTAAGGAAATCTTAACCCATGAAATATCTGATAAAGAACTCCCTATGATCAATAATTCATCTACGTATAGAAAATTCATCAAAAGGGAGTCATCATGGAGAAGCATATAAACATTTGGATATGATTTACTTCTATGATATCCCCGAGAAAGAAGAAAACCATCCATTTTTGCATACCAAGCTCCAGGAGCTTGTTTAAGCCCATATAATGATTTATTTAACCTTCATACAAGACATGAGTCATGAACATACCCCTATGGTTGATCCATACTTTGAGTTCTAACTAAATAACTCCCTAAACTTAAGGAAAAATCCCTAAAATCAAGGAAGGTGTCTCCTACCCTCTCTAGAAAGTCGAATCAAGTGAGGAAAAATGCACCGGGATGCATTAACCAAGGTCTAGGTGCCTCAGACAAGTAATACACCAAGGAAAGTTAGGATTATGATCTAACAACCCCCCTTAAGCCTAACTATAGTGACATAATAAGAAAATGTGAGGCCCAACTACAAGGCCATTTTAGGTACTCAATATAATAATGAACCCCTCATAAAATGAGAAAAAAGGAAGAATTATCATTAACAGTATTCCACACTCAAAGAGTGAATAATTTACAATAGATATAGGCTACATGAATAACTAATGCATCATAGTAGTGATCTAGAGAGATCTAGACACTAAATAATGGACACTGGAGTGAATTTCCACCTAGTCCTAGTTAACTGATCCATGAAATCATCATTTAACTGAGACACATGTGTGGAAGTGAGAGAGACACATGCAACTCTTGGTGATAAAACCGAGGTTTCCATGCATGAGTGAATTCCACTATTCTAACTAACTATTAATTGAAGAGGAATGCCCTGTTTTGTAGAGAGAATATTCTCATCTAAGGAATCATTCTTGACATTAGACTATCAAACTTAGGAAAATAATTCTAGGTGAGTGTGTAATATCTCCAATACCCCCCCTGAACACTACTAGGGTGTACATGATGAATGGGTCCTGGCAACCAAGGCCATGTTAGGTACCCATTGTACAATGAATATAATAATGAGACACTAAAAAAATGATGAAAGAGGGAAAACCTCATGGGAAACCCCCCCCTCAAATTACAATGCATAAAAAAATATGAGAAGGAACAAAAATCAGTTGCTAAGCAACCCTGTCCTTCACTCCAAGAAGACCTCGCAACTATGCAAGTTTGTGCTCCTTGAAAATTCTGTTGAAGATGTAGATGTTTGCACGGATATGATGAAGTATATGCACCATTGATATGTGCACACATATCCACTTTATCTTCTTGTAATGAAGAAGATCCAAATAAAGTTTGGATGAAATTTTGAAAATGGTACGGTCATTTCTGGAAAAATGTTGAAATTTTGTTGATTTTAAAATGATCATAACTTCACTTCCCGAACTCTATTTTGGATGATTGTTTTTTTGAAATTGGATATTTTTCTGATAGAAATTCAAATATGCAATTTTTTTCTGAAAATATTTGTCATAAAATATCAAAATTGAATCTAATGTGTGTGTCCCCCTTTTTGTCTTATGAGATGCATGCATGGTGCATGCAAAAGTGTCTGCATGTGACTCCTAAGATGCATGCAATATATATTCCACATGAAATTCAGAAAAAAAAAAAAAAAAATCTGAAATGTAGTAGACATCATCTGCAATTAATGTAATACAAATTTGTGCAGATACTTGCGTAGAAGACTCTTCAGAATAAGAGGCTTGATCTTCTAATGGTTTCTCTTCTGGCTCTATCTTTCCAATCTCTTGCAAGCAATCTGCACAATCTTCTTTATTCTCGAATAGAACCTCCAATATGGTCCATAATTCATTTGGAGTTGAGTCTTATGAGCCATAATATACTTGGTGGATAATTTCAGGAGAAATAAACCAGAGGATACATCCTATGGTCATATCTTGTCTATTGAGAAAGTCATTTTTCTCATCGAAAAAATCAAGCTCTACTTCTATTGCAATAGTTATTTGGTATAAGCCTCTGCATCTGAGCTGAAGAAGAATTTTTGGATTCCACTCCAAATAGTTATGAGGTTTGAGAAGTATTGTTGATGAATAATCCATCTTTTTTGCATTCTTCAATCTTCAGTACCTGCAAAAATATACTAGTGTGTTTTTTTCCTAGCAATCCATAGACTTTGATACCATGTAAAATTTTGAGACCTGAGATATCTAGAATTCGATGAGAAAAACAATGCTACTCCAATTAATTTTCAAATAAACAAAGAATAGAGATGTAGAGAATAATTTACTCCACAAGAATGAATTTATTCACAATAATTCGAAATTACAAAGAGATCAATCCAATATGTAGAGAGGAATTGATCTTGTCACTAATAATAGAAATTGCCACTAAACGTAGTGTAAAAATAGCTAAATCACATGCCTAAACCTCTAAAATAGTTAACCCACACCTAACATGAGTATGATAGGTTGGAAAGCGTGATTTATCCATAAATAACATGCAAACCATGCAAGTTTACTAAAGAAAGGGGGTAAATCCCTAAAATCAAGGGACAATTTCCTTGATTTAAGGAGAAAGTGTGCTCTCCTTCATTTAGGTGTTTAAACTATGAATGGAGGTTGGAAAGGAGTTATTAAGTGTAGTTCTAACTAAAGAACTCAAATTTAAATCCGTAAATGTAATATCCCTAGGCCCAAACCCAATTGTAATGTAAATGCAAATGTACTTAAGCTAGTGAGTTGTTTGATAGCATTGTGTATGCACCTTTCATGGCATAATGCACACATGTAAAACACAGTAAAATGATGAAGTGTGCACATTCTTGGATACCGTGCATAGAAACTTAAGTGCATGTGATTTTGAGGCCAGGTAGCCTTTTGTGTATATGTTATGTTTTATAGGCTAGTGAGTGAGTTATTATAAGCTAGGATGCTTATGGTTTTATTAGGCTAGAGAGCCTAGATGATAAAGGCCAGTGCGCCTATTTTTGTATGTCTCATAATTAATATAAAATACATCCTTGCACATAGACCGACCACGATAAAAGATATGGGAGACTAAAATCCACTGGTTAGGGAAAGGGAGGGGCCTACAAGTTAAGGAAAAAGGCTAAGCTAGGGAGCTTAAGCCAAAAAGGAATATTATATTAATATTTTTTAAATCATAAAGTATGGATAATTGTTTTATCCTAAGTTCTAAAGTGGGAGACAAGTGGGCCAAAGTAGCTACCAACATGACAAGTGTCAATTTGGGGACATGCGTACATATTGTTGGGACTTAGTTCACTTTCTCATCTTTTGATAACTCTTGCCATGATTCCATCATTCAGTCATCCATTCAATCATCCATGAGCATGCACACACCCATTGAGCTATCTTTTGTATCTTCGTGACTATATCTGAAACTGTATCCATAGCCATTTTGTGCTCATGTAGCTGGGTAGATTGGGAGCTGGACTAAAGAAACAGGTTGTCAAGACCATGGGATATTGAAGAGGTGGGTTGTCAGGCCCATGAGAAATTTCTCTCTAGGTGAGAGAATTTCAGGGAATTGATTTCCTGAAGGTGTTGAACTGCAGCTATAGTGATCTGAGACTTCCTTTCCAGCCTATTTCTAAAGCCCGAAAAGGAAGTTGGGCAGTCAGAGGACTGTTGAGAAGAGAAGGGGCACACTTCTGTGGGTGGGATAGGCATGTGGGGAATGAGGGACTATGGGTTGTTAGTTTGAGTTGGCACCTGAGACAAAGTATTTCCTATTTTCCATGAGCCTTTAGCCTGGATAAGAATCCATTTACCTGGGTGGATTTTAGTCCCAGCTCGGGGGTGACTCACTGTTGAGAGTAATGAACATTGTGGTCTAATTTTGGGAGGTTCGTGGAAGGTCTACACATAGTTGGTGACATTCCTACCAAGATAAGTTCCAATTGTGTCATAAATTTACATCCTGCATTGTTATTTACATGCTTATTTTTATGGGTTATCATATGTGTGGTTATAACCATGTTTATTTTTATGGGTATTTCCTATATATGATGCATGTATATGTTTATTGTTATCTTGGTGTGAATCTGTGTATTTACAGATGTATTTGTATGTTTATGTTTTATATATAGTGCTTCTGCAATATTTCTATGTGTGTATATTTTAATTGCATGTAGTTCAAAAAATTTATGTGGCATAGCTCAGTTGGATACTGGGTATGTTACAGTATGTTCTGTGGAGAGAACATAAGAGTTCTTTGGCATAGCATGGCCTGGCATGGATGGTCGAGGACGTTACACTAAACTTAAGGAAAACTCCATAAAATCAAGGAAGGTGTCTCCTACCCTCTTTAGAAAGTTGAATCAAGTGGGGGGAAATGCATTGGGATGCATTAACCAATGTCTAGGTGCCTAAGACAAGTAGTACACCAAGGGAAGTTACGATTATGCTCTAAAAATTCTGGTACATGAGGCTACAGATTACCATGTCTATAGGAAAAGCTAGGACTTTAACGTAGATAAGACAATAATTGTTGAAAGAGTTCAAGAAGCCCAATTCTAAGTCACAATCCATTACAGAGTTGAAGGAAATTAAGCATCTGCAAAACGAGTCAGTATGGAATTTTGATCAAAGATTCAGGTATTTGATGAGTATATTGAATTTCCATATCCCTAATCAACAACATCAAGAATGTTTTATTGTGGGACTTCTACCACACATTCGTAGGTCGTTTATTCAAGAGAAGGTAGCATTGTAGCCTAAATATTTAGATATTGTGATGAAATTGGAAGCATCCCCTATAGGATACAGTGGAGGGATGGAACAAGTCCAAACACAATTAGTTTCTTTGATGATTCAATTTGCATAACTCACAAAAGGGAAGGAGAAATGAGAATAATTTCCGTGTACCAATTGTAGGATTGAAGGCCACCATAAGGACGAATTCTAGCATTTGCACATTATTTGGCGACTTGAGCAATGAATCCATTACTAGGATGGGTGTATTGTGAGATATGTAAGAAATGGGGACATCATCCAACTAAGTTTCCATTATTGCAAAAGTATCATAGTAAACCAAGGAACTTATTTTGCAATTTTTACAAGTCAGTCAGACATGAAGAGAAGGATTCCCATGCATTCAATTTGATGAGCGAGCACACTTCAGATATGTATAGAATTTAGGAATAGAATGTTGTGATAGGAGGTGGTCCATAGTATAATAATCATAGAGGATTTAATATGGGAAATAGATGAAATTTTGGCAGAGTTCGAGGAAACATAAATTTTGGCAAAGGAGGAAGAGGGTCGATAATATGTTACAATTGTAATAAACTGGGACACTTAGCCCACAACTACTCGAATCCATGTAAAACATGCACATATTGTAGAGAAATGGACCATGTGATAGAATATTGTCCTCAACTACCTACGAAATGGTAGAAAAGAGGGAATCAGAACCAAAATCCAAATCGGAATGTACAAAAAATATCAGCAGAAAAATGCAATGAAGGGCCTAGAATAACAACTGTTACACATGCAGGAGATAGAACAAAGGCTGATGCGATGAATGTATCGAAGCACACTGATCAATGGGTAAGTAATTTAGCATGACATATGCCAACGTTCGATCCTCATTATGAAAAGGAGATGTATCAGAGTGCAAGAAAAGAGGTTCTTAGATAGGATTGGGAAGCATCAACATCATCTGTGCCTCATGTTGGAGATCACACTATGCCAGATAATCCCCTTGGGAAGGAAAGTACTCTAAAATAATTCCTAATAATTTGCATAGAGATAATAAAAGATGAAACTGTGTTGAATACACTATATGAAATGATTGATCATTGCACACAAGGAAGGGGAACTCCCATCACATAGAGGGTGGTGAATCAGGTATTGCACAGAAAGAGGACCAAAGAATAATTCATAGTTAGTGCACAAATTGGGGAATATGATATGGATAATGTTATGTTGGACTTGGGGTTTGATGTGAATTTTCTACCTAAAAATACTTGGGAGGTGATGGGAAAACCCAAGATAATGTGGTCTACTTTTCATTTAAGGATCATGAATCAACACAAGATAGTACCAATTGGTCAATTGATAGGAGTGCTTGTGAACATAGATGGCATGCATACTGTGGCATAATTTGAATTTATTGAGATCATGGATGATAGTCAACCATATCCATCACTAATGGGACTTAAATGGGCCTTTGATAATTAGGCCATCATTAATATAAAGATGAGGGAAATTGTATTTTAAGTTGGATATTTGAAAGGTACTGCACCATTGGACCCAACAAGAGGAAAGAGCTACATTTAGCTAGCAAGAGGGGACACCATTGACAACTTGTACAACATGAATACGTGGATGGATGATTATGTTAACCCCGTTATTGATGATGCTCTAAGTTGGTGAAGTATTAGTTCATGTGCATCATACTCAGAGGAAGTTCTAGAGCATTGGCCGTAGAGGATGCATGAAGTATAAATGAGACAATGTGCATGTATAAATCAAGCATTGCATTGGATTGGAACAAAGCTATATGATTCAACCAAGTATGATGGATTGACTGATATAAGCTTGTTTGTAAAGGAATTTGAGTTATAGGTACCCAAAAAACAAAGTTTTTTGTCACTAGATGTTGTCCTAGAAGTGATTCCAACCAAATGGTGGGCTGCATACAAAGAAGGGATGGAATATTGGTCGCAGCTTAGAAGACTATTGAAAGTGAGATTTGGTACTGAGGTAGAGAATATTGTGCCAAAGTCTATAGGAGAGAGTGGTCCAGTAGGTCACATTGAGAATTTTAGAACTTTATGGAGTTTAGTACTAGAGATAGAATGGACACATAGATTTATACATACACTAGATACAGTTTCGAAGAACTGGTATTTGGATTTGGAAATGAATAGAGAGACATCAAGATGGGATCAGTTGATCCAAAGATTCAACATGACATTTAAATTTGAACCTAAATCTCCATCAATAAATGCAGCATTATAGGCTATCAAAACCAAAATATTTTCAGAATAAGGGATGATGGAGGTGGTACCAGTGTGAAGTACGCACAGAGTTAATATGGCTCTCCATTCATTATTGGAGTGTTACAATTTTTCTAAGGAATAATATGATGAAGAATATCCTAGGAACGTGAAAGTACATGAAACAGAAGGAGAACATGTAGTAGAAGGACCAAAGATTGATTCTTTTGTGTGCACATAGCCAATAAATATTCGGAAGGTAATCATTGGGATGACAAAGAATCCAAAGTTTGTGCAGATAGGGGATTACTGGAGTGATGAGACAATAGAGAAGATTGCATATTTACTGCATGAATGTCAAGACCTATTCCTAACTATATTTTTAGAGATGAGGGGGATAGTTGGGGACTTATGAAAGATGAATATTTTGTTAAAATTGGGTGTTAAGCCAGTGCAACAGAGACCTTACAGGTTAAATCCTAAGTACAAGGAAAAGGTGAAAGAAAAAATAGACAAAATTTTGGACGTAGGAATCATTGAACTCATGGAGGAACCAGAGTGGATCCTTCCAATGGTACTGCAAGAAAATAACATAGGAGGAATCTGGATTTGCATGGATCTAAGGAAGTTGAATGATGCATGTTTACACGACCCATTTCCAACACAATTCACACATGAGGTATTAGATAATGTAGGAGGGAACGAGACTTATTCTTTCCCAAATGCATTCTCGGGATACCATCAGATAAAAATTGCATAGGAATACTCATACAAGACTACTTTCATGACAGTGTGGGGAATTTATCAATATACAATAATTCCCTTTGGACTGAAAAATGCCCCTACAGTGTTTTCAAGATTTTAGGTTGCAACGTTTAAGGAATTTATTCATAATTTCCTTCAATTATACTTAGATAATTGGATTGTGTTTAGTCTACTGAAGGATCATAAATAAGTACTTAGGCTAATGTTTGATAGGTGTAAACAGTGTCATATTTCCCTAAATTTGAAGAAGTGTATTTTTTTTCATCGTTTGGATTCTTGTTGGGTCATGTGGTCTGCAAGTAGGGATTACTAGTGGATCCGACCAAGATTGCAGTGAGTATGGATTTAGAACCACCTACATCAGTCAGAAAGCTCAGGGAAACTATGGGTCACATAAGATATTATAGGAATTTTATCAAAGGCTATGTGTATATCACAACACCTATGGAAAAGTTGTTGAATAAGGAAGTGCAGTTCCAATGGAACGAGGACTGTTAGAAGGGTTTAGAAACATTAAATATAAAACTAGTGACCACATCGACTTTAATATTTCTATATTGGAAGAAGGAGTTCCATGTTCATGTAGATGTGTCGTCCATATATTTGGGTGCGATACTTTCTCAACTAGAGGAAGGGGATATAGATCACCTAATTTATTTTGCAAGTAGGGAGTTATCTATAACATAGAAGAATTATACTACCACATAACGAGAAGGATTAGAAATGGTGTATGTGCTACATAAGTTCAGACATTACTTATTGGGATCTCACTTTAAGATGTATGCATACTATGTTTCACTAAAATACTTAGTGAAAAATCCAGTGTTGGGGGGGGAGAATATGCATATGGCTACTGTTGTTTCAGGAATACGATTTTTAGGTTGTGGTAAAACCAAGGAAGTTGAATGCAGGACCAGATCATTTATCACGCATACTATCAGGAGAAGATATAGGGAATTTAGATGAAATATTACTAGATGCACAACTATTTGCAGTCAAAATGGTGGATGATTACTTCTCAGACATTGTTCATTTTCTAGGTACAGGAATGGCCCCAACATACATGACAGTTCATAGAAGAAACAACTGGTAGTTAAAAAAATATACTATTAGCTCATTGCATAAAATTTATATAAATTAGGTCTAGATCGAATATTGAGACGATGTGTGTTCGAACATGGCCTATGATACTCACAGAAGCATATGAATGGATTACATGAGGACATTACGCAGGTAAAGAAAATGCACAGAAAATTTTGTGGGCAGGGCTTTGTTGGCCCACACTTCATAAAGAAAATAAATAGCACTGTGCAGTCATGCGATGTTTGTCAAAGGGTGGGAAATCCATCTAGGAGAGATGAAATGCCTTTAAATCCACAATTTACATTGCAATCATTTGATAAATGCGCCATAGACTTTGTGGGGCCAATCAACCCACAAGAAAGAAGATCAGGGGAAAGGTACATAATCTTTGTGACAGAGTATTTGAAAAGATGCAAAGAAGAAGCACCGGTCATATATTTTACCATGAATACTCTTGTACAATTTCTATTTGAGAATGTAGTCACATGATTTGGATGTTCATCCATATTACTCAGTGATCAAGGAACACACTTCCTGAATAAAACAATTTCACCATTGACAAATGAATCTCAAATTCATCATTAGAAGAGTACCCCATATCATCCTCAGGCCAATGGGATAGTAGAAGCTTTCAATAAAATCCTGGAGAATGATTTTGACAAATATCTGCAATGTAGGGAGAGATGATTGGGACTTAAGGGTTCCTTCAATTTTATGGGCCTACAAGACTACAAGAAAAAATTTGACAAGGAAGACACCTTTTAGGTTGGTCTGTGGGAAAGAGGTAATGATGCCAATGGATTTTATTCTACCTATCCTGTGCATTGCATCAATTACTGATCTTTCAGACTCTAGTGTAGTGTAGGATAGATTTTCACAATTGGTACAACCAGAGGAAAATCCGTTTGTAGTAGGTTTCCATGAACAAGTTCAGAAGGAAAGAGAGAAGGCATGGCATGATAGACACATTAAACATAAAAGGTTCCAAGTGGGATATTTAGTATTTCTATATGAAATTAAGTTTATGCAGCATCCATGAAAGTTTCAAATGCATTGGTTAGGACCCTATGTGATTCATCATGTGACGGAGGCAGGTGCTGCACAGTTGGAAACATTGAATGGAGAAGTCCTTGGACAAATTGTGAATGGGAGTCGGTTGAAACTCTATAGAGATAATTGACCATCTGTGCAGTAATCTAGACAATGCCAAAACACATGTACTATAGTAATTGTACTATAGTAGGGAGGAAAGAAACATAAAAACATATAAAATGTAGAAAAAGGAAGAAAACAATTAAAAGGGAGATACCAAAAAAAGGAGATTACAAAGTACAAATAAATAACAATTTGTGAAGAAGGAATGCTTGTCATCCTATCGAGATGAAACTACACCAATTAAGGAAATAATACACAGAAGCAAAATACCATGAACTAAACAAATGTAGGAGCAATAATGGTTGCACAATGTAGTACTAAAAAGACCATTAAAGGAATTAAATCACGAAAATGACAACTACAAAGTGGTAATGATAGGTCATAAAGACATAATATAATCATAAATGGAAAAGACATCAGAAATCACAATAGATTAGTAGTATGAGGATAAAATCCAACGATGGATCTAGTAATAAAGCCACATTATTTAACCATTCATCAACCCCATTGGCATATTGGACATGTTAGTTAAGGTGCAAAGGGACATGAACAAATGAAAAGGTGGTACAAAAAAAGTTGAGGATTGAGATGCCTTATTTATTGTTATTACGAGCAACATTCAAGAAAGAGAGAACTGAGAACAAGAGAAGATCCATGAAGGAGAAACAAAGCCAAAGTAGTTTTCAAGGATTAAATGATTTTACAACAATGGCACCACTGAAAGCACCCATTCCCATACCAAAGAATGGTCGCACAAAGGAATCACAAGTAGAACCAGAGGTACTGAATTTTTAGGATACTTTGGGAGCAGTTTCATCCTCGGAGCCATGGTTCCCATGTGATTACATTCCACCATGAAAAGATGATGCCCCACCAATGACACTGCCAAATAATGTTAACCACATATTGGTGATGCTCTATATACTAGAAGGGCTCATCATCGACTACGATATGATGGGGAAGGTGTCACAACTCAGATATGCAAACCATGACATTAGAGACATGGAGAAGTTCCCCGAACTAGTTCCCTACCACTATCTGGAGTTGAAATTAGACCCAACAACAAACTAGACCATACCTATACCCCATGTATGGGCTAGAGGAATGGAGTAAGAAGGCCTACTCAACCTGTTTGACATCCCACACTTCGGAAGGACAAATGAATTAAATGCATGTGCTAATTTTCTCCAATCTTACATGCATAGAGAATATCTACGGCTGGATATAAAAATCTCAATAGGCACATAATTTATTGCAAGAATCACAGGTTTACTGACAGGGGTGGAAGACCTCACCATGATTTTTTCCGATAGAAACACAGATAGGTTCTTATCAGAGGCCATGAAAAAAAAGTTTCACATTGTTAGAGGGGTGTGCGTCTTGGATTTGTGAAGCATGTGTGACCCCACTATTAGACTTGTGACACAAGATTTAGCATGAAACATTTTACAAAAATGTAGGAAGGATAAAGTTTCAATAGGAGTGATAGTTGTGGAAAAACAATGTGTGGAAGGGACTTCAATCATTTGGGTTCCCTTGATATTAAACCAATTTCTTATTGACTACATTGACACACAAGATAGAGGCATCGAGTTCCATTATCCATGGCTTCTAATTTTTCTTACATTCACATCATAGGAAGAGCCAAAGGAGGCGCAGTTCACATGCCTAAGAGGGAAATCATGTTTAGTAGCAAAATAACAAAACTTCTGGTATACAAAAAATGAATGGCACCAAACAAACAACAATGTAGAATTTTTTCTCTATGTTGAAAGGACCTGATAGTGAATTAAGGACACACTGTGCATAAAACCACAATTGGTGGAATCATATGCATTAGTCGTGTAGTTTCAAGAAGATCAATATCATATATACATCCAGGAAAAGAAGGACCCGAGAGAGGAGTGGGTCCAGATGAAGTACAAGGTTACTAAAGAAGATATCTAGCTAATCATGTAAGATTGGGACCCAGATTGGAAGACCCCTGCAGATGGAACTAAGACAACACAACCTGGTAATTAAGAGGAAAAACAACACAAAATATAAGAAATGATCAGGAACATGGTCAAGGAAATGGTGCAAGGGATGTACCATATAGTACACCATTGATAGAAAAAACACAACAGATAGCACCTGAGATGGGAAAGAAAAGAAAGGCAAGGAGAACGGTCAAGTAGGAGGTGCATGCAAGAAGGAAAAAGTGCACAAGGAATTGACCTTTTATACACTGACGGATGATGACATGGACCGAATTGGTTACCAAGTAAAGGATGCCATTGAGGAGGTAGTTTAAAAAGTGACACTATGGTAGGAAAAAAATGGTAATAATATGTAAGAGAGGTTGAATGAATTGCAGCAATGGTTGGAAATAGTAAGCCTCGCATCAAAAAGAATATCCACAGAAGGACTACCAGCAGGCACGATGGGAGAAGTAGAAGCTACCACTTCTCACTTCTCACAAATAGTTGAAGGATGCAGAGTGATAAAAATCTCAGTAGATGCACTCATGTTCCCCACACCTGGGCTACAAGAATAAGTACAAAGACTAAGTCACTTAGACTTAGTCATATCATAGATTCCCATAATAGTGTTACAGGGATTGAAAATAGGTATTTTGTAGGCATTACAAATCCACATAGACACCGCTTCTAATGAGTGGATAAACGTTGCAGAGGAAAAGACAGAACTATAGAAGGAATACACAACCTCCCTCCATGAAAAGAGCGTAGTTGATAAAAATGTTGAAATCATATTGAAGGAGAAGAGTGAGGCCAAAGAGAAGGCTAAGAAAGCAATGAGGGAGAAGGATGAAGCCTAGCAAATGGTCATCCAAAATTTGTGTAAAGAAATCCTAGAGACATTGATCATAGTAGAAGCCATAGTGGAGGAACAAATTTCAAATATTGGCGTAGTCATCAAAGGCTTCCACATGTGGATTGAGGACCTAGAGTTGTACAGTACATTGGGAAAACCTCCAGAGTAGAGGGCAGGATGAGAGAGAAAATAAATGACCATAGTAGCTAACATCAATAATATGGAGGAAGAATGCACAAAACTCTGAGGAATGTGAAAAAATATGGAAATACTTGATAGAAGATCTAGAAATGAAGGTCATGGAAGAAAAATTAAGGGATGCATAGGAAGAAGGAGAAGAAAGCTTCAAAGAGCATAAACACCCTTCCACTGGCTGAAAGAATGATGACCATTTTGGCATAGAGGCAGTCATCCATAGAAGTTGAAAAGATGTGGGATTAGTAGAAGATCCTTCAGTAGCGCTTAGGACTGCTACAAGAAGAAGCACTCAAGGCGATAGGAGAAATGCCAATCGTGCAGGGCAAGGTGAAGCAATAAGCACATGAAATAGAAGAAAATCTTACATCCTTGTATGTGCAGGTTGTACAAGAAATTGTGGAAACAAAGGAAGAAATAATAAAGGAAGTTGCAGAAGATAAGGATGCCCCCCAAAAGTTCATCCAAGCATGGAGGAACACTCAACATGTAACATCCAGTTCCACTGAACACATTTTACATTGACTATTTCTTAGAGGACACTTGTGATCAAGTGATATGGTTATGATACATTATGATTTTTGCTTTGATTATGAGATGTTCTATGTTGAGTATTGAGATGTTCTATGTTATTTTTCTAGATGTATATATCGACAGGTATTATGATGAGGTTTCCCGAGTGTTCAGGAAACGTGATAGGTTGAGGATATTGATGGAATCAACAGACTCCCTTGGAATCTGGATTCAGTTAAGGAGTGGACCTATATTTTGGTTTGAGTATTGATTTACATGCATGTGTTATATGATGATTTCAGTATGGATATTATGTATATGGATTATTGAAATTTTCCTTGTCAATGGATGCAGGATTGGTGAAACTTTCTATTCCAACTCACACATGGAGTAAAGGGGTCATACACAAAAACCAGACAGATGAGGTAGAGGTGTGGTAGCATCCCTAGCACATCCTTCTAGCACTCTCACAGTGACCTGAATTGAAGGTTAACAATTACCTCATTCAGAGAGGTCCACGATGTCATCAGGGTAGTTTGAGACAGTCGCTCACAGAGAATTATAAGGGGTGCGCAATACAGTGGAATACTTACTCCTTAGAAAATCTCTTAGTCTCTCACAAGGTCGACTAGTGGAGTGTTGACTCCAAGTGTTTGAAAAAATTCCAAACTAGTCAATGGATAGTGGCACCTTTGGAGCATGTAAGTTCATCTTGAAGGGCACATCATGTAATAAAAAATGTGAGTCAATAAAAAATTAAAAGGCCTAGAAAATAAAACAAAATGTTTAGACTTTGTTAGAATGGAGCATACAATTAATTATTTAATTATAAACTATAAAAATAACAAGAGTATAAGTTTAAGATGTTAGACTAAATAAAAAATTAAAAGGGAATAAAGGGACTTAGACTAGTAAACTATGTAAAAGAAGAAATACAAATAAAAATTCGGTATGTGCACATGTGTGCATGAAAATAATAAAAAGGAAATTTTAAATAAAAAAAATAAATTCATTAGAGAATAGGTGGTTAACAAAGAGTTAGTATCCTAAGTCAATCCCCCAATAAATCCTAACTAAAAGAAGACTCCTAATCAAACTCAAACTGAATTTTAGTTAGGGGACACAATAAAGGAGGGATTGGGGAACTAAGAGAAAACTAGGAGAAAAAATAGGAAGAAACTGGGGAATGTGAGGGAAAATGCCTAATTAATTAAAATAAAAAGGAAATTAAGATGTGCAACTTCGGGAGAGTGTGACATGTGTAGTGGGTGAGTAATCCTTAATTTAATTAATTAAAATTGTTTATTTATGCATGAGAGGACATGTGTCAATGCAATTTTTCCTATAAAATAAATGGTGAGGAAGAGAGAAATAACCTATTGTTGGATGATTGTTATGCTTCTAAAATTTCTACTGACTAGTTTACTTTTGGAGAATTGGGATGAAAACGTGTGCAAGAGGTGGGAGCCTCTCCTTGCAAGGGAAAGTTTGTGCTATTGAGTTTTGGGTTTTCTATGTGCAGCTCCTTTACGGCTTGGGGGGGGGGTAAGGGGGTAGAAGATTACCCTAACATTGGATGGGAGGTATCGTTGAGAAAAGTAGGGTTTTATTTGTAGTGTTGGAAAGGTAGTGCAGAAATAGTATTCATAAAATTCATAAGTATGGAATATGTGCATAGAAGAACAAGAAGAAGAAAAGCAAGATAGCCTCAGGAGTGCGCAATTGAGGAAGAAAGTAGAGGCATAAAGTAGAGGAATAAAGATAGAGTACAAAGAAGGAGAAAAGAAAGGAAAGAAGTTCAACATGCTAAGAACAAAAATCAGAGCGCAAAAGAAGCATGCAGATGGAAAAGAAAGAAAATAAATCTTGATTAGTGAGAAAAGTAGGGTTTTAAGCCCTATAATTCATGTATAAATATGCAATGGGTTGGGAAGATAGGAGTTTGGTTGTTTTTTTGTTCAGTTGGGTTTTATTCTCTTGAAAGAGTTTATGTCTAAATGTTAAGGAGATGTTGCAGAGAGAGAGGATTTCATTGTATAACATCTAAGATATATGCAGAAAAACATAGCATGATGTATCTTTTGTAAGTGCAATGCACAAGCCTGATACAATTGCATAAAGAATAATAGAGAAGCGAGTTGTCATGGATGTTGCCCAAATTTGGGTGAACCATGCTAACTACTCTGTTTACTTGTCCTTTATGTGATGGATCATGAATATTTTTTGTATGCATGTTATATTATATCTATTCCTTACATGATATTTGTGCAATAGTTATGAATGTTACAGTACTTGGTTTATGTTGCAATATAAACTATGATGATAATACATAATTGAATTCACTAAGTAACCTAAGGAGATAAAATACATAATTATAATGTGCACAGAACCAATAAGTAATAATGGCAAGGAGGATCACCTCCCTGTCCCTTACTACTACAAAAAATCAGTTCCTGCAGCCCCAATAGATGCCTCGGGTGAGACTTCACTTAAATGTAGGTGATGTTGAAAGGGTCGGTGTCTGAAGGGTTTTGTTGCTCAAGATAACTCGAAACTAGGTTCTTACAATCATACACACATGCCAACACTAGTATAGGCTAGAAAAATTAATAAAAAAATTGGAAAACAAAAGACAAACTTAACGAGCAAATATTCATTTCTAACCAATTCCTCTACTCCAGGAAAAATGGTGAGGTCATATTTGATAAAACAAAAATGCACATAAATGGTGAGATATTCCTATATCCATTGAAAACCTAAGTGGTTCTCTATATATGATTATATATCCACTAGAGAAGAGGGCCCCAAACAATATATCTACTTAAGTCATATGAAAAAAATTCAATGTAGAATTTATTCAAGGAGACAAAGATCGGTAACCCACTCCGATACCATGTTAGATTAGGAAAAAATAAAATAAAATATACCAAAGAATATAACTAGTCTAATCACCCGGATGGGGTGACACAAGGCGAAAGTGGGAGGACACCTGGGTGGGACAGCTGGCGAATATATTTATTGCCCCAAGCCGCCACCCCCAAGAATATAACTCCCCATGCAGTGATTTTGCAAGGAATTCAACTTAATGTGCCTGGGAAAGCACCCGGATGCGTGTTCCAGCCAGTTTTCTGGTACCAAGAGATTGAACCCGTCCTGTCAGCCTTCAATGGCAATGGAAGAGGTTTCAATTTCCCTCAGCGACGTTAAAATCATCCATGGGGCGCTCATTCTCCTGCTCATTTCTAGTTATCCCTCCATCAGTGTGTCTCTCAGCCCTCCCAACTTATCCATTTTCTCTCTATGTGTTCTCTGCATCTACCCAGACCACCATTTCCATTTCACCACCCATGTGATTTTCTCCACCATGACATGGGAAAGAGGCAAACCCAGACGAGAAGGAAAAAATAAAAATGCCTACACCCATGACAAGAGACTCACTGCCTCCCAACGAGCTCTAATTTCCCACTTCAGTCATCCCTGCACTCACACTAGCAATGCTTAGTCCACCATGCACACCCCAAATTTGGGAATCTCATCTCCAATTACCCAGGCCTCCCTATGCACTCCAAAGGAGGATACCCCATCCCCCACCATGCATTCTCAACCACTTTCTCTTCTCTCAACGACCATCGTTTCATGAATAAATATTATTCCGAGTCTCAACTTGGATAAAGGGGAGGCTCCACCTCCTCTTCAGCATGCAGGGCCACCCTCTTCTTCTCAGCCAGGCCCAATCCTGGAGCTTAAGAAAGATCTACCTCTGCTTCTGTCCCCGACTTTCAGCCTCGTCGGTGGGAAGGTGGTTTTATTGTAGAGGAGGAGATCCCTCCAAGTTGGAAAGTTTTATAAGGTGGAGAGAACATATATTATCTATCCGAGGAGCACCTTGAACTCCTTTTTGATATCAAGCAATGGTAGGACAAGCAGGCACAAGGACAGTGAATCATCAACCAACGCTTGGATTTTCTTTTTAAGGCCTTCTCAGACACCCCAAGGTCTTCAAGCTACCCAACTTGCAAGAATAAGTATGTCCCAGCCTTCACTTCTAATGGAGGCCCATGTTCCCCTTTGGTTTGAAGCAGCCTACCCCAAAATCTATTTTCTGTCAGTTACAGTATCCAATTTTCTTTACAGTTGTATATCTAGCATAGTAATGGTGGCCCTGCATGTAGCACGCCCTAGGTTAGCTAGTTGGAACGAAGTTCCATTAGAAACTTTTAGTATTTTTGTCAATTTTACAAACAATTCCACAACCATGATAGAATTATCATCGCTTGGAGCCACATGTCTTTTTTTTTCCAGGTGTCTGCCAAGCGACTTACCATTGTAAACTGATGATATAATACAAGGATCCACCTTTTTATTTACAAAAAAATATATAACTAGCCTAATATTTTATAGAAAGCATAAAATAAATCAACAAATCAAAGAATACAAGAAATAAAATAGATAATACAAACACAATTTACATGCTAAAACCCCTGAATGGGGAAACATCCATGAAATTCAGTCTTTTATTCTTCAGGAAAAATCTCCAATATTACAATGCAAGATTGTAATGTCCCCAAGGCTGAGCCCAGTAGTAAATCTTGTTTATGAAATGAGTTGAAATTTTTTTTTATAGGCTGGTGAGCCAAGTTTATATAAGATGGTGGGATTATGTGATTATTAGGCCAGAGAGACTAAGTGTTGAAGGCCGAGAGCCTGATTTTGTACATGTATCTATGCAGAACATTAATAAAATTATAAACACCACTGCGTACAGACCAACCATGATGAATGAGTGATGGGGGACTAAGCTTCCACTGAGTGGGCAAGGGATTAGGGGATGGAAGGTGAGAAAAGGGACTAAGTGTTGAGCCTAGGGGCTTAAGTCCTTCGGAATAATATTTTAATATTATTCCAAAAGACATGTGAATCGTATGTTTTATCCTAAGTTCTTTTTGGAAGGAATGCATGCAGTTGCATGGGTGAAAAGTGTCAACCCAGGCACATGCAAATAAAATGGCTGAGATGAGCCGTGTTGGGGGTTTCTCCTCCATTCCACTGTCGACTGTCTGAACGTGAGTCATGTTTGAACTCTACAAGAATACCCTAGTGCAACCCTAAAAGCCGAAAAGACTGTGTTTATTTCTGAGATAGCCGATACAACATCTGTCTGAACAGTTTGAGCCTATGTGTTGGATCTCTATACACCTTGTGCAATCCCGAAACCAAAACCGTGAGTCTATTTCGTCATTGTTGAGCCTGTTTGGGAAGTCCGTGTCTATTTTCCCAGTTGGTTGTTGTGGCCACAAAGTGCTAGACTGTGCATGGCTTACTGGCTAGTGTGAGTTCATGCTTAGCCTGTGTGTAATCTCTCTCTAGGTGAGGGAGGTGATTGTTGTTGGAAGAGGTAGGTGTTCAAGCCTATGAACAACTCTCTCCAGGTGAGAGAGTTTGTTGGGAAGCGGTTTCTTCCAGAGAGTGTCCAGCACCAGCTTCGGGCTCTGAGACTTTCTAATCTGGCCTGTTGCAGAGACCCAGAGAGGGAGGTGTAGCACCAATGGACTGTGCTTGTGAAGTTGTATATTCCCAGGCGGAACAGGCATGTGGAGAATGAGATTCCGGGAGTAGTGGGCGTAAGATGGCATCTTGGGAAGAATCCTTCCAGTCATTCTGTGAAGTTTTCCCTATAACCTCAGCCTAGCCTAGGATTCCTTACCTTGGGGTGGAGCTTAGTCCCAACTTAGGGGTGAACCACTATTGATCTTGATGAGAAGCATGGTCTAAGGTTGGGAGGTTAGTGGAAGGCCTGCATGTGGTTGGTGGAATTACCATTGTTTCAAAGACAAGTACCAGACGATGTTTTAATTATGTGTTGCATGTCTGTGGATTTATATTTATCATGTATTCTACTATGCATATGAATGAATGTTAATTCTAGGGATTATTTATGTCAGTAGTAATTTTGTGTTGACTCTAAGTTTAAATGTGTTTAACCTGTTTTAAATGCATGTTATTAATTAAGCATAAAATGATGTTGTTGAGCAAAGTAGTGTCTGCCCAGCCAGTGGGTTGGATGACGGTTGGGGGAGCATTACAGAATGGTTATAGAGCGTTATAGTATGAAAGAGTGCTATATAATGGTGTTAGAGCCAAGGTTTCGACACTTAGCCTAGATGGGCCAGTTGAGTGGTATTTGGACCGAGGGTTTGAGGATAAATTGTGTCTGGAGGACCAATTTCAGACCTTTGAATGCTCCTGAGTGTCAAGGAATTAATTGACCGTGTTACCAAGCTCAGGAGGTGTAGCGGTGTTATAAAACTGCAGCCGGTGTGGTATATGGCCATAGGGAGAGAGAGAACTCCACACCAAAAGTGTTGGAGCCTTAGGATATGTTCAAGAGGAAAGGAGAACCCTCACGACCATCAGATCTAGAGAACGTGCACAAGGTTTAAAAACCTTTGGAGTTGCATAGGAGTGTGGAAATCACGGTACGTGAAATCCCGAAATCATGAGGACCGTCTATCGGAGGGACACGTGGCTGTCGATCGACATTTAGGAATCCGGGAAACCAAAGGGAAAGATCCCTTGTTTTCGCAAGTCATGAAACCCCAATTACCGAAAATCCAAAAACCCGAAGTCCCGAAATATTCGAAGACGGAAGAACTGACCTAAAATCCTCAAAAGATCTACACCATAGATCGTAGGATAGGAACTTGAACCATTGGATCATTTCAGAATTCAAGGATTGAAATGACGAGAGACTTGGAGTTGCTACATCGTAAACTCCCGGTTACCGAAAACCTGAAACCCTGAAATCCTGAAACACCGAAAGGATCTATGTCGTAGATCTGAGAGAGGTCTAATCGTTGGATTTCACTTGGAAGGGATGTCGGCACATGGATCTGTACCACGTGCTAGTGGGTCAAGAAGAAAAGTGAGAGTGGTGGGACTCAATGACATCACCAAAGGTGACATGGACCCTCTTGAGTGTGCCACTTGCCATGGTGGATGTGGGAGACAGTTGTGCTCTGTGGATTCAGAGGGTAAAGGAAATAGAATTTTCAGAATTCGGGGATTGAAATGATGAGAGACTTGGAGTCGCTACATCGTGAACTCCTGGGCACCGAAGACCCGAAAACTGAAGTGCCAAAATCCCAAAATTTTAGAAGACAAAAGAACCGTCGAGGATTCAACTATTGCATCCTCGTGGACCAAAACCCCGAAACCCGAAGTCCCGAAGTCTTGAAAATTGCAGAGCCGAGCAGAGCTCGGAAAATTCGTGAAATTGAAACATTTTCTTAAATTGGATTGTTTATGAATGATGAAGGAATTATCAAGAAACGAAGGCCTAACAAATTCTAGTCATCTGTGCATTTGTATTACAGAAGGTTGACGAGTGCCAGAACAGATTTGAATTGCCACAAAGTGCAAAGAAATGGAAGAGACACATAATGCTTCCAGTTCATAAAATGAAGCTCATAAGAGATAGCGTAGAACTTTTGTATGTAGAGTGTGCATATCCAGTGCAAGGAGTGCTTATAGAGGGAACTTGTTTTAAGTTCGAAAGACTCCAGGAGATAAGCATAGAGGGTGCTAGGAGGGCACCAGAAATTCTTTTGGAAAACACCATCAAAGCCTTTGAAATATTTGAAATACTTCAAGTTATGGAGGAAGTCCATTCCAAAAGAATTGATGCCAAGATATTTGGAAAGAAGTCATTGAGAACCTGAATGGACAGTAGGAATCCTTGGAGGTAAGACCGTGCAGAGGAAAGCACTGAGAAACAGAATCACTGAGGGTTCTATGGAAGCTCTGCCAAGAGGGCATTGAGAAAGTGCATAGAGTGCACAGAAGAACTCTATTATGAGATCAGAGGAAGGAGAAGTGTCGAGAAGGAAGATAGAATTTCTGAGAATTCTGTGAGACTCTGCCAAGAGGGCATTGAGAAAATGCACAGGATGCATTGAGGAGAACTCTATTTTGAGTTCAGTGAGAGGACATAGTCACTGAGGATTATGGATAACTTTTCTAGGAAGGGCATCGAGTTGGTGAAAGTGTGCACAGAAGGAACTCTTTCAAGTTTTGAGATAGGAGAAGTGTCACATGAAGACACTCACAGGTTTACTGAACACCCTGTAGGCTCAACAAAGCATGCTTGAGAAAGAAGTTGCCAGAGGGCACCAATATCCTTTTGAAGGAGAAGGCAAGGGTTGAATCCCTTAGAGGTTCAAGTTCTGAAGCTCAGGAAGGATAGTGTTGTTGTGCACAAAGTAACAACAAAGAGGAGTAGGAGGTCGAGAAACCCTTCGAGGTTTCACAGTTGACAAAGCTCAGGAGGGATAGCATTCCTAGAACACAAGCAATATTCAAAGGAATTGAGCTCACAGGGGAAGTGAAGGTTTAGGCCTTTGAAATTTTGGAAAATATTCCAAGGGGAAGGAATAAGTTCTAAAGCTCAGGAGGGAGCATATTTGTCATTAGATCAATTGGAGAGGAAGAGATATTGGTCGTCAGATCTAGTGCAAAGAACCGATAGTCATCGGATCCAGAGCAAGGCACACAGAGTTTAACCTCTGGGAGGTTGCAAAGGAGAGGAGCCATATGGACGGTGGAGACACTTCATGGAGGAAGTGTCGAAGTTGCGATAGTCATTGGATTTTGCAGAGAAGTGACAGGATTAAGGTCGAGTATCTTTTGATACTTCGAAGCTCAGAAAGGATAGCGACTGTCAGATTCGGGTCAACGATAGTTGTTGATCTCATTCAAGAAATCGTGAATTCAGGGTTCATGAGTTCGGAGGGTAGACCAAATTCTTGGTTCCATGAAGTCCTGAGTCATGAGGATTAGGGAAGGAGATCCAAACCATTTGATCCGAGCCATGGGAGAATCGTTGGATCATAACTTCTGCGTGGTATTGCATATCGAGGGTTTAGGGGTTGAAGGAAATTCTTTTTGACTTTGAGGTCGCGAAGTGTTGAGTGCCGAGGGCTCATAGAACACATGGCACATCCATTAGGTGGGGACCGTGTGGTTGACAAGTGGCATAACAATAAGCACCCATAGAAAGGGGAAGCAGGTGACAAATGTTGGACACACATCACCTAGAAAGGAGCCAACTCATCATTGACTTTCGTGTCTCGGGGATTCACAAAGGAGGAGCACGAGGGCTCAACACTCCAACTCGTGAAGTCACGAGTTGTGAGTAGTGCTAACACTTAGCCCTAGCCAGTGGTTATGTGTGGAAGGCACTAACAAGGAGGATCCATACCCATATCACATCTCGGGTATCGACATCTGGAGAAAGAGGAGTCGAGGGTCTTCGACTCACGAACTCACGAGTTCAAGAGGCTCTTGCACTAAGGTAAGGTTGTGGTCACATGTAAATGTGAGGCTCACACCTGGAATCAAGTTGTGCAGGGCAGGTTTTCATGAAGGACTTGTGGATCAAATTCATTGGAGGTTCCAGCAGGGAATCAAAGGAGCTGCTTCGACCTGAGGATAATTTAGAACGATCCTATGTGGATCTTGGCCCGAGGGTCGGAGGTCTATGTCAAAGCTGAAGTGTTGGTTATAAGTTTGATAAAAGAAGCATGAAACCTTCTACCGCTATCAGATATCTAGGTAGTATAATTTTTAATGGCAGCCATGCAGGTATGAGTTTTTATTACTCTTTTTGCATAACTGTTGAAAGGAAATTTTGGTAAGAATTTCCTCAGCCAGAGATATGTTAAAAAATCACATGATTATATGATTGAATGCATACCACTGGATGTGGTTGTTGCACCTCTTTCATCACCTTGGTGAGCACAATCGAGGTGATTGCAAGCTCAGTTGGGTCTGCTGAGCAGGACAACTGTAGAGAAAAGAGTTAGAGAAAGAAAAACAAAACTATAATTAAGAATTAAACTAATAGATGCAATAAAAACAAAATTCATGAGCATAGGGACATAGAAACAAAAAGAACCATAAGACCCATGTCACCAATGTTTGAGGCTGATCTATTGATGAAAAAAAAGCACCAAGAAGAAAGGGGACTATGAGTCCCTTCTTCCTCCAAGGGAAGGTTCTTGGACCCTCACTAGCTAGCTCTTTTTACAACAAAGAAAATGGAAAATGGTGATAAAAGAACTCTTCAAAAATCCACTCAATGGTGAGGTGGATTGTCCAATGTAATGGTGCCAAAATGCTATTGTCAAGGATGGAGTCCTTAAAACAATATAGGCAGCATAACATTACTTTGAATTCCTTGAGAAAATGAGGTGCATTCATGGCTTTTTATAACATTGCTTTAGGTTATTGTTTAACTGCTTTGTAGTGTGAAAAGAGGCCATTTCGGGCATTATTAGGTCTTTGACCAGCCCACCATTCGGATTCAGCCTAGATTTGAGGGTCAAATTGGCTTGGGAGCTGAACCATAAGTGGTTGGGAGGTCGACCACTTCAATAAATGCATCGTTTAGCATGTGCGTGGATTTTTTCGCTAACAGTCGTGCATCATGCGCCTATGCGCGCTTTCTACGTTCCTGTTCTGCGCATGTGCGCGCGCCCAATGTATGCAAAGCGCTCTTCAATTTTTCACTACTTTGTATAGTTTTTTTGACCTTTTTGAATGCTGTGGTATTAATTCAAGTTCATGAATGACTTCATCACTCTTTGACGATGCTGAGTTCTTGTAACCATGTGCGGATGAACTTTCAGTGATTACAGATGCCCCTTGATGGATGAGGTTAGGAACATACGTATAGCCGAAATCCATCAATGTTTCTTCTACTGAGAATGTTGTTGTAAGAGAGAGTAATAGTGTGAGTTTCCAGAGAAACCCGTTGGAGGGAAAAAGGAACTGGCAGGACCCGACCTTCCATGAGGTGTGTAAAAGATAAAACTGTGTACAAACGAGGCGGGCATGCCCCATGATCGTGTCATGTAACTCTGAAAAATATGACTGAAGCGTTGTTGTAGACAACTGCAGTGCCCTCGGGGGAGATTGTGATAAAGGAAAAAGACAATTTTTTAAATGAACATACTCTGAATAGTAGGCAGTGATCATGGTAATAAGTAGCAGCGATTATGTGGGCATTGATAGCCCAGCCAAGTTCAGAGGTCTTCGGCAAATGAGAGAAATAACTGCAATAGTCCCAAAGTAAGACCCACCGTAACATGATAAAGTTTTGGCATCGAATGTTATGGGGGTTAGCGACAGCAGAGAGCAATGGTGTTTCACCCTATGCTGTCCGAGATCTCTCATTGAGTGGAAAATGAGAATCAAGATACCGTCGCCCTTCTGCAAAATTGTGCTAATGTCGACAAAAGGGGAACACGACTCCCAGAAGCAAAGGGCTTCATGAAATCTACTGAGGTGATGAAGTGGTAGAGGTACATGGATGAATTCAAGATGCGGGAAGACTCAAGACTTCCCTTGGTTGGAGGATTCATGAGATAAAAAGTGGCCGCAACCGTGTAACGAGGTTGAGTGTCAGGGGGATGACAAGACTAGTGATAAGTTGTGCCAGAGGCAGGACAAGGTGAAAAAATTTAGAGGGTAAAGGTAAGTGACCTGTGGGATACTCTGAAGATATGGATGAGGCCGACAAGGGTAGATGATAAGTAGTGCTCCAACCAAGGGTGACATGGGTTGCAGGTGGCCAAAAAAGGAAAGCAGGTCGCCCAAAGGTGACGACAAAAAGGGAATGTAATGACTGGAAAATAAAGGTGTTTGTACAATAAATAATGAATAATGTTTGGGGAGAAATGTACAAATACAGAAATGGGTGCCCCAGTGTGATATGGGTGGCCCACGTAGGGAAGCATGTGCTTGGAAAACTAATGAAGGGTGGGGGCCCCATTGGTGAGTTTCTGTATGAGGTAGGTGAAATGAAGGTAGGTTCGCAGATGGGAAAACTGATTGTGGATGAAATGGAGGGTTCATGATACTACGGATGTGCAGGTAAAAATAGAACCGAGAAGAGATAATATGGGAGTCCCTGTGGGAAAGCTAGCAAAATGAGGAGGAGTATGTGGTTGATTCGCGACATAATGAAAGACTATCGGGACTCCCATCCCTAAAGGGTAATGAAAAACATCATGAGTGTCAAAAAGTGTCAAAAGGGGCTATGAATGGGACAACTCATGTGGGTAAGAATGCTACCGGCTAACAGTACTGATGATGCAAATGGAGGCGTGGGTACTGCAGAGCCGGAAATGGGGATCCTAGAGGAAAATATCAGAGGGTGTGACTGGAAATGAAAGTGTGATACAGCAGGAAAGCCTACATGCCAGTGTTGAGTATATACCTGAAGGGGTTGTGCTGATATATGATGGTCAAGTACCTGCACACATGAAAACCAAATACCCAAATTGAATGATATCTAAAGAGAAGCGAAGATATGAGCATGTATTTGATAAGTGTAAATATGTACGTGCGTACCTGACCAGGGTATGAAAAAGGGCACCCCGGGGGCCCAGGATGAAAATAGGTCCAGGGACTGCTATGATGTAGATGGAGGGATGCTGATCCCGTGGCTGAAGAAGGATCAAGAAATGGGCACCGTGGGCTCCCGGAATTATGAGGGGAAGTTTGGCAAAAATGCCTATATATAGCTGTAGGGCCCACATTGCCACCTCATTTGTACCTACGGCAATAGTGATTGGACTAGCATTTTTTCAGAGGAGATTGGGAGATTCAGGGAGGAAGAGGCAGTCAATTGAGGATCTGCGAGTATCAGGTTAGTGGTCTGATCATCCTGCATAGAAATAGGATTTCAATTTTTGGGCAAGGGCTGTACGGAGGGCCGTACAGAGGTATTTAGGGGGTATGGGCCCCACATGCGCGGGCGATTCGGTAATAGGCGTGCATACATGCATGTCTGGCCACCCGATATCCATGCATGGGGGCACGGTAGAGGGAATTTAAGGCGCACTCTAAGGGCGCGCCTGTGGGGTGAACAGGCACGCATAAGTGTGCGTCTGTAGGTTGAATAGGCATGCAGTTGTGTGCACCTGTATGGTGAACAGGTGCACCTGGGAGCGCACCTGTGAAGAAAACAGGTGCACATTGATGCACACCTGTGTAGTGAACAGGTGCGCACATATGCGCACCTATGTAGTGAATAGGTGCGCATGTGTCCACGCCTAGGAGGCAAGGTTGAAGTGTATAAAATGAGTCTTTTTGATGTTTTGATTGTTTCGTGAGCTGATAGATGACTCTGTGTTGTGTCTGTAGGTGGACGTTTGTGATGATGCCAGTGGGTTGGCGAGAGCGAGACTAGTCTCAGCTGCAAGACACCATGGCTATTGAGGAGCCCGGTGTGCATGCGAATTTGGCAACCTGTGGGTTGCTAAAGTTTTTTGAGTGCCCGCTGATACGGCACAGGAGTACCTACTACAGTTCCTGATCCAAATGTGGAGTCTAGAGCTACACTGCGGTGGAGGATATATATTTTTTCACTGGGCTCCCATTTCAGGGAACGCCCCTACCACTGGAGTTGGTGCTGCCGAGGGGTACCTTGCTCGCGACTATTGGTCGGAGATATTGTTCTAGGAATAAATTTATGTCCGGGACGGTGGTGAGCATATCAACGATCGACTCCCTGGCGCATCACTGTATAGTAGCGATGATTGTGCAGGTATATGGGTCACTGGCGACCCAACGGATTAGCGGTGGCTAGCTTCTGGTGCTAGAGAGAGTATTGGCTGATGAGCATTTTGCTTGGGGGATGATGTTGCACACAAGGATGGTGGGATAGTTGGACCACTGTCGGTCTATGGACACGGGGGAGTTTTCCTTCGAGTCCATCCTCGTGGCCTGGTTTCTAGAGAGGGTGTCGATGTTGTGCCCGAGGATTCTATTGGGTGCACCTGGGGCGTGCGAGCCGTGGTTGAGGCGGTCGTCGACTATATTGCTTCACCATGGTGGGGGCAAAGGGGGGCACTTATTTTCTGTAGAGGTGACGCAGTTGTGGCAGCAGATGCCGCAGGTGATTTTGCAGTACCCCTATGCCGGGGTGGACTTCCGGGATGATCCGGACATGGTACTACCTCCAGGGGAGGTGTTTGATCATCAAGGTATGTTGATTGATGATGTAGATGTATATGGCGTTTATTGTTGTTTGTTATATTTTGAGATAGCAGTCCATATGTATGTGATATAGATGTTGAGATTATATTTTGTTGGTTTGCATGTGCATATGCGGCACCTCGCGGGCACGAGGTGGAGTTGTAGCGAGCATCGGAGAGACCGTCGTAGGGAGAGAGACGTCAGTGTGATGACGCCGTGGTGCGACCAGCTAAGACTGAGAGGGCAGCGAGGAGGCACCGATTTGATGAACCTGGTGCTGGGCCATCGCATGCTCCTCCGACAGCTTCCAGAGTGGATTTTGAGGATATACGTCGTCGTTTAGATATGGTTTTACAGGATGTGCCTGAGGGCATGTGACTGTGTATCTAGGACGAGAGTTTCCTGGAGCAGTGTGTGGGGGTACCGCCACCATGGCGGTCCATAGTGCGACGAGCAGCAGTGGTTGCTGTGATGACGAGCGGACGCCTGCCGCCAGGGCAGGAGGGGCCGGTAGGGGGTGGACCACCACCACCTGGGGCAGGGGGTGGTGGGCCGCCATTGCTTGAGGGAGGAGCAGGTGATGATGCGATAGGGGCACCATGAGTGGTGTATGATGTATATCTATTTTTGTATATAGGCTGGTGATCCCATTTTGTACCGAGGTGTTGCATTGGCCTGCGGGTACTTGTATTTTTTGTATGTAAACAGTCAGATGGCACTGTGGACCTATATATATATGTGAGTATACTTTTTGAGATCGATGTGGTGTTTACATGTTTTTGGTTAATGTTTTGATGATGTCCATTCTATGTGTATGCTATGACAGGATTGTGATATGTTTATGCATGTGTAGAGGTAGCTTGATGTGATATATGCCAGTCTAACACAATATTAGATAGGTTATCTGTGATTTGATTCAATTGTCTTGGAATATGTGTAAATGTAATGGAGTCAAAATGTCGAGATAAAATCCTAACCTGCAGGTATTTGTGAAAGAGGCAAGGATCACGGCCGCGGTACACATTGTTGAGCTGGAGAACGACTAGTTGAGAGTTGAGGAAGATGCTAAGGTGACGAATATGATGATGCTGGGTGTCGACTAGGAGGCCAATGACAGCAGTGTATTCAACTTGGTTATTGGTTGTTGACCCCAAACATATGCCACGTGAATGGAGCATTTCATGTGAGGGGGTGTAGAGAGTCCAAGCAGTCGAAGCGAGATTTTGTGTCCAACGGTTGGCGTCGTTGCCGTAACCGATGTGGTAGGCTGGTGGAGGAGGCATATTTCAATAGCACAAAGGATAGTTTAGACGTGAGGGTAGGAGAAAAAGATTAAAAACGCTAAAAAATAAATAAACTAAAGTAGAATGACTACTTTTAAGCATAAAATTTCTTAAGATACAACTCGTTGACGGGTTCTTTGAGAGTGAGGCCTTCGGGAGAGGCCAGGATATATGTGCCTTTGGTGAGGCGGTGTTGAATGATGTATGGGCCATGCCAGAGTGATTCAAATTTTCCATGGCCAAAAGTATCATGAGTGATATCGTAAGCCAAGACGAGGTCGCCTTCGCGGAATGAGCGAAGGTTGACAAGGCGATCAAAGGTAGCCTTGGATCATTTTTTAGCTTCCTCATTGTTCTGTAAGGAATATCCACGATCTTCATCCAGAGACTCCAAGTTTAGCAAGCGCTGCTTCATTGGAGTAGTGTCGGGTAATAGCTCAATTGCGGTGCGTAAGGTGGAAATTTCGCACTTGATGGGAAGAGTTGCCTCAACCCCATGGACTAAATGAAATGGTGTGAAACCAGTAGCGGTCTTCACAGCCGTTCGATAAGCCCATAGCACAAAAAATAACATATGATGCCAATTGGTTTTATGTTTATTAACTGTGCATTGTAACATGGTCTTGAGGACTTTGTTAACTGCCTCGACCTATCCGTTAGACTGAGGGTAATATGGTGAGGCAAACTTGTGAGAGAATCCTAACCGATATGAGAGTTAGACGAAGATCTCATTCTCGAAGTGTTTCCCATGGTCGGAAACGAGTTGGAGGGGTACTCCAAAGTGGGATATGACGTGGTTAAAGAAAAAACGCATTGCAGTGTCAGCGGTGTTGTTAAAAGTGGGCATAGCTTCGGCCCATTTGGTGAAGTAATCAATGAAAACAATGATGTATTTGTGACCATTGCTGGAGGGGGGATTACAAGTCATAAAGTCGATGCCCCATTTTCAAAAAGGGTCGACAGTAATAACAGGGTGGAGAAGAGCGGGGGGAGCTCGGGCTTTGTTGGTGTAAAGCTGACATTTCTCACATCATTTCACGGCATGAATGCAATCATGAAACAAGGTAGGCCAAAAGTACCCGACTCGGATAATATTTTGAGTAGTGGATATACTCGAAAGATGGCCTCCACATGCACCGCTATGGCAGTCGTTTAATACTTGATTGGCCTCATCAATAGTCAGGCATCGACAAAGAATGGTGTCAACACCCCGCCAGTATAGGATGTCTCCGATGAGGAGGTAGCAGGGGGCCTGATGGTGAATACGACGATGATCATCGCGTGAGAGGTGGTTACTGAACTCTTGAGTTCGGAGGTAGACGAGGAGGTCGCCATACCAAGGATCATCTGAAGTGATGTAAAAGAGATGTTCATCAGGAAAGTCGGTGTTGACGGGGGCACTGGTGGTGTCAGAGGGGAGGGTCGTGACAAGTTCGACGAGAATGAGGGCCTTCTTACTCTTAGGTGTGGATAACTTGAGGTCGTATTCCTGAAGGATAATGATCCATCAAGAGAATTTTCCATTAACTTGCCAGCGGCTAAGAAAGTACTGCATAGGGTTGGAATCTGCGACGACCTTTGTGGTGCGAAGCAGAATGTAATGGCGCAGTTTCTGGACTGCGAGGACAACTGCAAGAGCAAGTTTCTCTTCATGTTTATACTGCAAGGGTGGCCCTAAGAGGTTTTTACTAACATAATAAATGACGTTTTCATGATTATCATCTTCGAGCTGGACGAGGACGCCGACTACTGATACAGATGATGCTGATACATAGAGGATTTAGTCGTGATTATAGTCAAGTGCACTAATTAAAGGTGCATTTGAAAGTGCTACTTTAAGATCCTCAAATGACTGTTGGGCATCGTCGTCCCAGTGAAATGGGATGTTGTGACGTATTAAGTGAAGGAAACCATGTGTGCGTATGGCGTAATCGGGGAAAAAGCATCTAAGAAAGTTAGCTTTGCCCTGTAGACTCTAAAGTTGTCGTAAATTCCGGGGAGGTGGAGTTTCGGTGATATCTTGGACTTTGAGGGGGTCAACGATAATACCGTGTTGGGAAACAATAAAACTGAGGAGGCACCCTACGGTGAAACAGAACACACACTTGAGAGGATTCAAGCGGATGTTGTATTGACGAGACCATTGAAAGATGGTTCATAAATCATCAAGATGTTGGGTGTGTTTCTTGGATCGAGCTGTAAGGTCGTCCAAGTAGGCGAGGATGATATTAGCCAGATCGTGAAAGATATAGGTCATCGCCCGCTGGAAGGTTGTTCCAGCATTCTTTAAGTCGAACGGCATGACATGATATGCAAAAGTACCCCACGGGGTAGTGAATTCGGTTTTATACTGATCGACTGGGTGGATTTGAATTTGATTATAGCCAGAGAATCCGTCCATAAATGAGAGAGCCTCGTGGCCCGCGCAGTCATTGATAATTTGATCGATGAAAGGTGTTGGAAAGTTGTCTTTGGGACATGCGTGATTGAGATCGCGAAACTCTGTGCAAATGTGGATAGTGCCCTATTTTTTGTTAACGGGTATAGGGTTGGAAACCCATGAGGTATAGGTGATGGGGTAAATAAACCCGACAGCGTGTAATTTGTCAATTTCGGCTTTGATAGCCACGGATTTGGATGGGTGTAGCGGTCGCTATTTTTGGCACACTGGTGTAATGTCAGGCCAGGTGTCAATGTGATGTTTGACAATAGAGGGATCGAGGCCAGGCATTTTCGTGTATGACCAGGCGAAGATATCCCTATATTCTTGGAAGAGGGATTTATATGCGGCGATTTCCTAAGGAGTGCAAGCAGCTCCGATGGTGATTTTTTTGACGATGCCATTTTTAATGGAAATGTTGATTTTAATGGTGGGGGAAATGTTGGCCATGTTTCCTTCTTCAAATGCATTAGGAGCAGGAATGGGATTGTTGAACCAATCGATAGGCCCTGATGAGATAAAATCCTTGGTTTCAACCGCGTAAATGGGGTTTTGGTTAGGAGGAATGGGGGATTCCTGTGGAGAGAAGAGGGCACAGTGAAGTAGCGCGTCCCAAGGAGAATCCGGGTGGTTTATCTATTCGAGTATTTCCTCGTCGCATTGGAAATGCCAGGAATACAAGGGGTCATGAGGAGTGATGTCGGTGATAATGGTTGTGTGGTTGCCCCCTGGTGAAGAAGTGAGGGGAACATTGTTAGGATATGGTGAGGGTTCAATCGTCATAAACCATATATTGAAGTACTTAGGGGTACCCGTGGTGGTTGGGTGGAGAGTTCCCATAGGGGAATGAGTGGGAGAGTTGGGGGGGTTGGGGATTGAATCCTCAGATATGTCATCTAAGAACCATGGGGGTGTTGGGAGGGCCTCAGGTTCTGGAGAAATGACCTGAAGAACTTGAGGTTCGGGAGAAATGACATGAAGATCCTCTAGTGACAAGGTAATGTCAATTATCACCTCTACAGGTCGGTGAAGAAGGGCCAATTGACGTTGCCTATATTCAAGGATCATAGGACACTGGTATGTAAAATGAGCTAATGAATCGTAGAGAGAGAAAGGGCATCTCATACGTTCATTGACAGAAGTGGTGACATAATGGATGTCTATGATATTTGTGGAGGAGGATGTAGTAAGGCTGGGATTTCTTTGGAAGTTCTGGCGTATGGTGGCTAATGTCTATCGAAAGCGTGGCAGTGCTGGGCAATGATGGGTATAATGGCCATACTCTGAACATATAGCACAAGCGTATTTGGTCCTCAACCCTTTACTACTGGAAGGGTGAGTGGAAGTGGCGGGACTAGCAGTAGTGGCGGGTGTTGGGGGAGCTTGAATGAGTGGGATCAAATTCCGTAATTCAGGTAGTGATGGACAGTTGTTGGTTTGGTGGCCCTCTTTATCACATAATGCGCAAGGTGGTGGGATGCATGGAGGAAGTGGAACAGTGGGCTCCTTCTTCTTTCTCCTGCCCCCAGCTGTAGCAGGGGGGTTAGTGAGTGGGGGGGTGGTGGGGGTAAGGATGGGAATCGTCATGGGGATTCATTCATGTGGGGGAATGGATGGTCAAGGGACCATCTCTGGTGGGTGTAAATACAAAACTGGGATTGCTAACACCATATTAGGTAGGGTGAGCATTGCGGCTACCTGAAAAGCTTTGATACCGGGTGGAGGGTAAAAGAAGGGAATTTGAGTGAGGGGTTGGGGAACTGTCTCCCAAACTGGACTTTGTCCTTGGGGAGATGTGGAATCATGGACTGATGGGGTCGATGAGTGTCCGGGAGGTTCTTGAGGGGGGGTTTCTGCGACGAGTGGGACATCAGGTATGATAGAAGCCTCTCTAGGAGGAAGGGTATCCTCTGTGTGAGTTTCGTTAGATGATATGACGCATACTTGATTAGCAGGATGAAGGAGTGGTGGTGCTCCATGGTACGTTCCTAACAAGGATGGATCTTTAAAAATCCCAGGACCCATCTCGACGAGGGGATATGCGTCATGGTTTGTGTGGATGAGAGGAAGAATGTTATCGACGTTGGCAGATGGATTAGGCTCATAATGTGAGACTTGGTCAATGGTAACGATCTTCCCATTGTGGGGGAACATCATTGTCTGAAAGATGGAAGATGCCACTGCCTTCATAGCATACATGTAGCTACGATCAAATAGGATATTATAATCGAGTGGGGCATCAATAACTTCGATATCTATGAGAATAGTCTTGCCCCCAAGTTCAATGGGGACATTTTGAAAGAGCCCTTCAGGAGAGGATGGTCATCCGTCATAAGCTCGTAATGTGATGGTAGAGGGTATGAGTTCCAGGGAACCAAGTTTCTACCATACCATTTTGGACATAATGCATGTAGATGCACCTTCATCGATGATACACCGATGAACTATGATGTTTCGTATTTTTACTAGTATTTGAAAAGCGATCAAGGCGGGAAGACGAGGTTCTCCACTGTCAAGATCGAAGGTGATGAGTTGAGTATCTGCAGGGTCGACTGCCCCCAAGGCAGAAAGTAGTGACTTCCGCTGAGTAGGACAAGTCTGGAGGACCTCTAAGACTGACATGGTAGATGGGGATTGTGCTAAGTCATCTACCAAACTATAGTTATGATCTTCCCTAGCCTGTGGGTTGTGGACATTCCTGCACAATGGGATGCCAGGGATGTGAAGTGGTGGTTCGGTGGAAGGGAGAAGGATCACCAATGGGGGTGCCGTCGGTGTAGGGTTTTTCTCTGGAGGGATGCGAGTAGACTCAGCGGGGGTATGATACTGACAGTTACGTGCTTGCTGAAGGATTTCTTCCTCACTGGTGAGGATAATTGTACGATATGCTAGATTGTTGGGGTTGAGGTATTGTCCCCCTTGAGGTGGGGGATGTTGTGTGTCATGTTGGGTGTTTATCACACCTTGGTGTGGAATAGGATTTTGCAACACGGCGAGAGGGGTTTGTTGCATGTATTTTTGTGGTGCCTGCTGAGGGGAAGGTTGTGCAGGAGAATGGGGAAGACTACCAGAGTATTTTATCCATTTGAAATCAGTGATCTGGGGGAAATGATGAGTGTAATGGCCGAACTCACAACAAAGGGCACAAGAGAAGATGGTTTTAACATTTTTTCACCCTTGGCGTTTATTATTATTGCCCCCTTGGGGGTTTTGGTTCCCTTGGTTCTGTTTGCCCCCAGTGGGTTGGTGTTGTGGGGGTTGATTCCCGCCTTGACATAGGTTGTTGTTATTCCTGTTCTGTCCTTTCTTCTTAGAATTGTTCGATGGATGGGTTGGATTTGCTGTGTTTAACTGTTCAAAATTTTGGTATTATTGAGCAGCAGAGGGTTGAACAAAATTCACCCCCATATGAGGATGTGGGGGAGCCATGGGTTGTGGAGGACCAGGAAATGGGAAGTATGGGTTCTGTGGGGGTATCGATCCATAAGGTACATAGGAAGGCAGAGTGCTTTCACTAGTACTATAAGCTGAGGTGGAGGGAGTACCACTAGTTGTTGGAATAGGTGGATGTATGGGAGCTGTCGACAGTGGTCCACTGATGGGTGGGGGTATAGCAACAGGGTATGGTTGTTGATAAGGGGGTGGGGGGTAATAAGAAGTGCCCCTGTATGCCGGCATGTATTAAGGGGTGCCATACATTGGTGGTGGTTGGGGTTGTGGACCATGGCACCAATCAGTCCATCTGCTGAGTGGGACATCCCAGGTTTGTCTTGGCTAAATGGCATAGGTTTTGGAAGATCAGGAAGTACCATGTATAGGTACCCTGACTGTGCATATATGAGGTCATACTGTTGGGCCTTGCTGATGGATTCCTCTTCAGATTGAGGGAAGGTGGAAGCTACATCCTTACTGAGGAGAGAGACAAGTGATCTAAGAAACCAATCGAGAAACTGTTGCTTGGTGGTTTCTTCTTTTCACAAACTACGTCGCCTACGCCACTCGTGAATGTGGTCAGCGATGTGTGTGGCTGAGGTTTGTTTGAAATTAGAAAGTAGTTCTAAACCATTGTCATGGTGGATGGGTAATTGGAATAAGGTTAAGAATGATTTGGCCAATGACTCAAAAGTGGTGTGGGACCCTGATTTTTCTTCGACATACCATTTAGCTGATGGGCCAATGAGGGTGCGCTGAAATAATCGCACTCTGATGGAATCATCCATAATGCTATTGGAGGAGCACCATAGGTGAAAAGTCATGACATGTTTGGCAGGATCATCCCCTGCCTTTCCTTCAAACTTTGGTATGTTTGAAGGTAGTTTGGTGGGCATTGCAGGCCATGTGGGATCATGCAATATAGGATCATTGGTGAGTTTGGTGAGATTTGGTATGTTGAGAGAGGCCAAGTATGGCATCTGCAGTGCGGGGGGGGGATTAGATCCGGCCATAGTGTGTTGTGAACCTGACCCTTGAGGGGGGCTAGGTGGGTTGGTGCTCCCTTCTTGAGAGGAAGTGGGTCCCCCGCTTCCATGTAAAGGAGAGCGAGTGAACCGATGACCTTGGGAAGTTGACCCAAGTAATGTAGAACCAAGCAAAGTTGATCCTATAATAGTAGCACTTACATGAGTGTGTGAAGGAGGTGTCGATGATCGGGCATGACCAGATACTCCCCCTAAGATAGGAGGGAGGTTTATCAAGCGTCGTGAACGACGGGGGTTCTGTGGTTCCCCTATGATGCCAGACTAGCTGTGTGAATGTGTGCAAAAAAGTGGTGAGAATAATATAGAAACAAGAGCCTTTGCATTGAATATTTACACAATATATATATCCAAATCAAACTATAATCAGATGTGCATCATACATAATTTTTTTTTGAAAAAGAAGCATATATATGGGTCAATGGTTTTTTGTCCGCGTGGGGGAATAAAAAAGAAAGCAAATGCTTGTGTCCTAAAAAACGTAACGCCCTTCCTCTCAAATAGCACTGGACCTTCCAATAGTACTAAACAGTGGGGTTTGAAGTCATTGGAAGAGAAACTAGTCAAGGATGAAATAATTGGTTATAATGAGGGGTAAAGGGGGCATATCCCAAAAGAGCTGGCGATATTTCCCAATAGCCACACAAAAGCCAATCAAGGTGAAATTGCAGCCCACAATTGCCACCTGGGTAGATGTCCTAAAGTTAGTCACTAGGTACCTCGATCAAAGTGCGGAATTTAGATTTTCAGCCTAAGAAATGGGTCACGGGATGGATCCCGTCCAAGAGGTGGGTGCCTCAAGGGGGGACATACAGAACAACCAGACCTCGACCTTCAACCCTTCATGGGTATCTCCCTGCCTTATGGTAATTGGAACACTTGACTTGGAGGATTTTTAGTTCCCTATTTGACAATCTCTATGTTTTGACAATGTGAGAACCAGATAACGGGGAGTTTTTTGGATGCCTATCCCTGAAATCCTACCTTGACTAAAAAAATTCTTTTGGCACCTCCTGTGGAGGAAAACTTAATGAGTTTTAAGAAAGATTTTAGATGTAGTGGTTTTGGGAGGTTGGGGGTGCAAACCAACCTCGTTGATTAAAAATGGGAGTGGATAGCTTCGTCAAGAAAAGGATGGGGTGTTTTCGGAATCCCTTGGGAGGAAACTTACTTTGACCTCCACGTTTCGAGAAGAAGCTATGTGAGTGATAAGTGACTTTTGTGTGTGAGTGAAAGTGTGCCAATTTTTAGTGAATTAGATGTCGCCTTGCTGCATGTGGACTTCGCTTGGTCCTTACAAGAGTTTAATTACCTAATTAACTAAGTGCCTTTGGTACAACCTTGCATAATTCAAAAGTCCCTAGGAAGCTAGCATGTGGACATGTGGGTCTATTACTATCCTTTAACTCCCTATTGTGATGTAATCTAAGAAAATCTTTGAAACTATCTTAGATTGAACATGTGGGCATGTGTGGGCCCGTTACAAACCTTTAAACTTCCCTAGTGTTTTGATCTAAGAAAGGAAAAATTCAAACACTATCCTATATTTGTAGCATGTGGGCATGTATGGGCCTGTTACAATATTAAGATATGTTTGAAAAAGCAAACTAAGAGGAGTCCCAAGAAGGGTTTTTGTCCTCTCCTAAATCTTTTAATGTTCTTAAGGGAGATGAAATCGTTTCACAATCTTTTTCTGATTCTCAAGATCGCTTGGAGGCGTGAGAGAAGAGCATACTAAGCGATTGTTACTCAACTTCTAGTCCCAATGTAAGTTAGATGTGATTAAAAATGATTGCCAACTTATGTTGTAAGTCAAAACAAGCCATCCATGTGGCAAAAAGCAAAGAAGGAAAATTGATTTTATCCTCCTAAGTGCCTATGTGTGTTTTGACTAACCCCTTTATATGATGAGGGGACTAAGTGTGGTGCAGCTTTAAGACATGCTTGACATCATTTTTAAGAAGGAAAATGACCTTCCCCACACCTCAATAACTCTACAATGTGAAATTTTGCACAGGTGTGTGGGTCCCAGTGGAGACAGAGGCACACAGAGCGCATGCGCACGAACAGAGACAAGTTAAAAAGAGAAAATGCGCAGAACAGAACCATGAGTCAGGCGCATGGGCGCACGATGCACGTCTGTGGGCTGAAAAACCCGCACATATGAGGCACAAGACCGAGAATGAAAAATCCAGATAGATTTCTCCCAATTCAACTTGGAATTGACTGGCTGGCAGGTCGGCTTAGGCCGGTTAGTGCACCTGCAAGTTAAACAAACTAAAAGAAGAGAAAAATAAACCCAAATGAGGTAGGAAATTGATACCTTTCCCCAGCGGAGTTGCCAATCTGTTGCACCTCTTTCATCACCTTGGTGAGCAGAATTGAGGTGCTTGCAAGCTCAGTTGGGTCTTCTGAGCAAGATAGCTGTAGAGAAAAGAGTTAGAGAAATAAAAACAAAACTATAATTAAGAATTAAGCTAATAGATGCAATAAAAACAAAATTCATGAGCATAGGGACATAGAAACAAAAAGAATCAAAAGAACCATGTCACCAATGTTTGAGGCTGATCTATTGATGAAAACAAAGCACCAAGAAGAAAGGGGACTATGAGTCTCTTCTTCCTCCAAGGGAAGGTTCTTGGACCTTCATTAGCTAGCTCTTCTTACAACAAAGAAAATGGAAAATGGTGATGAAAGAACTCTTCACAAATCCACTCAATGGTGAGGTGGATTGTCGAATGTAATGGTGCCAAAATTCTCTTGTCAAGGATGGAGTCCTTAAAACAATATAGGCAGCATAACATTACTTTGAATTCCTTGAGAAAATGAGGTGCATTCATGGCTTTTTATAGCATTGCTTTGGATTATTGTTTAACTGCTTTGTAGTGTGAAAAGAGGCCATTTCGAGCATTATTAGGTCTTTGACCTGCCCACCATTCGGATTCGGCCCAGATTTGAGGGTCAAATTGGCTTGGGAGATGAACCATAAGTGGTTGGGAGGCCAACCACTTTAATAAATGCACCGTTTAGCAGGTGCACGACTTTTTTCGCTAACAGTCGTGCATCGTGTGCCTGTGCGCGCTTTCTATGTTCCTATTCCACGCATGCGCATGCACGCCCAATGTCTGCAAAGCGCTCTTGAAATTTTCACTACTTTGTATAGTTTTTTTTACCTTTTTGAATGTTGTGGTATTAATTCAGGTTCATGAATGACTTCATCACTGTTTGACGATGCTGAGTTTTTGTAACCATGTGCGGATGAAATTTCAGTGATAACAGTGGTAAAGGCTATAGACCTGTATTAATTCAAATCTTTTTAGCTTCTGAATGCACACATTGACATAGTAGAATGTCATGTTAATTTGGTTATGGGGTAATAAACAAAGAATTAAAGATAAAAACTGGTTGTAGGAATAAGTGCCAGTAAGCTAGTCATGTATGAGAGTTGGTCAGAATTCCAACTCATGGATGGTGAGATACATGACTAAGATAGAGAGCATTATGTAATTTAATGCAAGGTGCACTGAATAAGAATGCATTGAGAATTGCACTCATGCATAATGAGTGATAGAATTGTATACTAAATGGAATGGTTGAATATGTTTTGTAAGTACATGCATATATATTATTGCATGGAAATAATTATACTAATTGACGAAATGTTGTAACCCCTGAAGTTGAGAACATTTCAGGAACTGTTAAACATTGCAATAGGAAAGTTACAAGCTAGGTAGTCACAGGAATAGACACTACATAGAATTTTATGTTCAGAAAATTGAAATAATGAACTTACTGTTGTTAATAATGAACATGCATATGCATAGAATGACGAGTAATTCTATTTGGTCAAGTTGTTTGGTAATTGTGATCGAATTGCCAAGTGCAGGAAATTCTAAGATTATTGCATAAGATGTTGTACATGTTGAATTATGATGTACAAAAAATACTGACAATTTGTTGGCAGTATGCAAGATGAAGTCTTGCAGGAAAATTGTATGTAGTTTGATGTCTGTGGAAAATCACAAGGATGGTTGCATTCATAATGTGGCAACAACCAAGATGAATTATGAAATAGAATGTCATGTTTTGGGAATAAAAGTTGAATTTCCTTTCGACCTAATTGGAATTCCTAAATGAATTCCTTTATGTTCTCTCATGATAAATGCATGTGGTTGATGCAGATGAGATGATGTTGATAAAAGTTAAATGTTGTCTACAAAGATTATCTCGAGAAGATGTTGCTTGGAAACCTTAGAAGGTTGTTGGAACTCCTGGAGCCACGGTGCTCTAAGACTTCTAGTCTGGCCTATTGTTGAAGCCCAAGGAAAGGGAAGTGTAGCACCGATGGACTGTGCTTATGAAGGTGTATACTCCCAGGTGGGACAGGCATGTGGGGAATGAGAGACCATTGGTTGGAGTATTGTCGAGGTTTGAATGGTTGGAGTGCTACTAAGGTCTGGTACCTTGGTCTAGACCATGTGGATAAGGATTTTGGACCATGGCTATCTTGGGAAGACATTGCCTTGATGGAGTCATAGCCCTGCTCCAGGGTAGAAGGTCTTCTCACTCAAAAGATAAGTACAATTCTCTATTTATTGTGTGTTGTGTATGTTGTATACATCTTTAATGTTATTAAATTTGTTTGTATATACATATATATACATTGCATATATGCTTGCATTACCGCATCCATGATTGTACCTAAGGTGTCTCATACTTCATTACTTATGAAATATATATACCTGATGCTAATCATGTAATCGATTGGAATATGATTCAGGTGGAACCAAAAGGTGTCTTGCAAGTGCATCATGTGCGCATATTGGACAGGAAAACAAAACATCTCCGGAATCGAGCTATTGAGCTTGTAAAGGTCCAATGGACCTGGTACAGTCCTGAGAACACAACATGGGAGCATGAAGATGTTATGCGGGAAGAGTACCCACATCTTTTTGAAAATTTTGAAAAGCTTGCAGAAGTTGTGTAAAGTTGCACTGAGGACAGTGCAGAAATAAGGGGAGGGGGATTGTAATGTCCCCAAAGCCGAGCCTAGTTGTAAATATTATTTATGAAATCAGTTGTAAAAATGTTTTATAGGATGGTGAGCCAAGTTTATATAAGTTTGTGGGATTATGTGATTATTAGGTGAGAGAGCCTAAGTGTTGAAGGCCAAGAGCTTGATTTTGTACATGTATCTATGCAAAACATTAATAAAATTATAAACACCGCTGCGTGCAGATAGACCACAATGAATGAGTGATGGGGGACTAAGATTCCACAAAGTGGGCAAGGGATTAGGGGTTGGAAGGTGGGAAAAGGGACTAAGTGTTCAACCTAGGGGCTTAAGTCCTTGGGAATAATATTTTAATATTATTCCAAAAGACATGTGAATAATATGTTTTATCCTAAGTTCTTTTTGGAAGGACAAGCAATTTCCAAATGGAAGGAACACATGCTGAAGGAACGCATGCAATTTCATGGGTGACAAGTGTCAACCCAGGCACATGCAAATAAAATGGATGAGATGAGCCATGTTGGGGGTTCCTCCTCCATTCCACCATTGATCGTCTTAACGTGAGTCCCGTCTAAACTCTGCAAGAATACCCTGGTGCAACCCTGAAAGTCGAAAATCTTGTGTTGATTTCTGAGATAGTCAATACAACCTATGTCTGAATAGTTTGAGCCTCTATGTGGGATCTCTGTACACCTTGTGCAATCCCGAAACCAAAACCGTGAGTCTATTTCATGATGGTTGAGCCTGTCTCGGAAGCCCGTGTCTATTTTCCCAGTTGGTTGTTGTGGCCACGCAGTGCTGGACTGCTCGTGGCTTACTGGCTAGTGTGAGTTCATGCTTAGCTTGTGTGTAACCTCTCTCTAGGTGAGGGAGGTGATTGTTGTTGGAAGAGGCAGGTTGTCAGGCCTGTGAACAACTCTCTCCAGGTGAGAGAGTTTGCTGGGAAGTGGTTTCTTCCAGAGAGTGTCCACCACCATCTTAGGGCTCTAAGACTTCCTAATCCAGCCTATTTTCGAGACCCAGAGAGGTAGGTGTAGCACCGATGGAATGTTCTAGTGAAGGTGTATACTCTCGGGTGGAATAGGCATGTGGGGAATGAGACTTCAGGAGTACTGGGCATAAGAAGGCATCCTGGGAAGAATCCTTCCAGTCATTTTGTGTAGATTTCCCTGTAACCTCAACCTAGCCTAAGGTTCCTTACCTTGGGGTGGATCTTAGTCCCATCTCAGGGGTGACCCACTGCTGAGCTTGATGAGAAGCATGGTCTAAGGCTGGGAGGTTAGTGGAAGGCCTGCATGTGTTTGGTGGAATTACCACAGTTTCAAAGATAAGTACCAGACGATTTTTTAATTATGTGTTGCATGTCTGTGTATTTATATTTATCATGTATTCTACTGTGCATATGAATGAATGTTAATTCCAGGGATTATTTATGTCAACAGTAATTTTGTGTTGACTCTGAGTTTAAATGTGTTTAACCTGTTTTAAATGCATGTTATTAATTAAGCATAAAATGATGTTGTTTTGCAAAGTAGCGTCTTCCCAGCCAGTGGGTTGGATGACGGCCGAGGGAGCGTTACAGAATGGTATCAAAGAGTTACAGTATGAAAGAGTGTTACAGATAGAATCACCAAATTTCCATTACCACACATTACATTTTCACACCTAAAGAGCCTCCTTCACCTCAATTATATATGAGAGAGTGATAGGAGAACAATTTCCATGATGCATTTGGGATAAACCCTTTTCACAATATACATAGTTATTGAAGAATGAATTTAAAAAATTCCACAGGCATGTACATTATACCACTAAACAATAATTAACACATTCTAATAATGGGAATCATAAATTGACCATATTAGTTTTTGAAACTGTAGTCGTATTTACACAATCATTTTGGATTCTTTTAGGAAGACACATAAAAACAATAAATCCATTATATTATTTTCTTTATCTTATTCCAATATGTTTCCAAATTTTAAATCAAAATATCGATGAACATATTATTTTTCATTTTAAAGTTTCAAACATAGTTGCATGCACAAGAAGCCTTGGCCCTTCTTGGAAGACAAGCATGGAATGGACAACACCCCTCCCTCTCTTATGCACTCCATATTTATGGTTTTTGTGGTATATATTGCTTCTAGTGGTTCTTTTCTTAGTGGTTATGGATTAATGGTAGTGTCTCCCGATGTGACAATTGAAAACTCCTTCCTTGGTGGATTTTCTTTGAATTTGAATGTAGCCTTTTTCCATTCTATGGGAGACTACTCCCCTCCTCCCTCCTTTGGAAATATTGGTAAGGCCTCTTTCAAAATTGTTGTGTAGACTTCTTCTAATCATTTTTTGGTTAAGGAGGCTCCAACTATCTCTATTCCCCTTGGGAAAGATGTTTTATCTATGGAATACATTTACAATTCAAGTACACTGATATTCCATTTCAATGGCCTATGGCCACGTCTTGTTGACCTCCACAAATGGATTTCAAAATTATAGAAAATTGATATTAAAGAAGAATCTTTTATTTTCCCCTATGAGAATTGTTTTTTCATTGTGATGTTTTATCTTGTAGAAGAAAGGGATTTGATTTTAAATAGAGGTCCCTAGATTTGGGTCAATCTAGTTTATGCATGAAACCATAGACTCATTTTTATCCATTAGTAGATACCTTGTCCTCAGCTCTCTTTTGGGTCAGACTTCAAAACGTACCTATGCATATTTGGGATTTACCCTCTCTCTAAGCCGTTGGGAATTCCCTTGCGAAATACCACTACAAGTCAGGAAACACAAAAAAAAGGTATCACCACAAATGCCCAAATATTTATGGAAATGGACTTCAACAAATACTTTCAAGTAGAAATAAACCTAATAGGTGAAAACTCATAGTATCAAAAGCTGGATTATGAAAATGTATCTTTTCGATGCAAAGTTTATTCTTAAACAAGACATATGGAAACATTTTGCTTGAAAATTCCAAGAAAAGATAATAAACACCAACATAAGTCAACATAGTGGGTTGCTTCCAAAGAATACATTAAATTATTAGAAATTTTGATCCATATGCCGTAAATTTTCTCATGGATGAGCCAAAATCAAAACCAAAAGAAATTAGAGATATCCCTTCTAATAAGAAATATGTGGAACCACATGATTTGGTGAAACATGAAAAATTATTTCCCATAGATATGGACTAGGAAGAATAAAAATATCATGATGTGGTATCACAAGATTCAATGAAAAAGGAATCTATTGTTCCCCCATATTTGGCATAAAAGGTGAGCTAGGAAAACCGTGTGGAAGAGGTAGAGACTCTAGAACAATCAGAACCTCTATATCAAGGAAAGTTGGGTATGGAGGGAGTAACACCAAATTTATCAAAAATAAAGGAATCTTGGACAATAGTTGTAAAGAATAAAAAACCTTCTTCAGTGGAACAATCAATGGTTACAATAAGTTGAACTCGTAATACAATCTAGACATGTATTATTTTTGTATTTTTTTATGTAACCAATTTGTCAAAATTTTCTCATGCAAGAAATTCTAGAATGTAGTTAGTTATGTTAGAGTCTCCATCAATATTTTGATGTGTCGTAAGATTCTTTTATAAGCTTAGATAAATTCTCAAACTTGTTGAAAACTTAATGAATTAACACTATGTAATATGTCACTTTCTTTGTCACAACCTCTTTTTGAATGAATAATAATTTCATTTAGGTTAAAAAAACATATTATTTTACTTTGTAACTATAATCAGATTTATATAATCATTCTAGATTTTTTTTTAAGGGACATGGAAAAACAACAACCCCACAGATTCATTTCTTTGTATTTTTTCAAGATGTTACCAACTTCAAATCAAAATAGTAAATTATCAAAGGAGATAAATATATTAAACAATAACCCATTATGAGTTCTATTCTTGCATATCCATGAATAACAAATATATTACAAAGGTTTCTCACCTCACATTCAAATACATTTAGCATTGGAAATTGTTATATTCCCAACCCTACCACAAATAATGATGGAAAGGGATACAAGAGAAAATTTATTTAGGGACCGAGCCCAACATGTGATTAGAAATCGGGAATTCAGTGATACAACACCAATTTCACCAGTGATGTTTCATTTTCTAAATGCAACAATGAATGTTATGAGCACCCTTCTAAATTTTTATTACACTAAGTATTTTTTTGAAAAAATGTTTGTTATTTTAGGTGGAAAACGTGTTTGTGCTTTTAGTTTTCAAGTAATTTTTTTCCTAATATATCCAGTTGATGCCCCACCCTCATATGATTGTGGGGATAAAATTACATATGACAAAAAAACTAATTTATGATGGGGATAAAATTACATATGACAAAAAACAAATTTATGATGATGGGGATGGGGGACATATTAAAAGAATATTATTTATAAAGGTGACATTGGAGGTGGAGGGAGATATTGATTTTTCCCTGATATATGCCTATGATTAGGGAAAACTTATGTATAAGGGTGGGGCTATGGGTGGAAGGATATTAATTTTATCATACCATCTGACTCCACCCTTAATGGAGGGATATATTAAGGAAAAATTGTTTATGAGGGTGGGGCTATGGGTGGGTGGAGATATTAAGTTTTTCATAATATCCCCTTCCACCCCATCCTCAAAAATAAGTTTTTGTGGGGGTAGATATTAGGGAAAATTTATTTATGAGGGTGGGAGTGAGGGTGGAGGAATATATTAATTTTTTCATAATGTGTCCCTCCACCCTTAGTGATATCAATATTTCCATAATATATCACCTTTCCCCCACACTCATAAATAAGTTTTTGGTGGTGCAAAATATTAAGGAAAACTTATTTATAAAGGTGGATCTAATGGTAGGGAAGATATTAATTCGATCATAGTATCTCCCCCTACCCTCCATGATATCAAATTTACTTAATATCTCACCTATCCCCCTCTTATAAATAAGTATTTTGTGGGGGAGATATTATGGAAAACTTATTTATGAGGGTGGGGAAAGATATTAAGTTTTCTCGAATATCTCCCCCACACCACACTCTCATAAAAATGTTTTCCATGGTATCTCTATCCATCCACATATTTGTAAATAAATTTTCCCTAACATGTCCCCCCACCCTTGAAAAATTATTTGCAATGATGCGGGTGGGGGGATATATTAAGGAAAACATATTTACAAAGGTGGGGCTTGGGTGGAATATTAAGTTTTTCCTAATATCCCCCCCCCCCCAGTCTCATAAATATTTTTTACATATTATCCCCCCCCACCCTTAGTAAGGGTGACAATATGGAAAAATTATTTATGAGAGTGGCAAGATATATTAGGAAAAACATAATGTCTCCCACCAACCCCACCCTCATAAATATGTTTTCCATGAAGGGAGATATTAAGGAAAACTTATGTATAAGGGTGTTGGGGGTATTAATGTTTCCTTAATATACCCCCCTACATTGATAAATATGTTTTCCATATTATACTCTGCCTAATCCCCACCCTCATATGCAGGGATGGGTGTAGAGGGTGATATTAAGTTTTCTCTAATAAAGTGGAAG
>ML777055.1:228497-245588 GCA_009831015.1 Picea engelmannii | reverse complement strand
ATGGAAAATGCGATTATTTTGGTTACAATTGTCAAGGATTATAGTGGCAAGTTGGTCTTTGATCTAACAATTATGAGTAAAAAGGAGACTTAGAGAGGGGAATAAATTTCATTCGTCATTATGAGTAATGAGGGATCTTTTTCCATAGAGTTTGGAATAGGGACTATTTTTTGTTGGGGAGAAGTGTCCAAATATTGGTGTATCCTAGGATCATCAAGGGATTTCTCATCTATGTACAAGGATTTGAATGTGAATTATTATTATAAGAATAAGCATTTTGTAGTAGTGTCCTTTGGAGCCTTATAATACTTTCACTAACATGTGGGATGAGAAGAGGGGTCTAGATTATTGGGATTAGCTTCATGGATTGTTTAATAGGAACTAGTTTTTGGACTAGGGATAGCAATAAGGTTACGATTATGGAAATGAATGAAGTGAGGGATCTTTTCTAATTTATTTTCCACAATGAGGATATGGATAAAGACTTTGTATATGGGGGTTCTCTAAAATAGTTATACTTCTTTATAAAAAAACTACAAGTAAAGAAAAAATATATTTAAAATATCTACAAGTAAACCAAAACACCACGTGGAACTTGGCATATATATCAATATCTACATATTCATGAGGATTGTGAACTTTTACTAGTATAAAGCCTACTTTTTAAAACACGTCAAAACCCTTACCTTTTCATTGTTCTTTTGCCAGATCCATTAGCCCATACAACTTGATAAGAGTTGTCAACAACATGTATTTCAATCACCAAGACCTTCATGAATCATAAAAGACAATTTTTTTATATGAGTAAATAATTTATAATAAGAAAATAAGCATGAATTTAGTTATGTAAAATATGCTAGAAAAAAATTAAGTTGTCACATACCTTAATGAGCTTCTCTTTGTTTCGAGAATAGGTTATTCTCTACTAAATAGGGCCAACCACGTGAAGGTGGAAGCTCATATGGCCCCTCACCCCCCTCACATCGCTCTCAATTTCCCATACCCAACAAATGATTTTATCTATATATAAAACATATATACATTAATGCATAACTAGGATAGTCATCAAAACATATGAACATATAAACATCGATAAACATCCAAAAATAGGTCATGAATTTATACATCTAATTTTTCTTTGATTTACGTTTTTTTACATTCATAAACTGACAATAGGGATATCATCATCATCCAAGGACATTGTATTTCATGTACCCTGTCCTTCTATTGTTTGTGTGCTCAGGTACCATACTTTTGGTACATCGCTGAGAAGGGTTAGCTAGCATCTGTTCAAGGATGTGAACTGGAACAACGAAAATGATCATATCGATATGTTGAAATATAATTGAAATAACTAATTCGTCGTTTTGATTAGCATTACAATATTTCTCTTTACCTGTCTCTGTAGCTGGGACAATTGGTGTGTTAATTTCCTATCCACTTGGTTTCTCTCGCATTTCACCCTCTTGAGCTACATGCTCTTCAATTTTGAGAAGATAATATATAAGTATAAGTCAAGAAATAAATATCTACAATCACAATAAATATTTCTAATTCTGAAGAATACATATCGGAATGGGTACTCTGCTCTACACTATCATTGGACATGTGGAACCTAATTGTATGATGCAGTGTTTGCTGAATACCGCTTGATTCACTACTGCAGTTTCTTGAAAGCAAACATAAATACTTAGTTAAGGGTGATATAATAAAAATATGAAAAGACTATACAAGCATGCTACTGCAGTTTCCTTATTCATTTGATTTACCTGCGTGGCTGGGGAGATAGGAGTCTGGCCCAAGATTTTTCAATATTCAATGAAACTTTTAAAGCCATGCTTGTAACCAAGCTTCAGGTCCTCCTCGGTGGCAGCAGTGTCAAACATATTTAACTGCAATGCATAACACCATTAAAAATACCAATAACAAAAACATATATTTGTTCACTACTATTAAATAAATATTAACCACAGTTAATCATTTAAATCTTACTATTCAAGCTTTGAGTTTTTCGTAGCCACCCTGGCCTAGTTTATGTTGGTCGTGTTTTTAAACTCTAGCCTTTGTTTCTTTGGATGTGTCTAGTAGCCTACATATGGAATTTTTGAAAAAAAATAGATATCGGAATCGTTACTTAAAACAGGAAAGAAAAACATAAATGTTCATATTTCACTGATAATATGACATGTGTTGTACCTTGCTTGACCAGCTCGTGGTTGTCGTCCTTATTTTTTAAACAAGTTCTCCTTTGCATCCTCTATTAGCGCCTTCCACTCTTTCTCGAAAACCATGGGAGGGCTCTCATGCTTTAGGTCTATTTGCAATTTATCCCTATATTGGGCCCTAATGTATTTTAAATTCTCGTCGGCTAACTTTGTAACCACTTTCTTATTGAAAGTGTTGTCGAACAAGTTCACCATGTGATCTATTAAATCATCTTTCTTTTTGCTATCTTGGCCATTCCACCATGTGCAAATGGTGGGGCCAAACAAATCCAATGCTTTGTCAAGTAAGTTTCTTTAGAAAACATTGTTTCTTGTAGTAACGTGTTATCCATTAATCAATTAATAATCTCAAGTTGTAATCCATTTCAATTTCATTAAAAAAATGAATCAATTAATGGGACAGTTACCTACAATCTTCTGAATCTTTATCAGAACACATGCATCATCCACCAAAAAGGTGACATCTAGTGATCTAGTGCTTTTAATTTGTTCTACTCCATGTAGAATAGTATCATGTGCACCTACACTATGTTCCTCTCCAGAGTCATCATGTGGAGTCCCCAGCTCCGACTCATCATGCTCGGGTATGTCATGTTGGTCAAAATCACCCCCGCTCATCAATGGATTCAAGGGGAACTTCAGGAGGCTAAAAAATCCTAACTTGCACTTTGCTATGTCGACCTTTTTTTTTCATTGGACCCTCACTACTACCTATAGTAGTTGCAGGATCTATAGGTTCCCCACGCACAGGGTTTAAAAACTCCTACAAACAGAAACAATTTCTTTATCAGATGTTATACAAAATATAAAACTAAAAAATGGATATGAAATTGTCATAGCTAATAAAAATATGTAAAGATGCCACTTACCCCATAATTAGTTATTGTAGCTTGTAGCTCTACAATTCTTGCCTTGTCCTCCTATGTCAGGGGTCTTTTGCTAATCAAACCTAGATATTCCATGTTAGCCTTCTTCAAGGCCTTCGTTACAGTTGTCATTGGGTTTGTCGAATAATATATTTCGTCCTCATCAATATCCTCTGTGGGAGCCTGGACCGATGTTTACACAATAAATCAATCAACAAAATTTATGAAATTCACCTCTAACATTAAAAAAATGAAATATTGCAGTAATATCAGAAAAACAATAACAAAATTTCAGAAATTTAGTTGTTGTAGTCATAAGTTATTGTTGTATTTAACATTTACCTGGTGAGGCACTATGGGTGCCTTTCCATGGTCACCCTAGAGAGATGTAACGAGTGAAACTTGGACACATTCACCCTGGACAGAAGTTGACACAATAAATCAATCAACAAAAGTTATGAAATTCACCTATAACATTTAAAAAATGAAATATTTGAGTAATATCAGAAAAAAAAATAATGAAATTTTAGAAATTTAGTTGTTGCAGTTATAAGTTGTTACTGTACTTAACATTTACCTGGTGAGGCATTGTGGGTTCCTTTCCACGGTCACCTTGGAGAGATGTAACGGGTGAAACTCGGGCACGTTCACCCTAGACAGAAGTTGGCACAATAAATCAATCAACAAAAGTTATGAAATTCACCTGTAACATTTAAAAAATGAAATATTGGAGTAATATTAGAAAAAACATAATGAAATTTCAGAAATTTAGTTGTTGTAGTCATAAGTTGTTACTGTATTTAACATTTACTTGGTGAGGCACTGCGGGTGCCTTGCCACAGTCACCCTAGAGAGATGTATCGGTGATTTTCTACCACAATCACCTTGGACAGATGTTGACACAATAAATCAATCAATAAAAGTTAGGAAATTCACTTATAACATTAAGAAAATGAAATATTGTAGTAATAACAAAAAAAAAAAATAATGAAATTTATGAAATTTAGTTGTTGTATTCATAATTTTTTACTGTATTTAACATTTACCTGGTGAGGCACTGCAGGTGCCTTGCCACGGTCACCTTGTAGAGATGTATCGAGTGATTTTCTACCACGGTCAATACCCTGGACAGATCTTGACACAATAAATCAATCAATAAAAGTTAGGAAATTCACTTGTAACATTAAGAAAATGAAATATTGTAGTAATAACAGAAAAAATAAATAATGAAATTTAGTTGTTGTAGTCATAATTTTTTACTATATTTAACATTTACCTGGCGAGGCACTGTGGGTGCCTTGTCATGGTCACCCTGGAGAGATGTATCGGGTGATTTTCTACCACGGACATCCTGGATAGATGTTGACACAATAAATCAATCAATAAAAGTTAGGAAATTCACCTGTAACATTAAGAAAATGAAATATTGCAGTAATAATAGAAAAATAAATAATGAAATTTAGTTGTTGTAGTCATAATTTTTTACTGTATTTAACATTTACCTAGTGAGGCACTGCGGGTGCCTTTCCATGGTCACCCTCTCCATCTATTCGATTTAAGTTGTAATCGATCAACAACTCTTCACCTGGAACTATTGTTTTTGTTGCACATACAAATATACGATTTCCTTCGCGTGCCTCAAATATGCAATTCGGTTTCTTAGTTTTTGCCACTGGTCATGTACTATTTATAAAGTCCACAATGTTTCCAGTAGCTTTTGGCCTTCCATCAATATACATAGTTGCCCATTTATTTTGATTGTTATCTAGTAGTTGTATATAATTTGCGACAACTTTGTATCTCTACATACTTTGCATATATCGAACCAACATCAACTAGTGATTATATTTGTATAATGGTCCAACATACTCCATCAATTCAATTACAGTGTCATAGCCAACCTTTATGCCATCCATGGAAAATAACCCCAATCCATGTAAGGACGAAGGAGCAATGCGATACATCCTCCCACCGATGAAGAAATCTGTGTCCACTTCAAGTAGCTCCTTAGGTGCTCATTGTTGCACTAGATGTATATACCTCAAGGGAAACTCAGTGTCACCTATGCTCTCAACATCATAATTACATGACCCTTCATTAGCAATAAAAAATTGCATGCGGGTACGAAATCGTTTCCTTACCTTTTCCAACCTAGTTGATCTAGAACCGGTAGATCTAGTACAACATGTCTCACTTTCAACCTCTCTTACTATATCTTGATCATCACTCGAGGAAGATAGATTCGACAGATACCTATTTGGTGGTACCTACACTTGCTAAAACAAGAATATAAGTTATCGTGCCAATATACATTTTTGGTACCAACACAGTTGCATATAGTTGCATTTAGTTGCATAAAGTTGAAATTGCCACATCGATCCGACATATAGTTTCATAAAGTTGAAATTGCCACACCTAGTTACATATAGTTGCAATATAGTTTCATATAGTTGCATAAGTTGCATAAGTTTTAATATAGTTGCATAAGTTGCATATAGTTGCATATAGTCGCATAAGTTGCAATATAGTTGCATAAGTTGCAATAAAGTTGTGTAAAGTTGCATATGTTGCAATATAGTTGCATAAGTTGCATAGTTGCATATAGTTGCATACAAAATTGTTGCAATATAGTTGCATATAGTTGCAATATAGTTGCATATAGTTGCAATATAGTTGCATAAGTTGCAATAAAGTTGCGTAAAGTTGCATAAGTTTCAATATAGTTGCATAAGTTGCATAGTTGCATATAGTTACATATTTGCATATAGTTGCATACAAAATTGTTGCAATATAGTTGCAATATAGTTGCATAAGTTGCATATAGTTGCATAAGTTTCAATATAGTACCAACATAGTTGCATATAGTTGCATTTAGTTGCATAAAGTTGAAATTTCCACACCTATCTGTCATATAGTTGCATATAGTTGCATAGTTGCATAAGTTGCATATAGTTGCATAGTTGCATAAGTTGCATATAGTGGGAGAGGACCCCTGGATTGGTTGTGGGGATAAGTTTGGGCTTCTGTTGCATATGATACAACTCCTGAGAGAAATATTATACCTTAATCTCAACCAAGTTCTTAATATCTCATTGATTTCAATATGGGGACAAGAATGGAAGCATGCAGGGGAGATTACTTTTAGAGGCCAGGATGCAAATATTTGGGAATAATACATTGCAAAACTTAGAGCAATCCATGTTAGTATTAAATATGAGGAGGATCGTTTGATCTAATCAAACAATTCATCGAGTGATTACACTCCCAAGGGAGAATATAATTTTTTATGTTCCAATGATCATATGGGGGTTCAAGTGTGGTGGTAGAAGAAAGTGTGAAAGTTTAAATGCCATTTAAAGACTCATAATTTCATGTGGTTGATTTATAAGGCACTTTCATGGGAAATCGTATAGAAAAGGATTACATATTGTCTTAGGAGGTGTCCTTTGTGCAAGGAAAATGAAGAGTCAAATTTACATCTTATCATGACATGTTCATATGATATTCATGTATGGGAGAAAGTGAAAGGTTTAACTAGGTTAAGAAATATTTGGAGTGATTCTTCAATTGAGGAGGGTTTAAGATCCTAGTGTGAAAATGAGAATGTAAATAGGTTTAGAGCTTATCCTTTCTTATTATCTTAGGGTATATGGCTCACTAAGAATATTGAATTTTTTGAGGAAAAATCCATCCCTCTGTGTTAGTGTGTTACTCAATCATTAAACATATTAACTAGTTTCAATCAAGTGATAAAGGATAAACCTAATTAACAAATACCAAAGGAGAACATTGATAAATTTGGAGCTTGTGCATGCTTTGATAGTTTTTCAGCATATATTCAAAGAAAGGAATTATATTGCATATGGTTTTTCAAAGGTTGGGATACAGTTGGCTTGTGGTGAAGGGATAATCAAAGAATAGGATATGGAAATGTTTCTAAATATACACATCTTCCTTTTTTTGAAAACTTCAATAGATGAACCATTGTTACTGGATCATGAGATTATAAGATAGTTGTCTAGATTATTGGACCTGTTACTTCATCAAGCTTTGTGGCTTGGTAACTGTGGGACTTGTATCTGCCATTTTCATATGAATTACATGAGGGATTCTTTTTTAACTTAACCTATTTTGGTATAAGTAAAGGTTCCACTTCCCAAAAGGAACAATTTTCTTCCAAAATACATCAAAAAATAAAGACATTCATTGGATATATTTTAAGGGAGACTATACATCCTCAACCATCAATATCTTATATAGAATAATTATATTTGAAAGAGCTCCCTCCTGGATTTGTTTCCATTGGTATAGATATATAATAGGATCAACTTACCTTCCTCTTAATCTCATGACTCCTTGGCCAAAAAATTATCTCCTTGATTGTCCTCATGATAGACGTGGGAGTTGTATACTACTTCAAATTCTAACCTCATAATTACCTAGCCCTATTTTATGAATCTTAAAAATATGATATGTGAGAAATGAGCCTGTCCATTCAACCAATCACAAACTAACTTGGAATATAAGAATGTATAAAGTTGTTGTATCTCCAAATTTATGTCCACCTTCATCATTGTGATCACACTGATTATGTCTACATAGTTATTATATTTTACCATGTACCTCTTTTTATTGAGATCGTGTGGTCATTATGGTGAATGAGCTCACTAGCGATGTTTTGTGCATCACTTCCCATGGAAGAACCATCACAAAGTCTATACATGAATATATGATCAAATTCTAGAGGTAGAACTTGTCTAATGGTATCTCCAACTCTTATGGGTTTGCAAGCCATTAACAAGTATTTTATTTTGAACATTGTCTCGATAAGGGATGGTCATTTTCCTTTGAATATTTCTTCATTCTGTGAGATCCAAAGGCCCCACATAACATGTAAAGATAGAGCAACCAGGACTTGTGGACTTCCATGAGATTTCAAACTAGTTGTTCCAAGCTTCTATCATTGTGTTCCTAGCCCAAATTTGGTATCTTCCTTATTATCCTAAAGCACGGGGAGTCTGTTGTAAAGGGAAATCCATGCAAAAATTATGGCCTTGGGCAGTGTCCAAATCCTCTAGAGACCACTCCACCACCATTAATTCCTTGCCTCCACATTCTACAATGAGATGGTCTTATAACCCATTTTCACACTATACATGCCCTCTTATTGATTTTTTGTCCATACAAGATAGTATTCACTTTCATATAAGACAATGGAAATGTTATCCCCCTTTTTTTCAATTAGTTTCCAAATTCCTTTAGTCGTTAGGGATCTAGAATTTTTTTTATGTCTTTTAGGCCCCATCCTCTCTCTAAATTTGACCTTGTTATCAACTCTCATTTTACATCAAGACAATGATAAACACTAGAGTGACCCAAAGTACTGAGATTGATTCCAAAATGCCTTTTATAAGAATCACCCTTCTAGCATGAGAGATCCATTTGTTGTACCAGTGATCTACTCTTGTTTTCAACCCTTCAAGGAGACACAACCAGTGTTTTCATTGGTATTCATTTTCTTTTAGCATGAACTACATGTATATAAAACAACCATCATTTTGCACTACAATGAAAGGGAGGAACTTCAAGATCATTTCTCTCATGGCCTGTGAGACATGATAAAAAGTATATGGATGACTTTTGAACATTTGTGTCCATTCCAATGGAGGAGGAAAAAAAATTTAGAATACGATCTAGACACTTTGTGTTTTGAGTCATAGCAGTTCCAAACAAGAGTATACAATCAACAAATAAGATATGAGACAAGTATACAATCAAAATACATGAGTAGATCCTGTTGAGAGAACTTGGGGTAGTGCATTGTGGTATGACCCAAGAAATGTACAATCCTTGAAAATACTCGGTCCCATATCAATGTAAGATGGTGTTTCCTAACTAGCCCCTATGAGGGGAAGAATGTTATCTACATCAAAGCATGGAAAGGATTCATAATAACTTAGGCATTTTATGGTGATGACCTTCCCATTATGAAAGAACGTCATGGTTTGGAATATTGAGGATGCAATTTCTTTCATAGCATGCATATAACTACATCGAACAAGGATGTTGTAGTCAAATGGAGCATCCACAACTTTGATATCAATCAAGACTTTCTTACCTACTAATTCGATAGGGAAATTCTAGTATAGACCTTATGTTTGGGAAGGATGTCCATCATAATCCCTAACTATAATGGTTGATGGTGTGAGCTCAGGGGAGCCCAATATTTTTAAAATTGTGGTGAAAATGATGCAAATGGATGCATATTCATCAATGATACATCAATGGATGATGATTTTTATGATCAATACTAGAAATTGAAATGTGACTGATGATGGAAGCCTAGGATCATAACTATCAAATTCAAAGATCATTAACTACAAATCTAATGAGTTTATTGTGTCCAAAACATATGGTAAGGCCCTCCTTTGAGAAGGATAGGTTTGGAGGACCTTGAGAGAGACATGGTGGGACATGGTGGTATGTGATTAAGCCAAATCATTGATGATACTATAGCTATGAGTGGACCTTGCATGAGAGTTATGAGCTGTGTGTCATATATGTGCCTTTGATACACATCATGTATAATCACTACTAGGGGGGTGAAATTTGCAAATGTTTGCTAGCAGATGATTGGGGGACCTTTGTATTTGTTGTATTCAATAGGGGGCATTCCATCCTATTGGTTGTGAGTCTAAAGGTGAATATTTTTATAGTTCATGTAGATGTTTTGATAGGAGGGGTCTCACAAGTAAAACTGATCAACATAACTCTACCAAGCATATCACATTTCTGTTCCTCTATGCATTCCATATTGCATTATAGAGGAACCAATGTTGATCTACATCTTCTTTGCCTATGTCATTGAATCAAAAAATATGTAGAGAATATTTATTCAAGAGTATCATCATCCTTTTCCGATGATTCTAAAATCATCATTGTCAATATATTCCCAACACAAATCCTAGAGGTCCCATCTATTGCACCATCAAATCTTTCCCTACAACTACACCCAAATAATTGGATACACTGAGACTACTTAAATCCATAGTAGCAAGAGTATTTTTTACAAATAATATCACTCACATTGGCGTTATGCATAACAATAATCATTAAGTTCTATCAAAGATCAAATTTTGCAAGGCGTAGGATGTAGGATGGACTGGCATCATTATTAGTTCATTAAAAATATGTATTCTCAATGGCATGGCTATTTGCAAGTTTAGAATATTAAAATGAAATATACTCAAATGAATCTTCAAACACATCTTCTTCTTGAATTTTTTCTTCCATGGATTTTGTAGTGACTTCTAATCAGTGAGCTTGACCAACATCTCTACATATATAGTTCAAGTATTTTCATCCCCTACATCATCATGCATATGCCATCACAAGTCCTAGAAAATTCCATCCAACTATGCTAACTCCTCGATTCTCCATATCAATATACTTTCTTGATCTTCTTCTCTTTCAGGGACAACCAAATCTTATTTGCATGTTTCTCTCATCCTTTGAATTGTTCACATTCTAAATGTGTCTCATGAATATACCTTATTATAAGAGACTCTTACTTGGTGTAGGTATTTTTCATTTCTCCTTGCCACCAACTTTATGTAATCTTTGTGTACTTGTGTCTATCATTCACTTTGATCCTTAGCTACACTAGTACATATGACCAAATTGAGGAATCTCCTAGTGTAGCTACACTAGTACATATGACCAAATTGAGCAATATCCTAGTGTAGGAATACACTAGCTACATCATGGTTCTGAATATTGAGGATAGATAGCTACACTAGTACATATGAACCAATAGTTTTTTATCCTTTGTAGCTATCTCCATTTGATGGGGTGGTGGTATAATTTTAATTCCTTCAAAACTATGGATTTGTATGAGGGGAGATTCATGACCAGATCCTTCTTTATGAGGAATTAGTTCAACCTTGTACTTATCTCCTGAGTGTCACCCCTCTTATTTTACCAAGTAGCCTATGGAACTAAAGGTTCAACATGTGACTATAAGTTGGGTATCTAATATCTTAAGGAAATAATTTTCTAGAGGACCGAGTCGAGAATGAGCACCAAGCATATTTTTTACTAATGAAATGTAAAATTTAGGCCCCCCTGAGAATTAGCATGGGGAGGTCTAATAGGCCCTAGACTACCAATTTATCCTAGAAGGGCCTCCTATTGTGAGATGGGGCATACGCATTGAGGATGTCCAACTAAAATTTCAATTCCTTTGGAGAGAAATGAGTCAAGATACAGTGTGTCGAGCTTACCTTATCCCAATAAATCATTAACTAACACCATTTGAGAGCCCAATCCATCGAAGTTTCCTTCCACACTTTCAACCCAGAATACATTTCTTTAGGTGATTTTGGGAATATTACTCTAAATACATAGTTTCTTGTAATATTAGAATATTGGCTTTTTGTTTCTATATAATATTAGAATATTGATGACACCAAGAATAAAGGAAAATAGCCTAACCAATCTATATAAGTTTTCATAAAATTTAGGCAAGCAGAGGGTGCTAAGAAAAACAATGGTCATAAGCCTATTGTTTATTGGGTGTGTCTAGAGGACCATTATTGAAGGATATCAAGATCATTTTGAAACCTAGGGGAGGGTTTCTCTAATAAAGGCTCCTGATATTGTTACTTGTTTCCCATACAGACATGAAATATTTGTTTCCCATGGGATTTGCAAAGGGTGCATTGATAGGGGATGTTTTTGTGGTCCAACATTTGCACAAAACTATGCTTTCCTACCTCTATAAGAATAATGTCAGGAAGTCAAGAGATAGGAGAAAGAGGTCATACCATTTCCTCCAGCCATGTGCCCTCCTCCAGTGAAAAAATGTGTGCCCTCCTCCTCTGCAAATCGTGTTCCCTAGCCTCTGCAAATCGTGTGCCCTTATCCTCTGCAAATCATGTGTCCTCCTCCTTCTCTCGTCCTCCAAATTTGTCCTCCAAATCGTAACTGTGCTCCAAATCCTCCTGTGCACGAGTGATAATGGTCAGACTGTGGTGGCCGGACTATGGTGGCATGGACTATGCTATGTGTGGACTATGGTGTGTGTGGACTGTGGAGTGATAATGGCTAGACTGTGGTGTGCGTGGATTGTGTGTATTGTGTTTGCAGCAGGCCGCACGAGTTTAAAATGTAATGGTCGGACTGTGGTGTGTGTGGACTGTGTGTATTTCATTTGCAGCAGGCCACGCGATTTTGAAATGTTTGTTTTTTGTTTATAAATTTCATTTTTAATATATATATAATATATAATATATAATATACAACCCAACATTGATATACAATCCAAACATGAAGTCATGAGACCTACTTGGGTTGTGGATTTGAACCTGGGTTAGGAGTTAGCGTTTTAGAGGTTATGGGTTAATGGCTTAGTGATTTGGAGTCTAGTGGGAGTTAGTGGGTGAGTATTTTTAGCCTATATAATGGGTTTGTGTGTTCAAAATTAGGGGTTATTAGTTTACAAGGTTAGTGATTACTAGGTTAGATGTTAGTCAATTAATTGTCATTAGGAGTTAGTAGGTTAGATGTTAGTTAATTAGTTCTCATTGGGGGTTAATGAACAAGTGACCATTAGTGGTTGGGTTTTAAGGGTTATGGATTTCTCTCTTGGTGGTTTGGGATCATTAGGGGATATAAATTTAATTGGTTGGTGTATTAGGGATATTGGTTAAATCTCAATTAATCATTTAATAGGCTAGTAAGGCAAAATTTATTGTGTTAGTGCTTAGTGGGTTAGGATTTAATGTCTTAGTTGTCATCCAGTTAGTGGTTAGTGGGATAATTTCCATCCATGGTTAATGGGTTAGGGTTGTGTGTTACTGGGTTAGTATCTTTAGGGCTAGTGAGTTAGGTATTAGGGGGTTAGTGCATTAGGGGATCAAGGATTAGTGGGTTATGGGTTAGTATGGATAATGTGTTGGGGATTAGAAGTCAAAGATTCACATGTTAGTGTCTTAGGGATTAGGAGTTAGTGGTTATGGCCATGGGTATAGTTAGGTTAATGGTTAGTGGGTTAGACATTAGAGTGTTTTTTTTAGAACTAGAGGAATTTGTAATTTCCCTGGATAATTACCTAGGCGAGACACAAGTTCAAATCTAGCTAGCTTCCACTTTAACCCCTAGAAGTTCGAAGACACACGCGCAAGGAGGTCCCACTCCTCGGGGGCGTCTACCCTTCTATCCTTATCACAACAAGACAAAATTTATATACCTACCCTTTATTAATTCATGTTTTCTATGACTTTTTCATACCCTTCTATTTGACTAAATAGATTTTATATGCTTTGGCTCGATTGTTTGTGTCAACAACGTGCTTAATCCCTTCTCTTTTTTTCTTTGGTAATTGTTTTTGTCACATTATGTAATTTTGGGTGATAAGGATATAGATCTGTTATGTTGAATATGGGACAATTTCCTCATGATTCAATTTATTATATAAGGTACCTTGAGGGTACATTTCTTTCCATTGATGAAGCATAACCAACTTTCCAACCTAAAATTCAATTACTCTTCTATGATGATCACCTTTAATATTATATTAGTCATTTGTCTCCCACAATGTTTGCTTCACATACTGCTACATATATTTAATGTGTTCCATAAAAATTTCTATACCTTTGTTAACATGTGTTCCGTTAGAGTGATCAAGTAAATCCATTAATTTTAGGATTTGTCCATAAATAATTTGAAAATGGGACATTTAGATATCTATTCAGAGCCTACTTGGTATTTTTACTTGTGAAGGTGCATGGCTTAGAAAACAATTCAAGTGAGGCACATAAGCGATGACCTTAAGTGAGGCACATAAGCAACACACATAAGTGATAGGTTTAAGTTCATAAGATGACAAAACCGCCGCCTTTTTAGTGGGAATCCTCCGAAAAATCCATTAGGAATATTGTCAGAAGTCATAGTTCCCCATTATTGATAGGAACATTAATCATAGAACATTGTCATCAAGGGTATCCAATTAGGATATAATGAAATTATATTAATAGGTTGACATGTACATGAGAAGGACATAGGGTGGATTCATGTTTCCATTCACTCACACTTTTTCTACCAAATATTTATTTCATGGATGAGATGTGTAACTTAAAATAACCAAATAAAGATTCAACCTTCCATCTTTGAGACATATGGGATAACTCACAATAATCCAAAGAAATTAGACCCCAAACCCGTGTTGGAAAATCATTTAGTTCAATTTCCATTAAACCAAAATAACCATATCCTGAGGTGAAACCTAATGGGTAATGGGATTAAGGTTATGCAAAACTTAACTTATTATATACAAGAATGAAAAATGGAAGTTTATTATATGATGATTTTTTCACTTGAATAGTCTTTTTAAAAGGATGAATTACTATTGGGTATTGGTCACATATAATGTTCCAATCTCACAAATATAGGGTAATAAGGATTAAATTTATGGTACCAAATTGTGTCCATCCGTACTTGAGTGCATCCCTTAAGAATGTATTTTAAGTGTGTCACTTATTGTGCATCGCTTCAATGTGTAAATATCTCGTCAATTATGGTGCATCAAATATGTTCCTCGCTTATGTGTTACAAGTTATGGTACATCTATTATGTATGTCAATCAATATGGTGCATTGTCACTTCTATGTGTCACTTTAGGGAATCACTCCAATGTGTCACTTATCATGTATCAATCATGTGTGTTGCCTATGTGCATCACTTATGGTGCATTTCTCTTCTCAGTTGAGCTTAGAAAATAATTCAAGTTTTATTTCCAATAATATAGAAATATTTTTATAGGAATATTTAGAAAGATAAAGACGCAACATATCTCCCTTATTAAAGAAGAGTTGGAAAGTATGAATTAATTGAAGTCCCTAGTTTCCTTTTGAAATTAACCTACACAATTTTTTAACAAATGTTTCATAACAATTGATGATGGACATAACTACATCGTTGGTATGATTAGGCGCAGTTGCGCAGATCTCCTCTTGGTTTTGAGAATAATCATTCTCTACTAAATAGGGGCAACCACATGAAGGTGTAACCTCTAATTATGCCCCCCCCCTCACATCACTCTCAATTTTCCCATATTACCTAATTTGAAATTATAAAGAGTATGTATCATATACTATATTATACAATATAAAAACATATAAAGATCATATAAAAGATATAAACACATACCTCTTCTTTTCAACATGAATTAAATATCAGTCATCTTCTTCTTCATCCTGTTCAACATCTGTATTAGGATCTAGCTTAGAATCAATATTGGTGAAAGTATCATTCCTATCAACATCATCATCAACATCATTTTCTCTACTATGGTTATTGATATCGTTAATGAGATCATCGTCTCATACATTTGGATGATCAACCTCTTCAAATTATTCGTCTGACACATCGACTACATGAGCCACCTACTCCTGATATTCATAATCATGATCTTCTTCCTCATTATTATCTTCATCCTCGGCTACATGACTGTACTTTACTTTTCTTCCTCTTGGATCATATCTAACAACGTATGACCAACCTTCTTTACTAGGTACCTCTGAGTAAAATACTTCCTCACATTGACTTGGAAGAACATAAGGCTTTGTACCCGGTTCAAATGACCTTGTATTAACCATGGTATATCCATTATCATGCTCAATAACAGTTTTTTTTAGGATCACGTTCATGCATCTGTAGCCTGTACCATTTAACCTCAAACAAAACTATCTTAAAGGAATTAAAATCACACTCAATTATATCCTCCAAATGGCCATAGTACCTATTCTCAATTTCTTCTGGATTTCTCTCACTTCTAGAGGAAATGTTGGTGAACTTAAACACTACAGTTGTCCCATAGTCCGAGGTTTTCATCTTATTATCCAACATTTTGATGCGAAATTTACAACCATTACATGACATAGTCTTGTGATGTTTCAACTACAACATGGACAACAAGTAAAAAATAAATTGTGAATTAATAATCCTCATATAGGACTTACTAAATATATATTTCAATAATTAAACAAACCAAAATACATTGAAAAATTGGGAAAAAACTAGGAAAATGTGGGTAACAAATTTAACTTGCCTGTTTATCTTTTAAACCAAAGGCTAAATCAACTTCCCTCAACGTAATATTTGGAAATTGATCTTGATGACGATGCATTGTTTTAATCATCTTAGTCACCCCTTCCCATGATAACCTACTGAAATATTCTTTAGTATATTCTATCCAATGTTCTATCCAATCAAGGTTGTATGCAATGTATAAATGTAAAGCATCCCACTCTCGAGCAACTACATCATAACATAACAATTTAATATCATTAATTAATTATTGTTAATAAATTAATAATTTAATAGATGTGTAATATATTAAATGTACGTCAACATCTAATAATTACCTTTCATAGTCCTCATTTTACCTTTCCCCAATGGAACCTCCCCTTCAAATTTGTTGATGGAGTCAAGATGCCAAATGCAAGGCACATTCATATTTTTTGCTAATTTAGGTAGATATTGACTAATATACACCATGCATTGATATACCATATATCCCTCAACCATAGAACCCTCTGGACGTGCTCTTTGTCTAACAAAATCCTTCAGTGACTTCAACTGCCTCTCCACCATCCACATCAACCTTGTGTGTACTGGTCCACATAATTTTATCTCCTCAACTTGGTGTATGAGGCAGTGTTCTTGTGCATTGAAAAATTATGGAGGTAGATATTGTTGCATTTGACACATTAGTCAGGGAATTTCTCTCTTCCAATACCTTATATCTTCTTTATGGATTTCTTTTCATTATAGCCACCTACAAATGTCAATGCAATTAAAAAATATCAAGGCATACATAAATTTGCAAATAAAAGATAATATGTCAATAAGTTCCAATACAAATCACATAAGAAGTACATTTTCCTTATAAAACAATACTTACCTCATGTATTTTCCAAGTACATAAATAATTTGTTTTA
>ML777055.1:195446-215522 GCA_009831015.1 Picea engelmannii | reverse complement strand
TTAATCCTTCTATTGATTATTTTTCAAAATTGTTTTATTGGTATTTGATACATCAATTTAATGATTGTTTGACAGTATGTTCCTTAAAAATGAAGGCACTAATAATGAGTAGTGTTATTGAAATCAATTTACTCATTATTTAACTTTTTTTTTATGAAAAAATAAATATGTTGCAACAATCCAAAAAAAACTCTATTAAATTATGACTATAGTTTTGAAGAAAATAGATGAATATTATAATTACTACAATTTTTTGAATTTGATCAATCTGAAAAAGTTGCATATTTTATACACATTAGATTGACATCATGTATCCGCCTTAATTTTTATTTAAAAGGAAAATCTAAAAATACCATTTTGAAGAGGACAATGAAAGGTACCATAATATAAATTTTTCATAATTGTTTACTGTGTATTATTGCAGATATTGATTTTTCATTTTACTGAATCATTATGTCATCCAAAAATAATATGCATACATGTTTTTATAAAATTAACTAAAATTACTAAAAATCAATTAAATTAAATACAAATTGTATGAAATGAAAGTAGATTTAATTATGAAAATGTTGATACCAGTTCTAAAACCAGATTCACAATATTTTAAATAGTTCGCTCCTTCCCAAGTTGGAGTAAGTTGAAGTGAACACATACTTTTCTGAAAAGTGCCATAGTTACAGGTTTTTCTACCAAACTAATAGTCCGACTAAAATTCAGTATTTTTTGGCCGAAAGTTAGTTTTAATAAAAAAAAATAACTTCAGATTTAAAATTGTTGTTATATTTAAAATTTCCATTATATTTTTCAAGGGAAATGTTAGATTTAACTTTTGGCGGAAATTTTTTTTAAGAAGAAATCTTTTTCGGTCAAAAAATTCAAGAGTTCAACCAAAACATTTCCATTAGCAATTTTCATGACCTGATTCTCACGAAAGTGTTACCCTGATTCATGATTTTACCCATAGAGGAGGGGGAACATATTAGGGAAAAAAATTTAAGTGTTCCCGTCATATCGCTCCCCCCTCCCCCATATATGTTATCTCACCCCACCCTTATATATGAGGGTCATTATTTCTCGATATTTCCCCCCTCCCCTATATATGATATCTTTCTCCACCCCCATGATGCCCTTATATGAGGGTGGGGGTGGGAGGAGATATCATATATGGGGGAGAAGGAAGATATCGAGGAAAATGTATTAACATATCCCTTATATCTCGCTCACCCCACCCTCATATTAATAAGTTATGATTGATATCTCCCCAACCCCACCCTTGTATATGAGGTTGGGGATGGGGGGAGATATAATTTAACTTTTCCCTAATATCTCCTCACACCCCCAACTTTGGTTCTGACGGGTGGGGGGTTATATCAGGAAAAAATTATTAAGTTTTCCTTGATATGTTAGGTTATAAAGGTGGGGGTTGGGGGAGATATCAGGGGAACATTACCTGGTTGTGAGGGTAGGGATGGGGGTGGATATTTGGGAAAAAATATTAATTTTTCCCATAGGGGATTCACCTTGTTGACCAACATATTATCACATTCATTCATAAAGGGGGTTTTTAAATTATGAAAAATAGAGTCAATATACTATAGGTATTGGCAAGGGGGTTGTGGTATATGGGGGGGTTTATAAGTATTGGGGGGTATAGAAATGGATATTTCGTAAAGATAGGATATATATAGTAAAAATATGGTTTTTTAATTGGAAATAAGTAATGTGACGGGGGTTCAAAAAAAGGATTTTGGTATGTATTTATCAATATCTAGTGAAATTAGAGGCATTATTTAATATCCCAAGAATTCATGTGTTATGTCACAAGTTCACTTAGTGGAGACTCCATGAGTTTTCCCTAATATCTCAGGTTATGAAGTTGGGGGTTGGGGGACATTTCTTCCCCCTCCCCCATATATGATATTTCCCCCCACCCCAATTTTTCTTGATATCTCCTTGCACCCCCACCCTCATATGTGTAATAATTTTTCCCTGATATCTACTCCCACCCTATTTTTTTCTCATATCTTCCCCCACCCCCAACATCATATGGGCATAAGGAGATATCAAGGAAAAATTAATAATTTTTACATGATATCTCCTCCCACCCCCACCCTCTTAATATGAGGGTGGGGTAGAGGGAGATGTAAGTTTTCCATGATATCTCCTCCCACTTTGTGTATTAATTTTTCCCTAATATTTCTCCCCACCCCCACCTATTAATTTTTCTCGAATATCTCCCCTTAATGTTTCCCTAATATCTCCTCCCACCACGTGTATTAACTTTTCCCTAATATCTCCTGCCACCCCCACTTGGACATTCACCCTTGTGAGGGGATATATTAGGGAAAACTTATTAATACTTCCCTAGTATCTCCCCCACCTAGGTTTTCCTAATATATCCCATAAGCTAGGTGTTTTACAACTAGGATGGAAGATTTTTCTATGTGTCTTTGTTTTTCAAAAGCTTATATTATCCTTTTCTTTATACTTCATAAAGTATATTTTGAATAATAGTGTTGTTATTAAAGTCATGGTTTCAATCTCTTTGTTGTATAATCCCTCTTAGATACAAACAATTTTGACAATGGATAAATTTTAGTAAAGATTTAAACCTCTAAAAAAATGTTTGTACCTTCAAGAGATTTGTTCATCTTAACGCTTTATAAATCTAAAATTATGATGAATTTTGAATCCTTGAAAATAAATTTTAAACGTCCGGAATCAATTTTTATCTTTGAGAAATTCGATACATGAAAACTAATTATAGACATCCACAATAAATTTTCATCTTTGAGGGATTCGATAATCTTAGGGAATGAAAAATCCAAAATTGAGAGAACGTTTGGACCCTTGAAAATAAATTTCTTTATATTTTAACTAAAGTAGACATTAAAAATAAACAAAAATTAAAACCTACCCAATATTAAATTAAATTGTAAACTATATCTTTAAACACACATTTAAATGAAACAAAATTTAAAGCCTACATATTTATTTTACCTTTTTAAAATACATAAATCAAAATATAATGTAAACATAACAATTAATTTGATTTACCCAATAACAATGAAAACTAAAGAACAAAGATATTGGAATGTAAAGCACTTCAAAAATGACAAACCAAAACATTAAATCTTCGACCCAAATATTACCTATACTCATGAGCCTTACTTTTTAACGTCATTGTTGATTTCATTGTTTGTTTTCCATGGCTATACTTGAAAATCATGTTTTATGTATCCCATCATAGAAAACAAGAAGAATATATATATAATCACATAAGATATAATTGGACATAAACATTTTAAATTGTTTTAAATGTTTTTTTTAATTAAAAAAATATTTAATTATATATATATATATATATATAGTTTAATTATTTAATAAAATTTATAATTAATAACACCTAATTACATTATTTTTTATTAATAAAATTTGTAGTCATATTAATTAGTTAATATAAATACTGAAATTTGTTTCTTGTTTTTAATATTTTAATATATTTGTCAACAAAATTTTGATACAAATTTAAAATTAGATTAATAATTCACAACTAATAAAGATAAGTTTTAATAATTAGTAAATCATACTCTTTCACATTTTCCCCCGAGTTCCAACACAATATCAAACTTTGAATCCAAAAATTTTAATAGGTCTTTGGCTTTGTTGTGTACATATCCCTCCCCAATTACCTCACCTCTAAAAAAAAATATACTAAATAAACCAACCTTTTAAATTATGTTTTATTTTAGTTATAGAAAATATACTTTCACTCATATGAAAATGATCTTATGTTTTCAACAAATTTAGAATTATTTTTATAATAAATAATCGACGATAAACACCCATTACATAACATTTAATGCTCTGTATATTAAAATATACACATAAAACATTATCACATAACATTTAATACTTAATACTCACCATAACGCACATTACATGTAACACCTTATTTTCCCTAAGAATGTAATTATGTACAAACTTCATATATTAATGTAATGAGGCATGTAATTATGTTTTGATTTAATATAAACACCCAATCATTGACTGAGACGGAAAAACCTTGACAGTATCGATCATGATACATCAAAGGAAATTGATGAGGAAGACATTAATTCCATAGTTGAATAGTTGAGTGAAGTGGTGCAAACATAAAACTACACCTACCAACATACCAGATGTATATGAAAACCACATGACCATTAAAAGAAGTCGCAGAGGTGGTTGGAGCAGTTAATGATTGTTGGCAATTGAACCATGCATAGAGAAAGGTTGATTGAAAAACTGGAAAGGGGGTACCATGGAACCACCCCTTCAAATTGAGAATGGTAGACTGCAGGTCATTTCTACAGGAAGCCACAGAGATCCCAAGGAGATAGAAAATAAGACAGGAGTTGGGAAACATGAACACATGGGAAAGACACACAAGAGAAGAGGTGCAGAAGATTAAGAGGAGAGCAAAAAAAAGGGGGAGAGAACAGAGAACATAGGTTTGGAGGTTCTTATTGAGGAAGAAGAAGGAAAAATAAGAGCTTTCTGAAGGAAAATAGGAAGTTTCTCTGAGTTGATGATGATCACCCTGAATAGAGAAAACTTGGACAAAAAATAGGAATTTTCTATGGGTCGTAGCATGGTGCTTACTGGATAGAAAATGACACCAGTAAGGGGAGTTATCTAAGGGACCATAGAGTAGAGAAGGGACTCCCTTGTGTAGAGGAAATTTAGTTGAGAAACCACTCGATAAACCTCTGGAGACCCGAAGCTCAATGGGAAGTGGCAACTTTTGATATGTCAGAGGAGGAAGGAGAGTAACCTTCCTGGATCATCGCAAACTTGGAACCCTACTGAGTAAGTTTCCTTGGCTGTATCATGGCTTGGAACAGGGGTGGCGTGTTGTAGGAAGTTACTCTATGGAAAGGCCTAAGGTTGGGAGGAAAGGAATCCTCTCTCAGTCATTCGAATTTGGAAATTTCCTTACCAGATAAGTGTTTATCTTTATTGGAACTACTCATGAATGATGTATTTGTATGTTTTGTATGCATGTGTAACTATCTGAATCTAAAAGAAAAATAATTTGCTTATAATCCATAGTTTGAATGCACAAAAGTCAGGACATGTTACAATGTTTTTTATTGAGCGAACGACCATGAAAATGAATAAGTATGGACTATGCGTACTTGAGATTTCCACATTCTTGTATGGAGAGCCTGCAAATCATGCAAGATTTCCCTTTTTAGTTTTAATAAATTGTAATGGCCTTAGAGTGGTTTCAAACCCTTGAAAATTAGGACTGAAGTTCTGAAGAACTCAAGAAATGGCTAAGTCCCCAAAGAAGTGGTTATATCACCATCAAATCTTGTATTAACCCAGGATATATCACAACCTTCGATCATGTTAGATGATAAAGGAGAGTTATAAACCATTGGACATGGTAGAATATTCAGAGTGGGACTTTTGGAGGGAACCCTCGATCGTCATAGACAAATATTTGAAGGAGAGACTCCTAAGTTGAGTATGAAACATAGATATGGAAGTGGGAAAGTTTAACCTCAGTCATTGATCATCGAGGGGGGTGGGGGTGTCCCACTTAGCTAGTTATGATGGAAGAGTGAGATAATGCTGACCAGGAGCACCAGCATGAAGACGCATGTCAATAGTTGATTGGTCGACATGATGAGTGTGCGACTAGCTGGAATGGAGTTGATCCTTTTCACAGTTTACTTCAAAGGGTTCAGAGTACTCCTCTAAAAGGTTCAAAGTATGAATCCAATGGAGGGAATATATGGACTATTGATTAGCACCAGAATAGTGATATGATCATAGTCATCAATTTTTGTAGAGGACTAACAGTATTATTGGCAAGTGGCGATGAGGGAAATGACATCACCCCAACCAACATTCTTGGAACACATATCAACATTTGTAAGATCAAAATAAATACCACATGATTATTTGTAGACCCACCCTAGCCCACGTGCCACGACACGGATGGTGCCACGTGACAAGTAAATACTGTGCCATGTGTCACAAAGTTTTGTCCTCTTCGAAGAATATTTTCTTAGGAATGTGTGTGGCATGTGTCGTAATAGGTGGAAGATACACGTGGAAATATATGCCTAGGTGGCATGTACACGAGGGTATCATATGTTATATGGAAATGGTTCCATGGGATATGGAGTTGATTACTTTGAAGTTGACTTTGAAGAGTTTAGAGTACAACTACAAAAGGTTTGGAGTGCCACTCATAAGAGTTCAGGTAAGACTCCAAAGAGATTATTTGGGTCGTCGACCAAAGAAAGGTGAGATTTAATCTCAAACTAATCCATATTATTTTGATAATGAAATAAAGGCAGAGATATAAAAATGAAATATACATAGATATTGCAATAAACACAGAGATACAGTAATGCACAAATTTATTAATGAGAGAAATGTACAAACACTATAAAATTACAGAGGGAATAGTGGCAGCTTATATCTAAGAAGAGATGTGATGGATATTCTCATTCACAAGAAGAAGAAGAAGAAGAAGAAGATGATGATGATGATTTTTACAATGAGTCTCTAGAGGCCTTTTTATTATAAATAAAATTCAAAACCATAACCCCGAAAGATTAAATGCCAAAACGTTTGCGAGCCTCGATGGGGGTAGTTGATACGTCAACTTCCCAAGGGTGTAAATTTTGCATATGATCTTTGTTTGGGGCGCACAATAGCTCATTATAAAGGTCTATATGAGGAATACACATTGTTCATTCACACTCTAGAAAATTTCAATATTGTGACTATGGTAGGCCCAAAAAACATTGTTTAGGGCCTCAAAATGGGCCTAGAATTTTAGGACCCAAAAAGCTATAGAAAAACTGCCAAGGTGGAAACCCTATTTTGAGCCAGTGGAATAGGAGGGTGGAAGCCAATTTATACCTAGATAATTATTCCCTCCTTAGGAAGAAATGGTATCCATTTCCTCAATCCCCAGGGAATATTTTGTTGAATATGAATCTTGGTAAGTTGCTTGTCTTGTTGAAGAAGTTGTCCTACTTAACTTGTTGAAGGCTCTTATGAACCTGTTGTTGGAGGAGTTGGATCCGTTTAACTAGTCTAGCTGCATGATCTATCTTAGGGGGAGGACTCTATTGGAAAATATGCAACAGGAATAATATGAATGGAATTATTATAACTGTGGAGGCACCCCCATAGGTGCAGTAGTAATATCTTGGTTCTCTTCTACAATCTTGTTGATATGCTTTTGTTGGATAAAAGGGTCTTGGGATGAGGCTGTAGTGGTTGTAGTGTCCTTCTCTTCTGACTAGATTGTGAAGAGGATAAACTTTTCAATATGATATATTACTTTGTGGCACCTTTGTTTTAGGACAATAGTCAAAATACCTCTGGTACATTGTAGAGATGAACCTCCAAAGTAACAATGATACTATGGGGTCGAGACTCATAAACATCATGATGCTTCCACACATATGGTTTCCTTAATAGAACATCATATAATTCTAGTGGGAAAACATCACACATTACCTCATCCTTGAAGGGCTTGATGTCACATGACAGGAGGCATTGTTGGTTAACATGAAGATCTCATCCCTAGCGAAGCCATAAATGTTGTATGGATGCGGGCATGGCATTGTTGGAAAATCCAACTTCTTGACAACCTCTTATGAGATGAGGTTTTGTTGGTTTCTACTATCAACAATAAAATGCAATGGTGTCCCCTTCACCCACATATGTAAATGGAAAAAGATACCCCCCTCCTTAGGATCCTATGTTTCTTCTGGTTGGACTGTTACGGTCATGATAATAGCAGTGGGTTTTGCATCAATTATTTGTCTCCTTTTATTATTGTCTGAATCAGAGTTTGATTATGGGCTCAGTTCTGTTTCTTTGAGATTGACTACCAATGAAATTTTTGAGTGGTATTCATCAATGTTGTGCTAGGGGATGTTGTGCTAGGGGATTTTGTGGAAGTAGCACCATTTCCCAGTGTCCTTCTTCATCTTCCCATTGCTCTTCTTTTCATGTGGCTTGGACTAGTTGTCTTGAAGTTGGCTATTCTATGGATTAGGGATTCCTTTACCATTCTTTTCTTGTTGAGTAAATGCAAACCCAAATTCCCACTTGTTCTGGTGCTTAAATTTCTTCTCGATTTTGATAGCATATCGATAAGCTTCTCCCAGTGATGAGATGTATAGAAACTCCATTTCGGTTTGGATGTATCTATGTAGTTCCCCGTGGTATTTTAGAATCAAATTTCTCTTAGATTTTTTGATACCCATATTGGTGCACAAGGTATGGAGGGTATTTGTGAACTACTACACTATTTTTCCCCTCTCTTGATGCAGCGTGGTCCATCTCATGTACTAGTCATCATGGTTTCTCACACAATAATATTTCTCCTTGACCGCATCCATAAAAAAATTTGAGGTGGGTACGTCCCCAAATATTCTAGACTCCTTTGTGGCATTTTTCTCCTAATAATTTTACCACCAATATTTGACATGAGGGAGATCCTTAAGGAGTGCAAAGGTGATCTTTTCTTTTTCATAAAAATTGTGAATAGAGAAATAACCTTCTAGAAAATTTGACCATTTTTGCAAAGCATCTACATCAATATGACCTTCAAATACGGGAATATCAAAATTAACATGTACCTTGAATGAGGAAGCATCTCCAAAAAGACTACTTGACGAAGAAGTGCATGTTATTGTCGGCAATCGTTGAAGGATTTGGGAAACATTATCCAACATATTGTTCCTTTGTTGTGTGGGGGATTCTATGAGAAACAACTTGATGGGATCATATGCTCCCTCATCTCTCTTATTTTATTTCATGGGAGGTCACTTGGGCTGGAGAGACGGTTTTCCTCAAGTGAAACTAGCTCAATACCTAACTCTATATACCCTGACCTTGTTGGGGACATGCACAAGAAATGAAAAGGAGTATCCTTCTCTGGTACCACTGATCTAGATTATTTTGAGAACGAAATGAAGGAAGAGATATAAAAATGAAATATACATAGTAAACACAGAGATACTATAATGCACATTTTTTATCATTGAGAGAAATGTACAGAAACTGTAAAATTACACAGTGAATGACTCTCTAGAATGGTGGAAGCTTATCTCTGAGAAGAGATGTGATGTCTATGCTCATTCATAATAAGAAGAATATGATGATGGTGATGTTTTCAATGAGGCTCTAGAAGGAATTTTTAACATAAATAAAATCCAAAACCCTAACCTCAGAAGATGAAATGCTAAAAGGTTTGTGGGCCCCGATGGAGGTAGTTGATACATCAACTTCCCAAGGAAGTAACTTTTGCATACAATATTCATTTGGGGTACACGATAGCTTGTTGTAAAGGTATATACGAGGAATACACATTTTTTCATTACACTCTAACTAATTCCTATAGTATGACTGTGGCAGGCCCAAAAAAACATTGTTTAGGGCCTCAAAACGACCCCAGAAGTTTAGGACCCAAAAAGCTATAGAAAAACTGCCAAGATGGAAACCCCTGTCTTGAGCTAGTGGAATAGATGGGTGGCCACCGATTTCTACTTGGATCACATTCATAATTTTCTATGGATACCACTTTATTCCTTTATACAATATAGAAAAGGTGGGAGTTAACCATCATGCTAATAGAGACTTTGAAATAATGAGAGCCATAGATTACTTAACTTCAAGAGTGGTTATATATACTGGAGTGAGAAGTTGATTCATAGGGCTCAATGGGCCTGGTGGCATGTGCCACATCAATTCCACATCATATTGTGTTAGTGACACGGTGCCACATGGATTTCCACATGGCAATGAGATGGACCTTGGCCAATGAAAACCCAAGAACTTTGGAAGACCATAACTTTCGATCCAGATTTCAGTTTTGAGATAAATTACAATCGTTGGAAATATTTTGACGAGAAGAAGATGTTAATGATGTCAAAGAGGGATTTTGAGATGGTTAAGGGAAGAAAAAATTTAATACCCCATTCCCGTGAAAGTTTCTTTAAGGGGGTTGGGTGTGTTACAGAGTGGTATCAGAGAAGAGTTAAAACTCTAGACTTGAATGGGACACCAAGACTAGATAAGACTATTTAAAAAGGATTTTATGTTGTAAGGAATGCAAGTTTTTAAAATACTAACATAAAATTCTAATGATCATTACTTTTTCGACTCAAGATGAATTGAGATATCACAGAGGTGAATGGTGCAACGCAATATGGACAACACCTCACACCTCAAAGATGAAGAGTCTAATGGTTAGAGGGATAGAGAAGCCCATCCAGATTTGATGGCCACTGTGAGAAGTTTGAAGGAAGATAATGATATACTTATGAGATCCCATGCCAAAAAACAAAGTTGAATGTAGTTCTACTACATAGTCTATCCAAAATTCAAAAACATCTACAACAAGGCCCTAGCAATGCAGAATTACAGCAATCGGAGAGGTTCTTCGGATGCACAAAATCATGTATTGGATCACAATGATATGAGAAGGAGATATTCCAAAAGGAAGCATCAAGGTGACAAGAAAGGAGAATCGAGTGGAGGAATTTCCACAGAGTCCTCTAGCCGGAAGACTATTTCAGCATGACAGTCCAGTAGCGACATGAAATCCATCATTTCTAAGAAGAGAAAGAGAAATAATTATCATAGTTTTCAGACTGAAGAATTCAAGGATAATCCTCCTACCTTTTTTGGAGAGATAAATAAAGGATAAGAATTTGAAGCATGGATATTTGGTTTGAAAAATTACTTTAGAGTACATAATTATTCCAACAATACCAAGGAAAGTATTGTAGTGTGTAACATGAATGGAGGGGCTTCCATTTGGTGGGAATAACTCAAGGAAATCAAAAGGATAAAGGAAAGAAAATTGACATGGAAATAGTTTGAGAAATACTTTTGTAAATATTACCTATTTGAAAAGTATTATGATGAAAAGATAAAGGAATTCCATGAGCTCAATTTGGGACAACTTACCTTGGATGTGTATGCAAAAATACTCATGGATTTGTTGAGGTATGTTCCCTACCTTAAGGATGAGAATGAGAGAATCCATTGTTTTCTCAGTGGGTTACCATAGTCCTACCAAGATCGAATTGAGTTTGACAAACCCGAGACGTTGGAAGACACCATTTGGAAGGCCAAATGCTATTACAATCACTCTAAGCATAAGTATGAGTCTTCCAAAGATTGGAAAGGAAAGGAAAAGAGTGGATTCCATAAGAAAGGGTTCAAGTCTTTCCCCTGCAATAATTATGGGAAGGATGCACAATTGGGTCATCCAAGCAAGAGTGTGCATCAAGAAAATTTCCAATCTGAAAGTAGGAATAAACCAGGAGAGTAGGCAAGGCAAAGAGAAAAGGATCCCAAGAAAGGACCTTTTCAATGTTGGGGATGTGGAGAGTCACATCTGTTGACAGATTTTCCCCCACTGGAATCATGAAAATCGAAGATATTATAATGTGTTGAAGGAAGAAAGAGTGAATTATGTAGCCAGGAGCATGTCAAGAATCTATGAAGCAATAGAAAATCGGCAAGCAGGCCACCAAGCTTATGTGGTGTAACTAGAAGGTATTGTTGTTGAATGACCAATCTCTATTTTAATTGACCCGGGATATAATTTTAGTTATATTTCACCTCGATTGTTTGAGGCATGTTCATTACAGATAAATAAGCAAACCGAAGAATGGTTAGTTCAATTAGCCACTAGGACAAAGAGGAAGGTGGTAGAGGTAGTTGAAGTTTATCTAATTAGGTTGGATGGATTTAGGAACCAAGTGATTTTGAATATCCTACCCCTAAGTTCTTATTATGTGATGTTGGGCATGGATTAGTTAACTTCCCATAAGTAAAAATTAAACTATTATGATAAAAATTTAGAATGTGAAGATGAGAAGGGAAATACAAGAATTTTACAAGGCATTCAGAAGCAAGTCTCCATGAGGAAAATATCATCATCGTAGCTTAAGAAGTTTAGTAGACAGGGGTGTCCCTTGTATGCCATAAAAGTATTAAAATCGGTAGAAGGCAAGGATCTTAAGGATGAATATCACCCAATGATATGGGAGTTCATAGATGTGTTTCCTGAGGAGGTGAATGGATTACCTCCGAAAAGAGATCTTGATTTTTCAATCGATCTCGTCCCTGGAGTAGTGTCAACATTGAGAGTTCCTTACAGGATGAGTACACCAGAGTTGGTGGAACTGAAAATGCAATTGAAAGAAAAGTTGAACAAGGTTTAGATCGGGTCGAGTGTGTCTCCATGGGGAGCACCGAGCTTGTTTGTTAAAATTAAATATGGTACCTTGAGACTATGCATCAATTATAGGAAGATGAACAAGATGACCATCAATAATAAATGCCCTTTTCCCATAATAGATGACCTCTTTAATTAGCTCAGAGGGGATACAATTTTCTCCAAGACATATTTGAGGTTGGGATATCACCAAGTTAGGATTGAAGATGAGGACATCCAAAAGACATCCTTGGGACAATGTATGGGTACTATGTATTTGTTCTGGTTTTATTTGGGATTACAAATGCACCAACTACATTCATATGTTGGATTAATAGTGTGCTCAACAAGTATTTAGAAAAGTTCATCTTAGTATTTGTGGATGACATTTTGGTGTATTCCAGGAACAGAGAGGAGCATGAAGAACACCTTAGAATGGTGCTATATGTGTTAAGAGAACACTAGTTGTGCACTAAGTTCAACAAGTGTGATTTATTTAAAAAGGAAATACAGTATATAGGCCATGTAATCTCAGTTGAAGGAGTGGCAGTAGACCCTGCAAAGATCCAAACAATCATTGATTGGCCTACCCCTAGAAATGTGATAGAAGCAAGATCCTTCATGGGATTGGATGGATATTATAGAAGGTTCCTCAAGGGATTATCCAAGATCGGTAACCCTATTACTTCATTGCAAAGGAAAGGGAAGATGTTTGTGTGGTCACCAGAGTGAAAATATAGCTTCGAACAACTGAAGAAGCTATAGACTAATGCCCCTATGTTGAATATTGTAGACCCAGAAAAAGACTTCATGGTCTGTGCATATGCTTGCAAAGAAGGGCTTGATGGAGTTCTCATACAATCTGGACAAGTGGTTTGTTATGAATCACATAATATGAAATAACATGAGAAGAAGTATGTCACCCACGACCTGGAACTTGCAACAATTGTACATGTGTTGAAGATATGGAAACATCACCTTCTCAAGAGGATATTTATCCTTATGACCAACCAATGTGGTATAAAGTATTTATTTGACCAGTCGAGGTTGAACACTATACAGACCAAGTGGATGTCAGTGATCAATGAGTTTCACTTTGAAATAAAACACATAAAAGGAAAATATAATAAATTATCTTACGCGTTCAGCTGAAGTGTTCATAGAGTACACTTAACATCATCAAGTGTAGGAGAGTCTGACATTCAGCAGAGGATTAAGACCCTCTTACAGGAAGATGATTTCTTCAATCAAGTGAAGGATAGGTTAACAAGAACCTAGGGAAAATAGGTATGAAGGATATAAACTAAGGGATGATAATCTACTTCTATACAATAACAGGTTGTATGTGCCTAGTTCAATGGATTTGAGGCGCTTGATTATGGATGAATTCCATAGGAGAGTATATGTAGGTCACCCTAGTTACCAGAAAATGGTAAGAACAGTTAGAAAGATTTATTATTGACCTGGGATGAAGCAATACATTTCTCACTACATTGCAAAGTGCTTGGAGTGCCAATAGGTAAAAGTTGAGCATCGATATCCTGTTGGACTATTGCATCCTATACAGATACCAGAATGGAAATGGGAAGTGATTTCCATGGATTTTATTAGAGGTTTACCAAAGACAATCAAACAACATGATGCAATTATGGTTGTAGTAAATAAATTGAGCAAGGATGCTCATTTCATTCCCATCAAATATACTTATAAAGCCATAGATGTTGCCAATTTTTTTATGAAATAAATATTCATATTGCACGATTTTCCTAAAACCATCATTTCAAACAGAGACACTAAGTTCACCTTGAATTTATGGAAAATATTATTTGCAGGTTTAGAAATGCAATTGGAATTTAGAATGACCTATCATCCTTAAACATATGGTCAAACCAAAAGGGTGAACAAAGTGTTAGAAAACATGTTATAGATGCAAGTTATGCATCAACACAAATAGTGGGAAGAATATCTATTTTTGGTAGAGTTCGCATACAAAAATGGTTATCAAGAATCATTAAAGATTAGCCCATTTGAGGTTTTGTATGGTATAAATTTCAGAGTTCTAATTAGTTGGGATAATCTAGTGGAAAAAATCACACTTGGACCTGAATTGTTGAAAGAAATGGAACAAGAAATAGATAAGATGAGGAAGATCCCGAAGATTGCTCAAGATAGAAAAAACAACTATGCTGATAGAAAAATAACCCCCAAAGAATTCAAAGTAGGATACCATATGTATCGTCAGGTGAAACTCATGAGAAGCTCCTTGAAAAATGGGGATGTGTGCTAGGTTGGATCCCTGATATTGTGGGCCATTTTAAATATTATAGAGAATAGGACCAATAGCATACAGGCTTGTTTTACCACCTACTATTAAAGCACATAATGTATTCCATGTGTCTTTGTTAAATAAATATGTACATGATTCTAATCATGTTATTGATTGGAATGTAATACAAGTGGAACAAGAGGGAGAGTTCCATCCAAAGATTAAATGCATCCTGGATAGGAAAGAAACAATGATCTAAAGACGATCCATCATACAGGTCAAGGTGCAATGGAAGCACTATGGAGTAGATGAAGCTACATGGGATCTAGAAGATGCCATGAAAATGGCATACCCATATTTGTTTAATGTATAATTGTATGTACATGTTGTTTTAAACACTGAGGACGGTGTTTATTTAAGGGGGAGGGGAATTTAACACCTCGTTTTCCCCCAAGACTATAATTATGCACAAACTTCATATATTAATGTGATGAGGAATGTAATTATGTTTTTATTTATTATAAAAACCAAACCATTGATTGAGAGGGAACAACCTTGACAGTATTGGCCATGATACACCAAAGGAAATTGATGAGGCAGAGACTGAATGAACAGTTGAGTGAAGTGGACTTGAGATGCACTAGTGAAGAAAATAGGAAGCTTGCATAACAAGATAATTGTTCTTTCAAACATAAAGCTACACCTACCAACATACTAGACATATATGAAAACCATGTGACCATTAAAATAAGTCGTATAGGTGGTCGGGGAAGTTAATGACTATTGGAATTTGACCCATGTAGAAAGAAAGGTTGATTGAACCACTGACAGAGGGATACCACAGAACCTCCCCTTTAGACTGGGAATGGCAGACTGCAGGTCACATCTACAGGAAGTCACAAAGATACCAAGGAGATAGAAAATAAGATCAGAGAAGGAAAACATGAACACATAAGAAAGACACACAAGAGAGGTGGTGCAGAAGACCCAAATGCAAGAAAAAAAAGGGAGAGAACGAAGTGCATAGGTTCAGAGGTGATGATTGAGGAAGAAGAGAGAAAAGGAATATAGTTTTGGAGGAAAACATGAAGTTTCTCTGAGTTGTTGATGATCACCCTGAACAGAGAATACCTGATTCCTGAGCTGGAGATTATTGGGCTGCAACTTGGTGCTTACTGGACAAAAACTGGCACCGGTAAGAGGAGGTCGCTAAGGGATTTTTGAGAAGAGAAGGGACTCCCTTGTGCAGAGGAAATACATTTGAGAAACCATCTGATAAACCTATGGAGACTCAAAGCTCAATGAGAGGTGACAACTTTTGTTGTGTTAGAGGAGGAAGGAGAATAACCTTCATGGATTATCACAAACTCGGAACCCTACTGAGCCAGTTTCCTTTATGGTATCATGGCTTGGAACGGGGGTGGTGTGTTGTAGGAAGTTACTCTATGACAAGACCTAATGTTGGGAGGAAATACATCATCTCTCAGTTAGTAGGATTTGGAAATTTCCTTACTAGATAAGTGTTTTTATTTTTGGAACCACTTATGATTGATATATTTGTATGGATTTGTAAATGTTTGAATCTAAAAGGAAACTGAGTTGTTTATAATCCATAGTTTGAATGCATGAAATTCAAGACATGTTACAATGTTTGTTATTGAGTACATGATCATGAAAATAAATAAGTATGGACTATGCGTACTTGAGCATTTCACATTATTGTATGGAGAGCCTGCAAATCATGCAATATTTCCCCTTTTAGTTTTAATAACTTGTAATGGCCTTAAAGTGGTTTTGAACCCTTGAAAATTAGGAATGAAGTCCTAAAGAACTCAAGAAATGGCTAAGTGCCCAAAGCGGTGGTTATAACACCGTGAAATCCTATACTAACCAAGGAGAGACCACAATTGTCGATCAGGTTAGATGATAGAGGAGAGATCTAAACCATTATACATGGTGGACTATTCAGAGTGGGACTTTTAGAGTGAAAATGCGAGTGTCATAAAAAAATATATGAAGGAGAGACTCCTAAGTTGAGTATGAATCATATATCTGGAAGTGGGAAATTTTAACTTAAGTCGTTGATCATCGGGGGGGTTCCCACTTAACTGGTGACGATGGAAGAGAGAGATGATGCTAACCAACAATGCCAGTATGAAGACATGTGTGAATATTCGATTGGTCGATAGGATGAGTGTGGGACTAGTTGGATTGGATTTGACCATTTTTGGAGTTGACTTTGAAGGGTTTGGAGTACTCCTTTGAAAGGTTTGGATTACTCCTCTAAAGGGTTCGAAATATGACTCCTATGAATGGAAGATATGGATCATTGATCAGCATTGAAATGGTGATATGATCATAGCTTTTGATATTGTTGAAACTACCAACTAATTTCCCATGTGGATGCATGCACACTGTATCAACTAAAAATGTAATGTGCATGCATGCACACTACAGTGATTAGTTTGTGTAACTGGTTGATTAGGTTGTAACTAGTTTGTTTAACCGTCTAACAAATCCTACATATCTAGCATACTTGTAGAGGTGTGAAAAATAAATGTAGTGTAGTGCAGTCTGTGGGATGAGAGTGTGAAGAAGATTGTAAGCCTATAATTAGACTGTTGTAATTATCCCTTGAATAATAAGAATAGTGATTATCATTGCCCTGTGGTTTTTCCCTTAGAAGGGTTTTTCCATGTAAATCATTGTGTTCATTGCGTGATTGTTGTTCTCGATTTTTTTCTTGTCAAGCCGAGCTGAGAAAATCTATGTGAATTAGAAGAGAGTCGTTGTGAGAGATCTCGCATGTTGAAGAAAGAAGGAGGGCACGGGCCTATAGAACCTGCGAGTGGAGAATTCAATCCATGATCCTAGTGTTGGGAATATTGGAGTTTGTCAGGGGGGGGGATTATTATTTTCCCTAACGCTCCCTAAGTTGTGTTGGAGGGGCGTTAGTTAGTCTCACACTACTACATATTGAAAAATTTGCGATGAAAGTACTCTTTCGTCGCAACATGCAAGAGAAAAGGTTCATTTTTTCTAAATCTACCCCGTATTCGTCGCAATCTCGATGCCTGCAGTTTGAATAAATTATTATGGCCAATGTTCATCCCAAGAGCAATGACTTTAGATTTTCCATCACTCTTGCCACTAACTTTGACCATAATAATTTAGTTAAAATTTACCATTGAAAATGACCTAAAATAAATAGGTGGAAAAAAAATATTTTTAGGTCACTATCATCGCCATTGCGACGATAGTGGCCTAAAATTGGCCTACAAATATTTGACGATTTAAATATGTTGCGACAATATTTCTATAACAACGACGGTTCCGAAAGGGTATTTTTGTGTGGAAAAATATCGCAGAATGTTGTTAGAGGTGGGGAAAAAAGTAAAGTGGGTGAAAAGGGTGATGGTAGATGTTATTGCCCTTGTAAAAAATGTTTCCACAAACATCCCGTAATAATTATAATAGCAACAGCTACAAAGAATTGTAGGAAATATGGTCACATTGATGGCGGATCGAATGAATATCGTCCCATGGTAATTAGCTATATATTCGTTATCTTTTTTTATTTTTTCAATTTTATATAAAATTATATATATGTATATATATTGTTTGAATGTTTGTTATAGTATACACTAATTTTGCATGATTGTTTGTAATTATAAAGTTAGAGTTTCCCTCTAACTTTCCGTAGAGTATTGCACCAAGTATTAGTAGAAATGATGTAGTACAAGCTGAGGAACATCATCATGACCAAGAAAATGAGGATCTCATGGAAGAAGATGATGGGACAAATCAAGTTAATGATCCCATGGAAGAATATTATAGGACAAATCAAATGATCTAAGATTTGTTTTTGTAGCCGGATGAGGATGGGGAAAATGCTGGTATTTATGATGAACCTTTATTAGAAAAGGCAAATAAACGACTTTATGAAGGATCAAGAGCAAATCTTCTCTCCACTACATTGTTGCTGGTGAACTTAAAGGTTATGAATAATTTGTCGAACACTTGTATGACAAAGATACTAAGGTATGTAATAGGTTTCATCTCATACTATACATAAATGTTGATTTTTTTATATTTTTTTTTAGTGTTAATTAATGTGTAAAATAAGAATGCATTTTTTACGATTAATATTCTTACATTAACTAGTTGTTTGTTATGTTGTAGATTGTTAGGTGAATTTGTGTTACCATCGTCAAATATTTTACCTCACACATATCGAGGTTTGCATGCCATTATGAAAGACATTGGAATTGATTATCAAACTATAGATGCATGTCCTAATGACCATATTATATATTATGGACAACATGCTTCGAAAACTGAATGTCTACAATGTCCTATCAGTAGATATCGAACTGATCAAGTAACAAAAAGGGTTCCTCAAAAGGTTCTTCGTCATATTCCCATAATTCCATGTTTGTAGCGATTGTTCAAGTGTGAAATCATAGCACAATTTATGGATTACCATGCGCGTAACAGAAGTGAAGATGGTGTTCTTCGAATTCCTACTGATGGTTCTGCATTTAGGGAAATTGAGGAAAAATGGGCAGATTTCAAAAATGAACCTCGTAATGTTAGGCTTTCATTGGTAGCTGACGGTGTTAATCCATTTGGAGATCTTAGGTCTATTTACTCAATGTCGCCTATTTTTGTTATCAACAATAACATTCCTCCTTGGATGTCAATAAAGAGGGAGCACATAATGTTGACAATGATTGTTCTAGGTATTTGTTTACATTAATTTTTTGAATTTAACATTTTCATTTGTTTCAATTTTTTCATAATATCTTTTGTTTATTTATTTAATTATATATATTACATGATATCATTCCTTTAGTAATTATGTGTAATTTCAACCAATTAGGTGAGTACCAGGTTAAAGATATGAATTTATATATCGAGCCTCTTATCAACAAGCTACTAAAGTTATGGTTTGGCATCGCAATGTATGACATATGTAAACCAATCGGGGAGAAGAAATTTAAATTCCATGGAATACTTTTATAGACAATTCATGATGCCCCTGGACTAACACATTTTTGTGGTATGTATAAGAATTATAATATTTCTCTTTAATACTATATAATATTTCAATGTTATCATGGTGTATGTTTACTTTTTAAATAATCTCATCGTATAATTGACATTAATCCATTTGTTGAAGGTCTTCAAACAAAGGGTAAATTTGCATGTCTAGTTTGTGGCCCTAAGATGAAGTATCATCATTCGAAAAGTTTAGGAAAGATGGTGTTTTATGAGTATAGGCACCTTCTTCCTAAGAACCATAGGTATCGTACTACTGAAAAACATCTTTTCAATGGGAAAGAAGAGACTGATTTAAAACCACGAAGAATGACACCTCACCTATGGACGTTCGAATATAACATAAATTGTCAAGGTACTCAATTTCATAATGTATCATAGATCGTGTAATGTTTTGAATGTTTATTTTAATCATTGAATTTATTTTACCATATTTGATAATTATTTTTGTGATTTCTTTTATGCTTCATGAAGGCTGCAATCATCATGAAGG
>ML777055.1:166952-195136 GCA_009831015.1 Picea engelmannii | reverse complement strand
AAAAGAGGTCATTCAAAGAATTAAATTTCCCACGGGTTTTGCTTCAAACATAAAAAATATCTTAACGAAGAAAGGTGAATTTGGTGAGGTAAAAACACATGATTGGCATACCTTCATTAAGGTAATAATTTTGGTATACATATCTATATATATTGGCCTTATAGATCTTTTATTTTTTTTATTTGTGCTTGTCTACTTTGGTAGAAACAAATAACAATTCATTTTGTTGTTACAGTATGTTCTACCACTATCTCTCCCAAACAACTTTGAAAATAACGTCAAACAAGTTATATATGATATTGGAAAATACATGAGGTAAGACGTAGTTGTGATTTATATGCAAAATGTTCTTTCAAATAATTGTTGTAATTAATGACATGTGTTTTACTTGTAATGTAATGTAATGTAATATATTATATTATGTTATGTTGAAACATGTTATTTTCTTGTGTCATGATCTCATGTAGATGGTTGTCATTGAAATAAATCCATGAAGATGATATAAAGTATTGGAAGAGAGAAATTCCTCGTCTAATGTGTGAAATGAAAAAGTATATATCTCCTACATTTTTCAATGCACAAGAACACTACCTCATACACCAAGTTGAGGATATTGAAATTTGTGGACCTATTCACACAAGGTCAATGTGGATGGTGGAGAGGCACTTGAAATCATTGAAGGCGTTGGTTAGACAAAGAGCACGTACTAAGGGTTCTATTGATCTGGATTTTATGAACAGAACGAAATGAATACAGATTATTAATAGATTCTTAACACAAAATAACAGAGATACAGTAAAACTAGTTTTCTATTCAATAATGAAATAAGCTGAAACTATAAAATGCATTGGAAACAAGCTTGTTGGAATGGTGGCGGCTTATCTATGAGAAGAGATGTGACGGTTGTGCTCATTCGCAAGAATATCATTACAATGAGGCTCTGAAGGCCCCAAAAACCTAACCCTAGGAGATGAAGCGTCAAAATTCATGTGGGCCCCGTTTGGGTAAGTTTGTACATTAACTTCCCGGGGTCATAACTTTTTCATACGATCTCTGTTTTAGGTGTATGATAGCCCATTCGAAAGGTATCATCAAGGAGATTCATTTTGGGGAATAAATAATTCTATAGGATATCATGGAGAATCTTTATCCCCAAAAAAACTTCATTTAGGCCCTCAAAATGGCCTCGAAAGTGAAAACTGCTAAAAATATTAAATTGCCAAAATTGCCAGAAAATTGTTTTGAGCCAGTTGGAAAAGGTGGGTGGCCACCGATATCCATTTGGATCAATCCTCCCTCCTTAGGAATAAATGGTCTCCATTGTGTTGATTTCCCCCATTAGATGAGGAAATTTCTGCTGAATTTGGCCTCAGGTGAGCCACTTACCTTGGTGCAGGAGCTACCCTGCTTTCACGACTCGATAAAGATGGATCCTTTGTTGTCTAGTTCCCTTAATCTGTGTGTCCACAATATGATCGCTAGATGCCTATTAGATGTATTCGGGGTTGAGATATGTTGGTTTCAACTATTCTTCTACATCTGAGGTGTCCAATAATGGTGGGAAATAAGGGCACAGGAGATCCACATGGAACACTGGTGCAGGCCAAGGAAAGGAGGAATGTTAAGCTCAAAATAATTATCCCCCACAGCTTTGGTGATGGTGTATGGCCCATAACGGAGTAGGTGAAGCTTTTGATGGGGTCCTGTAAGGCGTTATTTCTGCAAGTGCAACCAAACTTTGTCTCCCACCTGAAACTTATGTGGAACCTGATGTTGATCATGGCATTGTTTGTACTTGTCATTAGACTTCTAGAGGATATACTGAACCTATTGGCGGATGTGTTGGATCAGCTCAATGAACCGGGTGGCTTTGTCAGCTTTAGTTGGAACAGGAGATGAGTGGGTCGAGGTGACTGCAAGGGGAAGTGAAACATCTATGGGACCCAATTGTTGGAATCCCAACCCCACCTAAAAGGGGTTGTGGTCAGTTGAGCTATGCATGGCTTGGTTGTAGCTATGTTGGACATAGGGAAGGATATCATCCCATGTGAGAGGGTGATTTTAATTATACATCTGAAGGATATGCACAACCATTCAATTTATGACCTCGATTTGGCCATCTGTCTGGGGATGGAAGGCCGTGGATTTGGTTAGCTTGATGTCCACCAGTGACCAGAGGCTCGACCAGAATGTGCTGAGAAATTGAATGTCCCTATCTGAGACAATGGTTTGTGGGAGTCCAAAATGTACCTAGACCCATTCAAAGAAGAGCTTGGTAGTGGCCTCTACTGTGATGCTCTTCTTGCAGGCAACCAAAATTGCCATCTTAGAAAAGCGGTCAACAACCACAAAAACACAGTCATTTCCCCACTTGGTGGGCAGGAGGCCTGACATGTAGTCCATTGAGGTGGATTCCCATGGTATTTCAGGAGCATGAAGAGGGGTGTATAGGCCTTATTTCTTAGTGGTTGTTTTGGCGATAGCACAGACAGTGCAGGACCTGATATACATGCTGACCTCCTATCGGAGTTTCGACCAGTAGAAATGTTTCTGTAGAATTTCCACTGTATTTTCGATGCCGAAGTGCCCTGCCACCCGACTGTAGTGGGCTTCCCAAATCATCTTCGCTCGCTCTCTTGATGGAACATATATATGGCCCAGACGACATAACAACCCATCCTGAAGATAGAAATTATCGACAACTATGTTTGCACCCAACATTTGGTAGGTGGTGGTGAAGTCTGGGTCTATCTCACAGAGTTGGGGCCATCCAAAAGTCTCATGGTCGCAAGATTCTAGAACCATGGTGAGTGTCGCGACTGGTGGCTTGCTGAGGCAATCAGTGACGCGATTGGTGCTTCCTATTTTATACTTGATGTTGAGGTGGAATTGCTGCAAGTATGTGAACCACTTTTGATGGCAATCATTCTGCAATTTTCCTTTTGTCTGCATAAAATGCAGTGGCTTATGATTAGTGTGGATGACTGTCTCCTTCCCAAGAATGTAATGTCTCCATTGGCAGCAAGATTGCACAATGGATTACATTTATTTGTCGTAAGTAGGGTACTTACGGACAGCATCGGATAGTGTCTCACTATGATATGCCATGGGATGGTTGTGCTAAGTGAGAACGACGCCCACAGCATAGTCTGAAGCATCAATCTCAATATCAAAGGGATATCATAGGTTTGGTAGTGAAATTACTGGGGATGAGCACAAGCGTTGCTTCAAATCATCGGATGCTTGTTGTTGGGACTAGCCCCACACAAATTTTTCCTTACCACCACCCCTAGTGATTTGGCTGAGGGCCCATGAAATATGGGAGAATCCCAACACAAACCTGCAGTAGAAATTGGCAAGGCCCAAGAAGATATGAAGCTTAGTGAGTGTGGTTGGGGCTGACCAGTCACAGATGACTTGGATCTTGGCTGGATCCACATGTACACCATGTTGATAAATGATGTAGCCCAGGTAATGGACCCTATCCATGACGAAGGATCATTTTTCCAAGTTGGCATATAGCTTGTGTTGTTGCAAGGTGTGCAGAACCTGTTGAATATGCTGCAAGTGTTCGGCCCAAGTCTTGTTGTAAATGAGAATGTCATCCAGATACACCACTCCAAAATTATTGGTGAATGGTTGCAAAATATCATCCATCATCCTCATGAAAGTGGTCAGAGCATTTGTCAAACCAAAGGGCATGACCAACCATTCAAAAAGGCCTTCCTTTGACTTGAAGGTGGTATTCCATACATCTGTTTATTTTATTGGGACCTGGTGGTAGCGAGACTTCAGATAAATCTTACTAAAGTATTTATTCCCCGTGAGTTGATCAAGGAGCTCGTTGATTCAAGGAATCAGGTACCGGTTTCTGACTATGATTTTATTCAAATCCTGGTAATCAATGTAGAGTTGCCAGGTTGCATCTTTCTTCTGTACCAGCATGATTGGGCTACCACAAGGTGATGAGATGGGATGGATGTGCCCCTTATGGAGCAGTTCTTGGATTTGTCACTTGATCTCCTCATTCTCTAACAGAGAGGGACGATAGACTCACTCATTGGGAAGCGGTGCACCGGGGGTCATATCGATGGGGTTCTTGACATGGCAGTGTAGAGGTACCCCAGTAGGTGAGGGGAAGATATCCAAGTATTATTCCACGACCTTATATACTTGATTTTGATGTGTGGAGAGGTCGGTCGCAGAGACCCTGGATGTGGTTGTGATCTTTCGCTTATTCTGAGAGCGAATCACAAAGAAGACAAACTTCCCCATCTGAGATATGACCTTCCTGCATTGCTTAGCAGAGATCAAGGAAATGGCACTAGGTGGGAGTGGCTCAGGTATCCTGTACAATTTCGTGTTCAAAGTAATAATAACACTACGAGGCCTAGACTCGTATATAGCACGAATTTTCCATAAATAAGGTTGTCCCAAAAGAACATCACAAACTTAGAGAGGAGCAACATCACACAATACCTCATCTTTGAAGTGATTGATGTCGTATGACAGTCGACACTGTTGGATGATGAGAAGATTGCTTCCTTAGCAGAGCCATCCAATGGTGTAGGGTTGTGGGTGAGGCATTGTGGGCAGGGCCAGCCGCTTGATGTCCTCTAGAGACATGAGGTTCTTCTAGCTACCGCTATCAATGATGAAGTGCAGCAGGGTGCCTTTTACTCACATTTGTGAATGGAAGAGGCACTCTCCTTCTTCTGGCTCGTCTAGTTCACCAGGCTGGAGCTTGGTGGTAGAAACAGTGGCACTAGGTTCCACGTTAATTATCTATCTTCCCCTTTCTAGTTCTGGCTCAGATTCATAATATGCATTGGATTTAGAGGCTTTCACTTCAGCCACCAATGAATGCTTTGAGCGACAATCAATAGTGTTATTCCAAGGGATCTTATGGAAGTCGCACCACTTCCTGGTATCTTTCTTTGTCTTTCTAGTGTCCTTCTTTACTTGCGGGTTGGACTGGTTGTCTTGATACTTTCCATATTTTCTCCATCCTTTGTTCTATGGGTTGGAGACGACCTTTCCTGGATTTTTTTATGAGGGGTTCCCAGGCCCAAATTGCCACGCCTTTTGTTTGAGCTTCTGCTCGACTTTGACGACATATTGGTAGGCCACGCCCAAGGATGAAATGTATAGAAATTCCATTTCAGTCTGGATGTATCTATGCAGAGCACTATGATACTTGAGAACCATATGTCACTCTGAATATTTGATACCCATCTTGGTGCGTAAGGTATGGAATATATTTGTGAAATCTGGCACTGCTTGGTCTCGTTCTTGCTACAGTGTGGTCCATTTGGTATATAAGTCGTCATAAATTTCGACAGGGTAGTATTGTTCCTTAATAGAATCCCTGAATGAATCATAAGTGGTTGTGACTATAAATAATAAGCATTCCTCTATTTCCTTTTGCTCACAGAACGTTTCCCACCAATCTTTGACATGGGGGACGTCTTTGAGGAGTGCAAAAGTAATATTTTCTTTATTCGAGAAGTTATGGACAAAAAAATACCCTTCTAGCAGATTCAACCACTTGTCTACAACATTTGCGTCTATCTAACCTTCAAATATGGGAATATTGAATTTTATTTGTACCTTGAAGGGGGTGGCACCTCCGCTTGAAGAAGATGCGTCGCCTGTTGGTAGCCGTCGAAGGATTTACGTGAAACTATCCATCATCTCCTTCCTCTGTTGCGTGAGGGATTCCTCAATCAACAGTTTGAAAGGATCTCCTATCCCATCATATTTATTTTCTCCTGCCATGAGAGGTCTCTTGGGCGTGCGAGAGATTTTTTCCTCAAGAGAAACAATCTCAAGACCCAACTCTTTGTACTCTGACCTCATTGGGGACATGCATTAAGACGATAAGGAGAAAACCACTCTGATACCACTGATCCAAATTTTATGAGAAGAACGAAATGAACACAAATTATTAACAGATTCTTAACACAAAATAACAGAGATACAGTAAAACTAGTTTTCTATTCAATAACGAAATAAGATGAAACTGTAAAATGCAGCGGAAACAAGCTTGTTGGAATGGTGGCGGCTTATCTCTGAGAAGAGATGTGACGGTTGCGCTCATTCGCAAGAAGATCATTACAGTGAGACTCTGAAGGAATTTTACAATAAATAGGAATGCCAAAAAACCTAGACATCCAAAAACCTATCCCTAGGGGATGAAGCACCAAAAGTCATGTGGGCCCCATTTGGGTAAGTTAGTACATTAACTTCCCGAGGTCGTAACTTTTGCATACGATCTCTGTTTTAGGCGTATGATAGACCATTGGAAAAGTATCATCGAGGAGATTCATTTTGGTCCTTAATCATGAAATAGTCCATCATTGAGAATTTCGATCCCGAAAAACCTTCATTTAGGCCCTCAAAATGGCCCCGGAAGTGAAAACTGCTAAAAATAGTAAATTGCCAAAATTGCGAGAAAATTGTTTTGAGCTAGTCGGAAAAGGTGGGTGGCCACCGATATCCATCTAGATCATATATGGTGGATGGATATATGGTATATCAATCCATGGTTTATATTAGTCAGTATATTCCTAAATTAGCAACACCAACTATGCATGCAGTGGATCGCATTTGGGATGTGAACTCCATCAAAATATTTGAAGATCAAGACCATTTGTAGGGGAAAGGTAGAATGAAAAAAATGAGAGGTAATATAATAATAATTGTGAAATTTATATTAATAATACATATAAAGTTTCATTTTTGTGTATATGATCATACTCATTAATATATTAATATAATTTATTTCATAAATTATAAATATCTATAATTACCTACATATTGTACATTATGATTAATATTTAATATTGGTGAATTATGTTTTTTTGATTCATTTGCTCTAGAGTGGGATGCACTGCATTTATACATTGCAAACTATCTTGACTGGATGAATGTATGGATTGAAAGATGTAAACAACATAATGGAGGTAGGTTATCATGGCAACGACTGTCTGAATTGGTTAGAGAAGCTCGTCATAACAAAAATGCCAATGTTACGCAAAGGGAAATTGATCTAGCATATGGTTTGAAACATGGACACGTAAACAATTTCACCCATTTTATTCAGTGATTTTATATTATACTAATGTGACTACATGTGTATTGTATTTTTCAAATACTTTTGAAGTTATATAAATATATGTTAATTTATTAATTGACAATCCATCTTTTACATATCTAACATATTGCAGTTGAAACACCACAAGGCTATGTGGTGCAATGGTCATAAATTTTTCATCAAACAATTGGATGAAAAAAGGAAAACTTATGATAGTGGGATAACTGCAGTATTCTAGGTTACTAATGTTTCCTTTAGGAGTGACAGACATCCCCAAGAATCTAAAAATAGATACTATGGGTATTTAAATGATATACTTGAGTGTGACTTTAATTCCTTCAAATTAGTTATGTTTGGTGTAAAATAGTATAGGTTACGAATGCATGAACGTGATGAGGAAAGAATTGTTATTCAACATGCCAACGGATTTCCAATGATTAAAACAACGATGTTTGAAAGAGGACATGATCACTATGTTTTTCCAAGCCAATGTGAACAAGTCTTTTACTCAAATGTTGCAGGTGAAAGGGATTGGTAATTTGTTGTTAGATATGATCCAAGAGGAAGGCCAATTAAGTATACTCATTTACAAGAAGAAGATGAAATTGAAGATCAAGAAGATGATTCGACGGAATATCAGACACAGCTGGAAGATCATGGAGGGTCTGTTAGAATATGATGGATGTGTTCATTTAACCATAGAAAATATCACTATTGTCACCCAACCATAGGCCGAAGCCAAACCCTAGCACCTTAACCTTGACAGAGAATCATTCTGGAAGAAAACCCTAGGCTAGATAGCCAAACAAGATAGCGCATCTCTCTCCAAGGATAGCACACCAAAAAAGAGTAACAAGAGATAATCAGAGATTCCAAACCATAAATAAGAGAGAGTCCAAGCCAAAATCGAAATCTACTAGCTGCAACAACTACAACGAAATATCTCCTCCAAACTTGCGCACAAACTGGCCAACTGCAGTGCGCATAAGTGTTGCTTCTACAGTTCTGAGAATACTGGCCAGAATGAAGACTGGCCTCCTATATTTATACTAATTTTTGGCAGACTGGCCTTCGAATTGTCTTCTAGGGTCATTAACCAACTAATTAGGGTTTCTTCTTTCTTCATGGAATATTCAATTCTCGTCAGGTTTACACATGGAGGTAAATACCTCCCACAGCTACCATAATATCAACACTCCCTCCTAGCTAGGGAGGTATTGAAGGTAATGGTATTGAGCACAAACATACCATTCACCCAATAGCATCAACATAGTTTTATAGACTATCTCATGATTAGATCATGAGCATCATTATCACTATCAGTGTCATCAGTTGCATCATCTCTCAAAACCATACTCCATCTGAGTAATCAGACATGATGTTAGATAAGTCACTCACTCCACAGAGTGATACAAGAGCCATTCTTCTAATCTGGACATATGTCCTAGAAGAATAAATGTCCTGGACCATTTTCTGTCTAGGAAATCTTTGTCCATTGATCATCCATCTAGATGATAATCATTTCCAACGCTATTGATGGTCTTCAAGACAATCAAAACAATGTCATTCAATAGAACGCAACTGTTTCTATCCATAGTAGTACACAACTACAATCCAGTGGTACACTGCCACACCAAGTAGCACACAGATACTTGATCAGTGACATATAGTCACAATCAGTGGAACACATCCACCATAGTAGTATACATCTACTGTCCGGAGACATACAATCTCCATAACAATCATATCATCAACTTGCACAGAAAACATTGTTATGATATAAACTGAATCATCTTGGTCATTCTTCCACTCACATCTGTGAGATCTGGAAGAGCATCTATCCTTAGAAGGTAAAACATCAATGATGATCTATCTGAACTATTCTTCTCAAGCAAGGAAAAATAATTGTCCCAATTTATGAGCCTAGACCATTCACCTATCTAGGTCATTCCTCCAACACTAAACAAAGTGCAACCTGGAGAGAATGATTCTACCCTAGGAAATGTTTGTCCCTGATTGCTGAACCTAGACCATTCACCTATCTGGGCCATTCCTCCGACACGAAAAAAATTGCAAACTGGAGAGAATGAATCTACCCTAGGGAATGGTTGTCCGACCATTTCCTAAGGAAATGATTGTCCTGCACCAACCTCCAAAATACACCATTCTTCGAAACTTCTCACAACTGTGAGCTTTGAAAGAATGAATGTCTGGCGAGGTGGACCAGTCTTCTTGACCACTACTAAGAGTGACCATCAAGAATAGAGACTTTACTAGACCATTCCCCATGTTAGCCACATGGGGAATCATTGTCTATGGTACATCAACAATCCATCAAACCATTTTCATTACGAAAATGACCATTCGATCTAGACCATTTTCCAAACTGGAAAATGCATGTCCGTCAAAAATCTCAAACCACTTTCCGAACTGGAAAGGAACTGCTCATCCTGGACCATTTTTCAAACTTGAAAAATGAATGTCCATAAATCAATAACACATTAGTGCTCCCTCCCAGCCTGGGAGTCATCTCTTCCTTTTTCAATAAGGAAGTCGTCTCCACAAACTCCAGTTGTTTCTTGAGTACGCAAACTCTTTCATCTTGGACAAAGGCATTTACAAAAAAGTTTGCTTATCTGCTTATATGTGGAGATATATATTGGAGAACCACTTTCTCTTTTTTGGACTTCATCACGGAGAATGTAATGCTTGATCTCAATGTACTTTCGTCTTTCTGGAACACTGGTTTTTCTTTGACGGTTTCATATAGCTCTGATCATTACGGTTTATCATAGTTGGATTCAGCTCTTTTGTTTCCTGCTAGCTCATAACATCGTGGCAAGGGTAAAACTATAACATATCCAAGTGGTACTTCTTCTGCCATCATGAGAGTTTGTCATGGATTAGCAATCCATCATCCTGAGATTCTGAGTAACCATTATGATACAATATCTATGTTATAGAAATGTTTTCACCACGCTTTTGTTGTGCATTAGAGGTTCTTTACCAAGTTGTCTTCTTTCATCTACATACAAGGGTTTCCTTCTGGTATACCTTAAAGGTTTGAGGTTGCTATTCATACACTCTTTGTTCAATTATTCTGGAGAATAGTCTTTGCATTCATCTAATGTAAAATCCAACCCATGGATATTGCGGATGATATAATGGCTCATGCAGAGGTATGTCTAGTTTACTGGAACAAACAATCATCATAGTCTTCTACCTCCATCTAGGAGAACCTCTAGTTCTAGATCTCACAATGATTTCATTCATAAGTCTTCCATACAATGTTCTTCATCACAACTTTCAGTTCCTCTTCTTGATTTATTTTAGTGAGTTCATATCAGGCTGGTAGTCTTGTGATTCTCGATACAATGACTGGTTTTTCTAGATTTTCTTTCTTTCTTGGAATCTTCATGTTCTTCCTCGTGTTTCTCTTTAGATCTTGGTTTTATGGAGTTTTCTATAGATTCCATGCCTTGAATATTTCAACTTCTTTCTTTCATCATAGGATCATGGATGTGGATGGACAACCATGGATACTTTAAGGCTTCTTTTCAAAGAAGACTTCTTCTAAAGTCACTTTGAACATGTGTTGTTTTTCATGGTTTCTACCATGGATAGATACTTCATCATCTTCAATGGATCATTAGGATTATATCCCTCCTAATCCTTGATTCATGCACAAATGCATGCTCTTCTTTTGTAAATATATAATCAACTCCCTCCATCTAACAGAGTCCATGCTTCTGTCTACATCCTTATTGCCTTCTGCAAAGTGTCATAAGTTTTTTTTCCAATTTCCTCTTGATTGTTGACTCCTTTCTGTCTTCACTTCTTCTAGGTTTCTTCAAGATTGATTCTGATTTCATCTTATCTTGCAGTTGTTAATTATGTAATAACTTCCACATGAATTGTTACCAAGGTTTGTTGATGTACTTCATCCTTTCATGTGTATTGCCTGACTTTTAGGCATTGTGATAGAAATCCTTATCTTGTTGTTCTTCCATAGGTATAGTTTATCTTTGAACATATTGTCTTCTAGGAAATAGATACGCGAGATATGTACAGAAAACATGGTATGTACAAGAACTATGAAGAGTATTGTTACCTTGTCTTAGAAGAAGAAGTTTGTTTTGTCCTGCCTGGCTTTCTTTGAGGGTTCCCTTTCTTCGGCAACTGATGCTTCATGTGTTTCCTTCCTTTTATTTAACTCAGGAAAATTATTCTTGTAGTGACCATACTTTCCACAATTGAAGCATTGTATTCTTGACATATCTTTCTCTTGATTTGATTTCTTCCTAGAGCCAAACTTCTTTTTATTCCCAAAATCCTTGAACCTTGTTGTGAAGGCTTGATCATCGTACTTCTTTTGGGGTTTCTCTTTTGCACTGATCCTTTATCATTCTTGTTCACAAAAAGTCCAAAGTTCTTCAAATGTAGGATACTCCTTCCTTGTGTTCATGCTTGCAGCAAATGCATCCCATGTCTTGGGAAGACCATTGAGTACTATATTTACCAGTTCCTTCTCTAAAATAATTTCTTCAATAGCTTGTAGTTGATCTCTTAATTGAGAGATTCTCACAAAGTATGATGTTATGTTGTCATCATCATTCATCTTCATGTCACAAAGCTCATTCCTCAGACTCATTACTTGTCCAATGTTTCTGACTGAGAAGAGGTTTGTTAGGGCATCGTACATCTTCTTAAACAAATCAAGATGGGAGATGTAGGGTATCAGGTGGTCTTTTATAGAATCCACTATGATACTCATGGAATTGATGTCATTGTATTTGAACTTCTCTATAACTGCAACGTTTTGTGGTTCCTTTTCTTTTCCTTCTTCAAACTCTGGTTCCACAATCTTTCCTTTCACGATATCCAACACTTTATTCTTGGCAAGGATGAGATCAATCCTTGTCTTCCATGCTCTGAAGTTAGAAGCCCTGTCTAACTTGTTTTCTGACTTCATAGAGTAAGTCATGGTTTCTTTGACTTGGTTAACCTATATTTGACCAAAAAATCAAACTTGACGTCTTAACTTGATGAGAGTACTAGGAGACACGCTAGTCTAGGGCAGACTAGTCTATCCAGAAGTTAGGTAAATCCCTTCACTTAAGGTTCCTCAATGAGAGGATTAGGGTTTTTGCAACTGCACCTACTAGTAACCCTAGCGGTAGTGCTTTGGTAAATGCTCCTGCTAGAAACCCTAGTAGTCATTCTTCAACAAGATTAGTATCCTTATGGCTATGCTCCCTTCCAGTGGTTAGAATTAATGAAGGAGGTGTGGGCCCATAACTTGTTAGAATGTGATGGATGTGTTCATTTAACCATAGACAATATCACTATTTTCACCCAACCATAGGCCGAAGCCACCCCTGACCACCTTAACCTTGACAGAGAATCATTCTGGAAGAAAACCCTAGGCTAGATAGCCAAACAAGATAGCGCAGCTCTCTCCAAGGATAGTGCACCAAACAAGAGTAACAAGAGTTGGTCAGAGAGTCCAAACCATAACCAAGAGACAGTCCAAGACAAAATCAAAATATGTTAGCTGCAATGGCAACTCTCCTCCAAACCTGCACACAAACTGGCCAACTTCAGTGCGCACAAGTGTTGCTTCTACAGTTCTGAGAATATTGGCCAGAATGAAGACTAGCCTCCTATATTTATACTAATTTTTGGCAAACTGGCCTCTAACTTGTCTTCTAGGGTCATTAACCAACTAATTAGGGTTTCTTCTTGCTTCCCAGAATATTCAATTCTCGTCGGGTTTACACGTGGAGGTAAATACCTCCTCCAACTACCATAATATCAACAGGGTCGACAAATGAAGAAGATGAAGAAGATCATGATCTAGGAATAGGAGACAATATTGCAATTCCTGATGATGATGTCGATGAAAATATGCTCGAAAATGACATTGATGATGATGATGATATCATCAATCCTTTCAACATCGTTTCAGAACTAGATAATGATACAAATGTCGAGTTTGATGAAGAAGATCAAGATAGAGAATAAGGATGATTACACAAATGTTGAGGTTGGATTAGGTATGTGATTATATAATATTTTAATTTGTATGCATTATTCTCTTAAAATAATTTACTTTTAATGTCATGGGTTAATTACAAGTTGTTAAGTTTTATGTGATGTTTTTATATCCTAGATTGCATGTTGTTTAATTATTATTTGAAACCTGAAAATAGTTGTCAATATAGTAAAGTACGTGGTAGACTAAAAATATCATTTAGAAACACATAATTTCATGTACCTTCATCAATTTTTGTTTTTGTAGTTTCTATGCATGAATATTATTAGGATGTTTCTTTCGATTATTTTATATTTTATAGATTGGGTTTTGGGGATCAATTGAGAGTGATGTGAGGGGGAAGGGAGGGGCATTTTGAGCTTCCACCTTCACTTGGTTGGCCTTGTTCAGTAGAGGATAACTTATTCTTGAAACCAAGAGAAGTTCTTTCATTTTTATACCATCATGATCGTATAATATTTCATCAACATTATTACCTATTTGAATCTTCTTAGAATTGAGATTCGTTACATAGTCGTTGAAAAAAGACAAAAGACTTATGTAGCGGATATTAATTTGGTCTTTCTATTGGACATTTTATGCCATTAGTATGTAATTTTGTACAAAAATAATGGATCTTGGAGACTACACCATGTTCAAGGAACGAGGAATGAGGAACGATGAATGAGGAATGAAAACTACACGAGGACTAGACACCAGCAACAGAGACCTGCGAATGGGGCTAACGTTGAAATTTTTTCAAACATTTTTTGTATGCACTGAAACTTGTCATGGATAGACTATTGGTATGTCTTAATGATATGGGAGGGTTTCTGGACTCAAATTTGAGTGACACACCCACTTTCTTCCATTATCAATTCATCATGTAAACCATAAACCCTAATTTTCTTTCAGAGTACCCAATTTGGTACATGCAAGTTTTAGACTTTCGTCGGTCTTTCTTCACTTTTATTTCAGGTTCTACATTAATGTATATACAATGTATATGCATCATATTTGTGATGAAAAATCCCTCTATTTCGTTGATTCCTTAATCAACACCATCAAGATACTAGAGGCGGCCAACATGGACCTGCGAATGGGCCAACTTTGAAATTTTTTCAAACAGTTTCTGTATGCACTGAAATTTGTCATGGATAGAATATTTGCATGCCTTAATGATATGGGAGGGTTTTTGGACTCATATTTTACTAACACACCCACTTTCCTCCATCATCAATTCATCATGGAAACCATAAACCCTATTTTTCATATGTTCTAGTAGATATGTTAATGATTCCAAGTTTCATATTTGTATTTGACTGAAGGTCCAGCTAGCTTGCAAAGTATAAAATTGAGATTTCAAGTTGATAAACTAAATATGAAATGAATCCAAGCACCATTTGATATCGTCGCAAGAGAGACAAATGTAAATAATCTTGCGACGAATTTGCTATACTATCGACGAAAAGTTAGGCTTTAGGTATTAGGTATTAGGTGCTCAGGGTTAATAAGTTAGGCTTTAGGTATTAGGTATTAGGTGCTCAGGGTTAATAAGTTAGGCTTTAGCTATTTGGGGTTTATAAGTTATAAATTATAGAGTTTATAAGTGATTAGGGTTAACATAGGTGATAGGCTAGTACTAATAATGGATAGATGTAATAGTTAATGTACGGGTTAAAGATTAGGGTTAAATTTTCAAGGGTTTAGGGGTTTGGGATTCTAAAAATTGTAGTGGTTATGAGTCAAATGTGTTTGGGGAAATAAATTATAGTGATTATAAGGGTTAATGTCTATATGTTCTTAGGGGTTAGATGGTTACTCAATAATAATGGTTGTATTAAATATTATTAAAAATTATAGTTGCAAGGGTTTAGACGGGATCTAGAAGAGATTTGGTGAATATATCTACTCGTTCATCTACTAAAGGAACAAAGATCCGCACAAGATGTCCTTGAGCATGAGGTTGTCAAATTTAGTGCATCCAAATATCCATGTGTTTTTTCTTCTGATGATTCATTGGATTATGAATAAGCTCAATGGTACTTTTATTGTCACAAAGGTGGAATGAGTTTGTGGAGGAAGACCAAGTTGATCAAGCATCATCTGTATCCAGGGAAGATGTTTCCTGACATGAAATTCACTAGCATAGTTTTCGTTAGTGGAGAAGAGAATAACAACTTGTTTCTTCTTAGAACACTAACAAATTGGTCTAGAGCTAAGATAAAACAAGTATCCCAAGGTAGATATTATCTCATCAAGATCGCTAACCTAATGGACATTGAAAAATCCAAGGAGGTAGATATGAATACGATCGGGCATGGATGGTACTCGGTTCTCCATATTTTTAATGGCCACCGAGGGGGCACCAAACACCGCAAGACATGTGGTGCTCTTCCAGATGTTGGACCCTATCTCCAGTTGAACCGATTTTAGGGTCGGAAATTCGTTAAAAAAAAAAAGATAACTTTTCCCAGGCCCTCGATGACATCTCCAGATTTCCTAACATTGTCGTCCACCACCATGTCCCGGTTCGAGAATATTAACCCAATTCTCTTTCGAAATTCATGCAGAGTGCACCCTTCCTATTTAAATCAGGAATTCATATAAAATTTCTACAACAATGAGTAAATTCATAACAATCTCTATAAACATTTCAGTGGAAAATTGTTTGATGAAAGGCCAACACAGTAAAACCAAGAAAAAGACCAAAAATAATTGAGTGGGAATTTTATAGTTTTAAATGCACACAAAGCTCTTCATTAGGTTGGAAAATTTATTGTAGCATCATAACATTAGGTTGGTAAATTGAGAACATTCATTTGAGGGATAAATATTTGTGGGCACCCCCAACCCCTCTGAAATTTAGTGAAATAATGATAATTTTGTAACCAATTTTTAGGTCTTCCCTGCTCTAAAGACCCCATTGATGGTGATTTGTTTACCCTCTCTTAATTATTTCCTTGCTTGACACTTAGCCAATGACATATCTTATTTTATTTCAATAGTAGAAGGCATTTTCATGTCCATGGATAGTCCCCCCACCAACCCCCTTGGCTCCATCTCAAATTATTTTAATGATCTTAACAAACATAAGCACTTTAGGGAAAAAAAATTAGACTCCTTCTTAGGGTCATTTGTGGGTAGAAGGGATTGTGACTTAGTCTCTTTCACCAAAACATTATTCATTTGGACATGGAACAACTTAGTACTTAGATGAGAGAGAGAAAAAAAATATATAAAATAACTTGAAGCTTATGCAATTAATCAAGTACTTATTTATCGACTTTACTGCATTCCCTTGCAGTATTAGATGCGAGGACGTGCATATCGGTCATATTTTAAAGGAAACAACTAAAATATATTGTACTAGGGCTAGAGTACATGATGTGAAACAATAACCTATGAATGGGGCCAATGTTTAAATTCTTTCAAAATGTTTCTGTATGCACTGAAATTTGACATGGATAGACTATTCACATGCCTTGACGATATGGGAGGCCTTATAGAATCAAAGATCACTCACACACCCAGTCTATATATCGACCCATCTGGTCCTCGTTTTGTTTTAATTTTCTCAATCGGATTTTAAAGGGGGAAGATATTAAAAGACATTGTACTAGGGATAGAGTACATGTTGGGAAACAGTGACCTGCGAATGGGGCCAACATTGAAATTTTTTCAAAATGTTTTTGTATGCACTGATATTTGACATGGATAGACTGTTCACATACCTTGACGATATGGGAGGGTTTCCAGACTCAAATATTACTCACACACCCACTCTTTATATTCATCTTCTGTGTCATTTGTTTCATGCAAAAGAGTACTTAGATGAGAGAAAAAACAAAAGACATAAAATAACTTGAATCTTGTGTGATTAATCATGCATTGACATGGTTAGACTAAACGCATGCATTGATTGAATGGGAGGGTTTCTGGACTCAAAAATGACTCGCACAAACAATTGACAATCAAACAATAAGCCTAGTACCTATCACCATTAAACAAAGGTAGTTTATAAGTGCTTGGAGGAGGGGGTATCTTCAAATGTACACATGGGATAAACAAAGAAAGTGGGTGAGGTGGTTCCATCTAAGGGAATATTGGTATGATATTATGTATTACTCTACCTCCAAAATTACCCAATTTAAAGTGTTATATGGTTATAGCATCTTATAACCATATTGGTTATACCCAATTACTCAATCAACATGATGTTCTTCATTGTTATAGCATCTTCGTCAAAACTATTTGAAAACATGGGACTTTGGCCCATGATTTTGGTGGCAAGAAGAAGATGCTTGATGGCATTTTATATTTAAATAATGGCATTTTGTATTTAAAATTTATGGGTTGACAATTTACTCCAAGTTAGTTGACAAGTTCCTCTCCAAAACCACATGCAAAAACTTTTCAATATAGGAAAAAATGTTCAAATTGAACACAAAAATTTAACACTTCTAGGAACCAGGACACAATTATATAAATAATAGGTGGTGGATATAAATCATATTTAAATCTTCCTAGTATACCCAAAGTTTGGTGTTTGACTATGTCTACACATGGCTTTTAAAGTTGTCTAACACAAGACCTCCCTTTTTTAACACTCTATACAAGTAAACTGAGATCTAATATTCCTTACCTTCATACATAGAACATACATGTACCTTATAATCCACCTTAATAGTTACATAACATTAATGTAAAACAACCTTAAAACTGGAAATTGTACATGTTCAAATAGTTTTCTGCTAAGACTCTTATAAACCAAACCCTTGTAATTGTTAACATATAACCCCTAACATTTATAACCCTCTTAATCTTATAAACCCTAATATAACCTCCCTATCCCCTACCATATATAATCTCAATAACCCATATCCCATTAACAACTAATAGAACCCTTGGTATCTATAAAGACATATAATCTCTAATCCTTACACCTTATATTGCATCTAACTAAAATAGTAGTGGATTGCTATACCCTTTGATCCATAACCCTATAACCCATCTCATTCCTAACCCATATGAATCCCAACAAAAATAACCATTTCCACAGTACATTATAACCCATAATATAAGACATAACCACTACAACTCCTAATCCATAAAACTTATAACACCTATAAAAGTTAATCCATAACCATTATAACCCTCAACCACTACCCCCAAACACTTATCATTCCTAATGTAACCTTGAAATTTTATATCCTAATCCTTAAACCCTACGAATCTTAACCCATATAACCCTTATTATTAATAACCCCTAAACTCTATAACCCTCAAACTTTATAAACTCTACACCTAAAAGATAGGATTACTAAATCGTATAACCCCTTTCCCCAACACTTGTAAACCCTAACAAATATAACCCCACAACCCCATAATGAGTGTAACATTCACCCCAATAACCTATCACCCTTAACCCTCATAATACCTTACCTTGATAACCTTATCACCCCTAATCCCCATAATTCATATAATATTGACCCCTATAACCTATCACCCTAACCTTTATAATTTCTTACCCTTCTAACTCATGTCACCCCTGACTCATATAAATCCTAGTCGTGGTAACCCCTAAATTGTATCTATGTTAACAACTAACCTCTAAACCATCACCCCTAAACCCAAAACTTGCGTAATCCTTAAGACCCTGAACTTGTATAACCCATAGCCTATATATCCCTTACCTACATAACCCCTAACCTATAATCCATATAACTCATATATCATATAATCCCTATAACATATAATTCATAACCCATAAACTCGATACATTTTAACCACTACAATTTTTAACCTATATTAATCCTAACCCTTATCACCCCTAAAGCATATAACTTTTATCTCTCTTAATTGTTATAACCCCTTATCCTTAACACCTATAACATATATACCCTTCACCTCTTTTACCTATCACTACCAACCTTAACCCACATTAAAACTAACCTCAATCATCCCCAAATCCTATAATCCTTATCATTATGAACCCTTATAACCCATTACCCCTAACAACTATAACACATATACCATTATCTCTTTAACTTATCAACACCAACCCTCATAATATATAATACCTATTAACCCATACAATCCCTATAACTTGTATTCCTAAATTATATAACCCATACCCATTATAACCCCTTACTAACCCAATAAAATATAACACCTATAACCTCTAATACCCCCATCCCCAAACTTGCAAAATTTCTAAACCCAACAATCATTGACAAATATATCCCCAAACCCCTATAACACTTAATACTAAACTCTTGAACCCTATAACCCCTATAATCACTAATGCATATAACCATTATCAATCCTTAACTCCTATAACCCCAAATTCTTAGTCCCTATAAATATTTACTATAACTTTGATCCCCCCTAACAAGTAATGTAATACCTAACACATATAACCACTAAATTATATATTACCTAGTTGCTAACAATTAACCACTATAACCCCTAACTCATATAATTTATAAAACCTATAATCCCATACCCGTAACCCCCAAAATTATAGTCCCTAACTCCTCACCTTATAGACCATATGGACATTTTACTCCTATAACCCATCATCCATAAGTTATCAACCCTAACACTTATGAACCTATAACCCCTAAACCTTATAATCAATATAACCCATATAACCCTTAACATGCAACCCTTATAACCCACATCCACCAATATTTATAGACCATAATGTTACCACAAGCACCTTTAACCATAACATTTGAGCCTTATCCCAACCCCTATATCCCAATCTTATAAGAATTGATATAGCCTTAACCTCTAAGATTTATAATCCCAACCCATGTAACCCTAACTAATATATGCCCTTACTCCTAGCCCTTATATCCTTTAACTCTTATAAACCCTAATATAACCCCTAAACCTTAACACCTATAATTGCTTACTCCCCCAACCATTATAACCCCCTAACCCCTAAACCCCATATTCTCCAATTATTAATCCATGCAATCCCTAGTACCTATCACCGTAATTCATATCCTATAATTCATAATATAATCCATTATATTATGATGAATTTAATTAAAATATATATTAATTAAATTAAAACAATTAATAATAAAACATTAAAAACAAAAAAAACAAAAAAAATACAAATGCCAAACTAATCTGCCCGCACCCATTCATTACAAAACAAAATTGGGCATCGACCATCTACTAGCTGAGAAAAAACCCATTTGATGAGGAGAAAAACCAATACGGCGTTTGAGGACAAAAATCAATCCTGATTCCCGACCATACATCGCATTTGTGGGCGTCAGAGGAGAAAAACTCTATCCGACAGAGGCAGAGGAGCAAAACCCCATCTGACAGAGGTAGAGAAGTGTAGATATTCAAGGGTCTAGGCTTTCGATTGGACATCGACAGAGGCAAAGGATCCCTATCCGAAAAAACCTGTGGAGATGTCACGAAACTTGGTAGTGTCTTTCCTCTTGCCTGCCAAAAATGTCTCTCTAAAATCGGTAATCCTTTGTGAAATGTAGTTAAAACCCTAGTTTTAACATTGGCATCATTGTCATTGTGAGAATAGTATTAGGTTGAAAAGAATATTAGTCACAAAATCATCTCTAAGAGAATTAATAGATGAACACCCTTAGACTTGGCAGTTTGTACGATTTTGGATACAAGTGAAAAATTACAAAGTTTGATCTAACACTCTACCTCATATTCCTTGCAATGCTATTCAGTATATATTGAATCCATATTATTTTCGGAGTGCATAGATTATTGTGAATTTTATGAGAGGAATTTGAAATTTGTGGGAACAAATTTTGTGCATCCAAAACTGCATTTCCAGTTGCTCCTTCACCTACAACGTTCTCATAGCCTCTATCCACCCTCTTAATCAATAATTCATCACTAAACTCATCATATGAATTTTCATAACCTTCATCATTTGGTTTAGGTCCTTTGTTATCTATTCCACATGAAATATTACTTTGAATGTATTCTTTTAAAGTGGAATTTGAATGCCTAAAAACAACAATTATTTTAATAGTCCATGAATGCTTTGCTTGTTTTGTCTTTTAAGAAAAATCCAGATAATTGAAAGAGGTAAATCTTCAGCCATTGCTAGTGATTATATCAACATAAGTACTAGGAAATGGAGTTTTCTTCATCTTAGGATCTCGTTGTTGGGAAACAAGGCTTCCCTTAGGTGAATGAGTACCATATGTGGCTAAAACCATGTCATTTTCTAAGCCTTTATTCTCCCATCTTTAAACAACAAGAATGGTGTGCAAAAATAAAAATAAGTCATGTTTCAAGTGTGGCTATGTTTGGCTGCAATAGTCCCAGTAAGTCTCATAAATAGGGTCACCGGCAAAAAATATGAAGGAAGTCACATTCTCTAAATTAAATGAGATACATCAGATTTCCCTGTCAACATTGAGGCCATGTGACGGCTCCATATTTTTCATTTATTCAGCTTTTAGATAACAAACCTCTTCCTCGATTGAATGCATAAACTGAGAGCACTGAGGATAATATTCAAAAATATATTCCATCTAAAATTTCATAAATGTATGTACCATTACATCCTTGATTTCCTAAAATGTTAGGATCTGCCATGGAGTTGTAAAGGAATGCATCTCAATCATCTTCTTCATGATCAGAAAAAAATTTGGTACCTTGGGAACACAGTACATGGTCTTTGTATTCATAAATTTATTTTGTAGATAGTCCCTAGTGAATTATCATGGTTTTTAGTGTAATGGATATTAAGCAGCTCAACCAAATTTTTTATACCAAGCTCCAGTCTACGTAAAGAAGAAAGGAAAGCATATAAACCAAAGGCTCGGGATAATATTTCCTCCTTCCAATTTTCGCAAATGGGCATGCACACTTCTTTAGCTCAAAAAGAACTCCAAAATTAATCGCTACATGTGTTGTTCCTCTATTGTGTGAGGAAAGAAAGTATAGTGGAGGTTGTCACCTAGAAAATGAAACCATAGGCGATTCTTTGGTAGAGGCAATTGTCAGTCCCATATCTCCCAAACCTTCTAAAAATTGCATTCTAAATCCCAAAACTTCTCTTTCTTCCAAAATATCCTCATATTCATTTCCAACAACTCTAGCATGTTTATCCAATGACAAATCATTCAAAAATTCCATGTAAACTTCAATCTCAAATTTTGTTGAAGTTTCGCCTCCATGACCCAACTTCGAAACACATTCTAGTTGTTGTTGTAAGTTTGGTTTTTGAAGAAAGATAGAAGTCAAAACATGAAGAGAAAAGTAAGTAGTCTTGTTTCCAATGGAAAATTGATTTCAAATTTTGCTATCACCCATTCTATAACATCCCAAAGTGCTTCCTATCCTTCCACCATGGCCATTTGGGAATATGTATTCCCACACAAAAGTTTGAAGAATCAACAGGTTCCTCAATTTTTCCATAAAATGAAAAGGGAAGAAGACATGAGAATCATTTGGAGTTTATCAATTTTTTTCCATATTTACTAGTTGATTTTCATGGAAAACAATTATATCCAAGGTTCTCAAAGCAACATCATACAGAAGTTGATTACTAACATGCTCCTTCATGAATATGGGACTAAAAATATTAGTGCACTATTCATATTATTCCCTATCTATATTCATGAAATGTGTTGTGGCTTGAGAATGGTTTTCTCCTAAATATGATTCATTTTTATCTTGCCAACTTATTTCCCTTTCATTCTCAAAATTATGTTCCAAATTCACTTCATTAATTTTGTCACAAGCCTATTGATTTTATGCATTTGAATTCCCTTAAAAAATAACACAACATTTTGAAAAATTCCTCTATTCATGGACAAAGATCGGTTCTATTGGGAAGTTAAGCACCTCAATTATGTTAATGCCTTAATGACCATACAAATATCAATGCAAAGGTCATACATTGATGAGCCATCAAGGGAACTATCATACCTATATTCTACCCTTGACCGGTTGACAAACTTTAAGGAGTTTTCATTCACAGAATATGGGCACAATTATTCTTTTGGAATAGGGGGTGCATCATCATAATTTGAAAGACAATTTGAAGTTTTGAATTATTTGAAAGATAACCCCTCAATCAAAACACCCATTCCCCATATCCCTTATTTTGACAAGATCTTTGACAATTTCTTGATCTTCATATATGCTTTGTCCAGCCCCATAATTTCTTTTGATCTTTCCAAGAATCTTTACTCCATCATGTTAGGAGGTCCTTATTCTCATCTACCAGACGCCATTAGCTTTTTTTTCCAACATTTAATGAGTTCTCCTTGACTGGTCATATTTATCCTGCTTGACACAATCGTTTTTCCACATGACATTTAATCATTAGTCCACATCATATCCAACTATCATAGACTCGTACCTTTGTGGACTTGATGCATCCTACCATGGAGAAACATGACAGAGAGAAGAATCATGGTAGCAATCCAATATCTAAGCAAGGCTAATGCACCAAGAAATAAGTAACCAAGATGATCAGATAGTCTCACCCAAAACTGGTGCACCACCTTCCCCAGGACTTGCGCAGAAGACTGCTAGACTGCAGTGCGCAGAAACTGGCTTTCTGTGATTCTAAGAGTGTGTCAAATGATAGACTGGTGCCCTGTATTTATGGTATTCCTAGCAGACTTGCCTGGGCCAACTTATCTCTCTGGGTGCTAATTAATTCATATTAATTATCTCTCTTCATCCGACATCTCGTCTAGGGTTTCCTTCATTTCTTTGCTTCCTTTCGGAACATTCTAATCTTGTCAAAGGTCACAATAGAGGTTCATACCTCCTGAAGCTACCATAATATAAACAATGCTTACATCTCCTCTCTTTGGGACTGGTTTGAGAGTTCCTTGTTACTAGTTTGCAGGTTGTGTGGTTTTTATTAGATCTGATATAATACAGTCATTTCACACAAACACATAAGTGCATCGTTTGATGAAATGCTAAGACAAACATAACTATTGCATCTCCTAAATCTGAGCAGGGTTTGCTTGTTTTGATGGTCAATACATGGTGACACTCTTAGTTGTATTGCAACGTTTGTGTTTCTACATAATATCAACTCTCTCCCATAGCAGATCAATGCATTATTTGATGGAGAAATTTAGTGTTTGAGTACAATATTCATGCATTTCTAGCCTTTGTTTTCATTGGCAGCACTGTTATCTTACACATGAAACTTCAAAAATGTGATTTGGATCTTGATAGGACACCACTCTTGTGCCATAATAACTCTTGAATATTGGGTTCTCAACACTTGTTTAATGACACACATATCTAAACATCTTTGAAAGGTTAAAATTGTTCACTACTGGTGCATACTAATGCATAGTTTATACAGTACATGGTTTCTTGACATTAATGCCAGCACTTACATTCCTTTTACTGCTCACTTGTCACATTGTGGATGGTCTATCCTTATGGGCATAATTTGTTGGAACTTCCACACACACTTGAATATTTGAGAGAACATTTAGTTGTTGAGATATTCTTTTCACACAGTATACACTTTCTTGGACAAACTATTTCAAGTAAAGGTGTTACATTGCTATTTTGGGAAAATCTAATGTTGGTCTTCTTATGATAACAAACTTGTGGTAACATGTTTTGAATGTTGTTAAGAAAACACTAACTGATTGCTCACTTTGGATATTTTTTCTCATGGTTAAAGGCATTAATGACCATTGTTGAATGACACAACCATTGCTCACAATGAATAGTGCAACTATGCTCACTTAATAAACATGTTGTCTTCACACTTCTTTAATAATAAAAGCAGTACCTATAGTGTTTCCTTGGCTTACTATTACACATGATTCTTGAGATATGATCCACGGATGATGGTAATAAGACTCTTGACTCTTGATGTTAATAATATGATGAATAGATGATGTAATGCTTTAAATTCACTGTTTCATTTTACAATTGGAAGCATGTTTCACATCCTGATAGCATTTCATGGTATATGAAGCATTCGGCAGTAAGATTTCATTTTCAATTTCCAAAGCATAATCTTGAATGAGCACTTGTCTAAGTTAGACAAATTTTGAGCTTGTTCACAATTGGTAATTTAATCCACTATTCATACACACTTAAGTTTCACTTTTTACCTTGAGAGAGGGTAGTGTCAAGTTTCCCAAGTATTCGTTAAGCCAAGTTAGAGAGCTTCTCTTTCTTACTCAACAACATAGCTTAGATTGACCTTTAGGTATTCCCCCCTTGACTAGGATACCATTCCAATAGTATAAAGAGTGGAGCAAGGCCACCAAGGTGACAGTGGGTTGATTTCCTAAGAGTTGCCTCTAGGCTCTCCCGTCGGGGTTAGGAATTTTCCTTCTAGGAGAGAGTTTGAATGGCAACAAGGCCCATCCATTGTGCCTCAAAACTCTTTCCACACTTGTCTCCTTCCTCCATAGGATTCAAACTTTAGGACACTTGACCACATGGAAGGAGAGATACCCCTTATTGGATCTTTATTCATCAAAAGAGATTGCCTCTACAATCCCCTCTAGGATGAGGCAATTTGGTCCTCTAAGGTCTCTTTGTTATTTCAGTTTGATGGCATCCATATTGATTGTCTCCCTTGTTAAGAACCAAATATCAATATAGCATAGAAAAACCTCAGAATAAGTACTCAACACCTTGAAAAAAAGAGAAATTCAGATAATAAGCCTCTTCGAGGGGGAAACCTCCTTATGCCCACATAAATATACAATTCCAAGATGATTCCAAATGAAAATGTCTCATTGATATATATAGGATACTAGGAGGTATAATTACAACTAATGGAATAAAGCCGACATAAATAAAATAACATTACTAATGTAATATGCCTCAATTAAGGGGTAATGAGCCAATATTAGGGCTTAACATGCCCCTCCCCTTGAGACAAGTGTTGTCCACAACTCTTGAGTAACTTTGGATGCTTCTGTATAAAAGACTCATCTTCCCAAGTGGAATCTTCAGCCGGTAGTTTCCTCCATTTAATGAGATACTCTGAAATGGATATATTCCTCAACTGGCGAAATCTTGTGTCAGTGATGGCTTCAGGCTCCAATATGATTTTTCCTTCCTTGTCAAGTTTTGGAAATATAGTTTGAACTGGGATCTTGTAACCTATAACCTTCTTTAAGCATGAAACATGGAAAACTGGGTATACTCGTGAAGATGCAGGCAACTCCAATTTGTATGTCATAGTACCAATCTTTTGCAACACCTTATAAGGGCCATAGTACTTTGGTGATAATTTATTATCCTTTTTGGCTTGCTTGAGAGACATCTATTTGTATGGTTGTAGTCTTAAAAACACTCAATACCCTACTTCAAAAATTATTTCACTACAATGTTGATTTTCTTGTTGTTTCATGCGATTTTGTGCCATGGTTAGGTTGTCCTTTAAGATTTGGAGAACTTGTTGTTGATTCTCGATGTGATATTCCATTGCTTGAACATTAGATTTTTCTTTTAGATAAGAAGTGATGGAAGGAGGGTGGTATCCATAGAGTGCCATAAATGGTGTTGTTTTTGTTGCAGTATGAAAGGAAGTGTTATACCACCATTCTGCCAAGGGTAACCATTTGAACCATTGTGTTTGTTTATCAGAGACAAAGAAACGAAGGTAGTGTTCCAGACATTTGTTCACTATCTAGGTTTGTCCATCACATTGAGGATGATAGGATGAACTATGAGCCAATTGAGTATCCAAACAAGAAAATAATTTTGTCTAAAAATGTCCAGTGAAGATGGGATCTATGTCACTTACAATAATCTTTGGGCTTCCATGTATCTTTTGAACTGTCTCCATGAATGTGGTGGCAACTGTACTAGCTTTGAAGGGATGAGAGAGTGCACAAAAGTGTGCATACTTGGTCAGTCTATCAACAATCACCATGATGACACGCTTTCCTTCAGACTTCGGTAACCCTGTGATGAAATCCACAGAAACCTCCTCCCATCAATGACTTGGGATGGCTAATGGTTGTAAAAGACCTGGGGTCTTAATTGTTTCCACCTTATTTTGTTGGCAAACCAAACATTCTGCCACAAACCTTTGAACATCAGTTTTAAGGCCATCCCAAAAAAAATCCTTCTTGACTCTATGGTAGGTTCTTAAAATCCCGAGTGCCCTCCTATTGGAGAGGTGTGCAATTCCAATAATACATTTTGTTTGAGTTGGGAGTTCTTACATAAATATAAGCGATCTTTGTACCATAGTGAATCATTTTTCCAAGTAAATGTATCTGATGCACTGGAATCCTGTTGCAACCTTTGAATGAGAGTCCACACTTTTTTCGTCATTCTTCCATTCATCCCTTGCTTCTATTATCCAATCGGGTTGGATGATCGAGATAGCATAGATAAAGGCCTTAACATCTTCATCCTTTATTGAGAGTGCATTTTCCACAACATTTTTCTTCCCCTTTTTATAGATGATTTCAAAATCATAACCCAATATCTTGGTTACCCATTTTTGTTGTTCATCTCAAGATAGTCTTTATTCCAAGAAGTATTTAAGACTATCATGATCTGTTTTGACCTTGAAGTTCCTACCTATTAGGTAAGGATGTCATTTCCTCAATGCATGTAGTATTGCCATAATTTCCTTCTCATAAATGGGTTTGTGTAAGTCCTTCCCCTTGAGTGGTCGACTTTCAAAAGCGAGGGGCCTTCCTTCTTGCATTAGGACAACACCAATTCCATTTCACGAGGCATCACATTCCACAATAAAGGTTTTTGTGAAGTCTGGAGTGGTCAAGACATGAGCTTTTCACATCACCTCTTTAAGTTATTCAAAAGATTTAGTTGCCTCTAGAGTCCATGAAAATGCATCCTTCTTAGTTAGTGTCATTAAAGGCGTTGTTATTCTTCCATAGTGCCAAACAAACTTGTGGTAGTAACCTGTCAAACCCAAAAATCCTCTAAGATTCTTCAATGTTTTGGGAATCGGCCAGTCTATCATGGCCTTAATCTTGTTAGGGTCTACCTTAACACCTTCATGAGATACAATATGACCCAAATACTCTACCTCCTTCACTCCAAAGA
>ML777055.1:137675-154216 GCA_009831015.1 Picea engelmannii | reverse complement strand
ATCCATATCTTTTATGTAAAGCCTCCTAAAAGTACCAATATCGCGCTCAAGGACAAAGTTAATTTCTAAAAGGTTTTTTTTAGTTGTTTGAAGAATATTCCATGTCCCATAAGACTAGTTACACTCATTTATGGATTAAGGACCTTATTTTCATCCCCAAATCATGGTCAAGGCCCGAAGACCCATCCCGGCTACACAACAAATCCTAATGGAAACCCTTTCTCATTCATATGAAAAATATCCTCTTTAAAGGGATGATGTTGTAGTTAAAGGCCTTGATCATAATTTATGGATTAAGGACCCTATTTTCATCACCTAATCATGGTCAAGTCCCCAACATAAATCCCTACTACACAAAAAATCCTAATGGAAACTTCATCCAACCCGTATGCAAAAGATCCCCTTTAAATGTCTCATGTTGTAGTTCATGGCTTTAATCATGGCCTATTAACCCAATAATATTGTTTCAAGGCCTAATTCCTTGGATTTATCCCCCAACCATGGTTAAATCCTTCATATCCATCTTTGATACACAAAATATTATAACAATACCCATATCTCACTCAAAGGTTCATGATTCCCTATAGACGACATGTTATGTGGTTTATGGCATTGATTATGTCCCTTAATCCCTAAAGGATTCATAAATGACCCAAGGGCCTTATTTTTCTCACTTGACCATGACTAATTACTTAATGCACATGTCCCTAGTGCAAAATATTTCATAATGGTACACATATTCAACTTGGAGGCCAAATATTTCCTCTAAAGGGATTATGTTGAAGGTGATGTTCATGGATATCGAGCCTTACAAATCCATTTATGGAATAAGGCCCTTATTGTCCTTTGTTTGTTATGGTAAAGTCCTTGAGACCCATTCCTACTATGAAAAAACTCATTATTATACCCATATCCTCCTTATATGACAAAGATTCACTTTAAAGGAACTATGTTGTAGTTTGAGGCCTTGATCATGGCCTATTAGATCAAAAATATTAAATTAGTTCCTAATTCCCTTGACTTCTGACCCAACCATGGTCAAGGATCTAGTACCCATCCCTAATGCATAAAACCTTCTAATGGAATCCACATACCACTCTAATGATAATGATATCTTATACAGGGCATGTTTTGTGGTTTGTGGCCTTGTCCATGGCCCTTGTAGGTCCCCAAAAGATTCATTTAGAGCCAAAGGGATTTAATGTCCTCTCGTGCACATTATCAAGGCATTGAGACCTATCCCCATTATACAAGGAATTATAGGAGAAACCATGTTCCACTTGGAGGATATGGTAATATTAATATTAAAATTGCAGCCTAAAATAATTTTTTAATTTTTTTTTAAATAAATATTGGTCGTCGCAATTGCGACGCCAACATATATTGCTACGATGCTTTTTCCATATAAACAACAAAAAATGTTGTCGCAATTGCGATGACAACATATATTTCCATGACACTTTTTCCATATAAACAATTAAAGTTGTCATCGCAATTGCGACGCCAACATATATTGCTACGACACTTTTGCCATATAAACAACGAAAACTGACATCTCAGTTGCGATGACAACATATATTGCTACGACACTTTTTCCATATAAACAACAGAAACTGTCGTCGCAATTGAGACGACAACATATATTGCCATGACACTTTTTCCATATAAACAACGAAAGTTGTCGTCGCAATTACGACGCCAACATATATTGTTGCGACGCTTTTTCCATATAAACAACGAAAGTTGTCGTCTCAGTTGTGAAGAAAAATTATATTGTTGCAACATTTTTTCCATATAAACAATGAAAAATTGTTGTTGCAATGGCGACGACAACTTATATTGTTGCGACGCAAGTGCGATGACAACTTAAAATCTTGTGACGTATTTTCTACATAAACATAAAAATTTGTCATTGCAAGTACGACGAAAAATGAGATTGTTGCGATGAATTTGCTATATCAACAACGAAATTTGTCGTCGCAGTGGTCATCTCAATTGCAACGAAATGGTGGTTTCACTTAGGTTGCCTATATTGTCGTATTAGCAACAATATTTCTTTTTTGTCGCAATTGTGAGAAATTCCTTTGGGTCGTCGTTGTTGCAACGGTAATTCAAGTTCGTCGCAATTTCCACGTGACATAAAGCGACGTTTCAGAGACTCAAGATTCGTCGCAATATCCACGACATAACGTCGAAATATTCGTCGCAAAATGAGCCAAATTTGCTAGTGTCATACTTATGAAAATGAAACTTTCAAGGATCAACGCTCCCATAACCTTTCACGAGGAGTGTTAACCATGGAAGTCATTTAAATTAAACTCTAGTATCCACATGAAACAATGTATGTGCATAGAGAGGACTTATTTTTCATTAATCAGAAGGATCTCCTTATATGCATAAAGTAAGAAAAAGATATAATTTTATAAAGGATTGGTTGACTTTTCATTATGCACATGGAGGATCGACTTTATAATTAAATGGGTGGATTCCATATAAATTTATTTTGAGGTGGACGTTGGTTTTTTGGTTAAAAGGTTTGAAGTTATATTATATATTAAATATTTTTGGATTTGAAACCTTTTAAATAAATATTTTGGTGTTCAACCTTGGAACTATATCATTCTTCCTCTATCTTAAATAGCTTAGTATTATAATTTATGGTTTTGGGAATTTGTGCAAATGGAAAACGTACAAAGTTTGAATCTTGAAGTGGATAAATTCAATGGAAAAAATAACTTTCAGTTATGGAAGCTCAAGATGCGGGATATTATTATGCAACAAGGATTGCAAAAGGAATTGGCAGGATATTCAAAGAGACCAGCGGGTATGTCGGACGAGGACTGGGATGATTTGGATTCAAGAGCTCTCAGTACCATTCATCTGTGTTTGGCAGATGAAGTTTTGTTTAACATCGTAGGAGAGGAAACAAAAATAGTATTATGGAGTAAGATGGAAATTATTTATATGACAAAGTATTTGATGAACAAAATCTTCTTGAAGAGGAAGTTGTATATCTTAGGGATGAAAGAAGGTACAAAAATTTTCGATCATTTAAATATTTACAATACCCTGATTTGTCAATTAACTATTATGGATGAAAAATATGAAGATGTGGACAAAGCAATCACGCTAATGTGTTCATTACCTGAATCTTGGGATCATATGGTCACATCTATGTGGTTTAGAACAATAGACACCATTGCCTATGATATTGTTGTGGGATATTTGTTGACTAAGGAGATGAGGAGAAGATCTAGTAAAGAAACCTCAATGTCATAAACAATGGTGCTCAGAGGTCGATCTACAAAAAGAGGGAAAGATTAGAGAGGTACATCAAGATCTAAGTCAATAGGAAATAAGGGTATGTTGGTTCTATGGAAAATATGGGCATCTCAAGAAGGATTGCTAGAAAACATAGAAAACATCCAAAGAGGACTCCACGAAGGAAGCAAAGGAATTTAATTCAGTTGAAATAAGTTCAGGTTCAGGACAGGTTGATGAGGTATTATCTACTTGTGATGTTTCACATCAACATCAACATTGGTTGTTAGATTATGGTGCATCCAACCACATGTGTCTTCATAGAAATTGGCTCTCAACTTACTAATATATTGATGATGGTGTTTGTTTTATGGGAAATGATTTTTCTTGTAAAATTATTGGGGTTGGTAGCATCCAGATTAAAATGTATGATGGTACATTAAGAACATTAAAATATTTGAGGCATGTACCCAAACTTAGAAAGAACTTAATATCCTTGGGATTTCTAGATTATATTGGTTATAAGTGTACAACTCAAGGTGGATTACTGAAGGTGTCCAAAGGCATCTTAGTAGTCATGAAGGAAAAGAGGATCGAGAACCTTTACCATATTGAAGGAATGACTAAATAAATCAAGCAGTGGTAGTGTCTTAAGGTGAAATTGAATCTACTCATTTATGGAATCAACGTTTGGGTCATATGAGCGAGAACAAGATTAAGGTACTGGCTGATTGTAAGTCACCTCAAAGTTTAAAGGCTCTGAATTTAAATTTATGCGAGTATTGTGTTTTTGGATAATAGTGTAGACAAAAGTTTAAAACATGAAGACACATAAGCAAAGGTATCCTTGATTACATTCATTCAGATGTTTGGGTACCATCCCCTACAGTTTATTTTGGAGGATCGTCATATTTTGTGGCATTTATAGATGATTACTCTAGAAAGGTGTGGATCTATTTACTTGAAAGAAAAGTTGATGTATTTAATACTTTTAAGAAATTCATAGATTTGGTTGAAAATGGTACTGATAGTTCAATCAAGTGTTTAAGAATAGATAATGGAGGTGAGTTCACATCTGTGGAATTTGAAAAATATTGTAAGAAATATGGGATAGAAAGACATAACACCACGGTTTATACTCCTCAACAAAATAGTGTTGTTGGACGCATGAATACGACTCTTCTAGAGAGAGAAAGAAGCATGCTCAATAATGCCAAGTTGCAATAGGAATTGTGGGAAGAGGCAATTCTTACAACATTATATCTAATAAATAGGTCACCATTAACTATAATCAACTGTAAGATTCCAAAAGAGGTATGGATAGGTCATTCGTGTGACTATTCAAATATGAGAATATTTGGTTGTGACGCTTATGCTCTTATTTGTAAATATCATCGTTCTAAGTTAGATCCTAGATCAAAGAAATATATATATGTTGGTTATGGTGATGGATTTAAAGGGTATAGATTGTGGGATCCTACTGTCCACAAACTCATCATAAGAAGAGATGTAGTATTTGATGAATCCTCACTCATAAAATCAGACCTGGTAGATTTTGAAGTGAGACAAGAATATGCATCACAAAATCATCAAATCCAGTTGGAGATGAAGGATCAGATCCTGTCACTGAGAGGGGGGGGTGAATCAGTGACACAATAATTTGATCATATTTTTACTTTTTTCAATGCAAACAAAATTTGAACACAATATTTTATCATGGAACCCAATTGGGAAAACCACAAACACTTTTCTATTGACTGCAAAATTATGTTTTACAAGTTACAATAGAAGGAAGATGTTCTTCCTCTTTAGATCAACACCCACTGATCAGGATGCACCCACACCCTCGTTCACCAGCTCCAACTGGTAGGATGTTACAGCCCCCTTATTAGTCAACTACAACCAACAAGGAAGCACCTACTCCCCTACAGGATCCAACCTGCCCTTGCACGTCCCTGCCACCCTATGCTCATCAATCTAGAAATAGGATATGCAATCCAATAATGATCTTCTATATTAAACACTGGATTGCATAATTGATGCTTTGTCTCCTTCTATTCCTGATATTCAATAATAAATTGACAGACACACTTTCTAATTCACATCTCAACATATTTATAATCCTTTAAACTTTTCAATACAACTTTTCATAAACAACATGTCTGTTCATTTAATATTACATAAACCTTTTTTTAAGTAACACATTCATTAACATGACTTTCATAACCATACATCATTTTAACAACCATCTAACCTGTTTTTCATAAATCGATCGCAGGTATGGATCGATTTATTTTTAACTCGATTCCATATCTCTGCAAATATTGTAGAAACCGATTTCTGCAAAGGCGCTTCCTTCAACCCATTTACATGTGACCACAGGCACAGAACCACGGGTCTTATTAATTTAAGCATTTTCTCTTATTTATCCCTTTTCCTTTTATCCCCCATATGTCCAGTGTTGGGACAATGTTCTTCGGTACTTCATCCTTCAGGACATCATGCCTTTGCAACCTTTCAAATCTCTCGAATCAAATTCCACCGAAACAAATCGGACAGTCAACATTCATTCTTCCGTTAGACGGACGATCCTGTCTTGTCCAGAGGTTTCGAAAAAATCCACGATCATGACTTAATATACAGGTGAGTGAACAGTTCATGTTTATTTCAGGATTTTGGGGGTTTAGGGGTTCAGATAATTGTTGCTCCAATTTCCTCCGGAGTGATCACCTGCCGAATAAGTCATAAAGCAGTGGAGACCTTTTGTTGTTGGTTGACACTTACACTTACTCTATCCTTCCATTGTGATTGATCAACGGTCGAGAACGATCTCAAATTTTTCTTAATATCGGACGACTCATGTCCACTTCAGGACTTCGGCCTTTGGGACTTCGGGTGTTTGTTGGCGGTGAAACTCCCGAAGTGACGTAACTTACTGACGTCACTTGTTGACATGGCACTAACTGAGTGGATGCCACATGTCACTTAGATTTGTGGCTTACAGATGCCTAAAGTATCTATGAGACCTTGAAACTTGTCATCATATAATTACATCACGTGTCCTTGCTGATGTAGATCTCTTCATGTGGCACATGTTCTTCTCCTTGATATAATGGTCAGGATACTTCTCGAAGTGTTCCTATGATTGGATGACTCATGTCCACTTAGGGACTTTGGCCTTTGGGACTTTGGGTAATTCTATTTCTCCACATGTAAACCTTGAGTAACTTGACTTCATCCAATGGTCATTCTTTAACCTGAAAAGGCTTAACATGGTCCAATGGCTATCAGGAATTTGTCTATTCAGTATCTCATGCCTTTGGCCTTTCTTATCCTATCCTTCTACTTTCCTCGATCCGACGGTCAAGATATCTACCGAAGTGTTCTTCATATCGGATGGTCCACATTTACTTAGGGACTTTGGCCTTTGGGCGATCTTACTTGTTCTCAACCCTTTTCTCCCAAAGTGGTCAGTGCCGAAGTTGACTACTGCTACCTTGGCATGCTCTGAATAGATCGGACGGTCCTCATTTACTTCGGGACATTGGGGCTCTAATATTCATCTTTTCTTATCCTATCATTCCACTTAACTTGATCCAATGGTTGATGTGTATTGCGGAACTGTAACATGTGTGTGATTTAGTTCGTCACCCAAACTCCGCAATTGAATTTGTGCGATTGTTGGTGGGTCAACCACAGTCGTCGATCTTTGAATCGATGATATATGACAGTCTAGACTAATTACGGGATTGGAAATAATGTGTATTTTAATTATCCCTTCGCTCTTCACAAACAATCCATGCCCTTGATCTGGTGCTTGTGTATCCAATGGTCACGACTTAATCTAATCATTTGGTGGATCAACCATAGTCGTCGATCTTTGATTCGATGAGATCTAATGATCTAAACTAATTACGGGATTGGAAATAGTGTGTAGTTTAATTCTCCCTTCGTTCTCTGCAATCAATCCCTGCCCTTGATCTGACGCTTGTGTATCTAACGGTCTTGATTTGTCCTATGGGGATTTTAATCCCGATCACGTTTCTACACTATGCTTTACCTTTTGAGCTTCATGTGCATCATCGATTGTTGACATCAATGACAATATGTCCAACAATCTCCCCATTTTTCATTGAGGGAAACACTCTAACTTCATACAAATTCCCCCTGTGATGATGTTTTTCTTTATGAATTAACTCTCCCCCTTTGATGGGGATTTTAATCCCGATCACGTTTCTACACTATGCTTTACCTTTTGAGCTTCATGTGCATCATCGATTGTTGACATCAATGACAATATGTCCAACAATCTCCCCATTTTTCATTGAGGGAAACACTCTAACTTCATACAAATTCCCCCTGTGATGATGTTTTTCTTTATGAATTAACTCTCCCCCTTTGACATCAATGGAAAAGGGTTGCTCCCTCTATGGTAAATCTCTGTCTATTTGTATGCTACTAACCAGAATCTGAAATCGGGTAACTCCTCCTACAATCATACTTTTCCTATCATAATTGAATGACTCCTCCTGACTTTGATTGTTGTCTCCCCCTGAATTGATTCCAATTGATGAATTATTTTCTTGAGAGATTAGATTGGAAGAGGGACTACTCCCAATATTTTCATGAGATATTCAAATACATCTCTACGTAAGGATTTAGTGAAAATATCTGCAACATGTTCTTGTGTTGGGACATATTCCAATTTAATGTTCTTATTTTCATCCTAATCTCTTAGATAGTGGTATTTTATTGGAATGTGTTTTGATTTGGAGTGTTGGACAGGGTTCTTGGAGAGACTTATAGAACTTGTATTATCACAGTAGATAGTAGTGAGTTCTTCAAACACTATTTTGATGTCTTGTAAGGTTTGTTTCACCCATTCTCCTTGTGTGCAACTTTTTGTTTCTACAATATACTCAGCTTCAGTGGTAGATAGATAAATTGAGGATTGTTTCTTGCTTATCCAAGTTATCAATGATTCTGCCAAGAAGAATGCTCCTCCACTTGTAATTTTATTGTCATCTACACAACCTGTCGAATCTACATCTGAATAAGCCTTTAAAGAGAATGAATCCTTGGTAGGGTACCACAAATCAAGATCTATGGTTCATTTTAAATACCTAAAGATTCTTTTCACAGCTTGAACATGGCTCTCTTTTGGTGCATCTTGGAATCTAGCCACCATTCCAACAACTTGCTTGACATCAAGTCTAGAAGCTGTTACATAGAGTAAAATCTCAATCATTGATCTATAGTGTTTTGGATCTACATCTTTGGACTCATCTTCCTTGCTTAGTTTGCATCCAACTTTCATAGGTGTACAAATAGGTTTGAAATATTCTAACTGGAATTTCTTAAGAACACATTTAACATACTTGGATTGATCGATAAATAATCCCCTTTTGGAATGTACTATTTGTAATCCTAGAAAGAAATTTAGTTCACCAAGCAAGAACATCTCAAATTTCTTACTCATTTTTTCATCATCACTGCCAAATATAATATCATCAACATATACTTCCACATTAATCATACTATCACCAACAATTTTACAATAAAGATTGTTGTTTGTTTATCCTCTATTAAGGCCTTGTGCTTGTAAATAAGAATCTAGCCTTTCATACCATGCTCTGGGTGCTTGTTTTATCCCATAGAGTGCTTTCTTTAGTTTACAGACATAGTCTACTTTGTTAGTTAATTGAAATCCTTTTGGTTTCTCAATATAGACTTCCTCTTCTAAGTTTCCATTGAGAAATGTTGACTTGACATCCATCTAGTATACTTTCAATTTTTTGTAGCTGTCAAAGGCTAAGAACATCCTCATTGCCTCTAATCTAGCCACAAGTGAAAGTATTTCTTCAAAGTCTACCCCTTCAATCTAAGCATACCCTTTACATACCAATCTAGCTTTGTTTCTGGTTACTTTCCCATTCTCATTCACTTTGTTTTTATACACCCATTTAGTTTAAATGACAGTCTTCTTTTTTGTTCTTAGAACTAGTTCCCAAGTTTGATTTTTTTCAATCTGGTCCAATTCTTCATTCACAGCATTGACCCAATTCTCATCTTTGCATGCCTCTTTTATTGAGTTGGGCTCAATATGTGACAAAATTTTTATTTATGTCTGATACAGCAGTTTTCTTCTTGTCTGCACTCCATTGCTTTTATTTCCAATAATCAGTTCTTTAGGATGAATCTTTTGATTTATTTATGAGGGTGTCTTTGCATCTATTATTGGGGATTCTTCTCTTATCTCTTCTTTTCGGATATCTTCCTCGTATTCACTGGTATCCATATCATCCTCTTGTATATCTTCCTTTTCTTGTTTATTCTCTTCTACTTCTTCTGCATGTGTACCAACTGACTCATCATCATCTTCATCTTCATTGTCAAGAATGGTCTCTTGATGTTTGATTCTTATTGTTTTTAAATCATCCACCTTAACATCTGCACTCTCAACAATCTTATGTAATCTAAGATTGTAGCATTTGTATGATTTCTTGGTAGAAGCATATCCAAGAAAGATACCTTCATCAGATCTAGCATCAAATTTTCAGAGATTCTCATCAAGCCTTTTGATGTAACACTTACTTCCAAATACCTTGAAGTATTTTACCGAAGGAGCTCTCCCAAACCATAGTTCATAAGGAGTCTTATTACTATTAATCATGAGATGACCTCTATTTAATATGTATATTGTTGTGCCTACAGCTTCCCTCCAATATCCATCAGATAATCGTTCTTCATTGAGCATAGTCCTTGCATCCTCCTGGACTGTTATGTTCCTTCTCTCAGCAATCCCATTTTTTTGAGGTGTTCTGGCAGCAGAGAATTGTCTTTTTATTCCATGAGTTTCACAGAAGAGGTCAAACTCTTTTGAGGTGAACTCACCACCATTGTCTAATCTAAGACATTTGATTTTTGTCTCTATTTCATTTTCAAAAAGGGTTTTAAAATCTTTGAATTTGTTAAGTGCTTCTGATTTTTCCTTGAGAAAACATACCCAATCCATTCTAGTAAAATCATCAATGAACATCATAAAGTAGGACTCTCCTTGCAAACTCTTGTTCCTTGTAGGTCCATAGAGGTCAATGTCAACAAGCTCCAAAGGTTTTGAGGTTGAGTATTCTTTTGTTTTGAACCTTATTCTAGTTTTCTTCCCTAGTTGACAATGTCTACACATAGAATTTGAGGGCTTTGTGATCTTTGTAAAGTTTCTTACTGCCCCAAGATTGCTGAATTTTACTAAATTGTCAAAGTTAATGTGCCCCAACCTTCTATTCCATAGCCAAATTTCATCTACTAAATTTATATGACACTCCTCATCCAATTTTTTATTTAGTATATATATATTCTCGAGAGTTCTAGGAGCAGTACCAACCAATTTTCCTGAGTCCTCTCTCCTAATCTCACATTTTTGGGAATCAAAGATGAAAATGTTTTCCTAATCATAGGTTTGGATGACACTTAATAGGCTAGGTTTCATTTTTTCAACAAGAAACACATCCTTGGCTTTGTCTTTTCCGAAATTCATAGTGCCTTTCCCAAGTATGTTACCTGAAGCATTGTCACCAAATGTAACTTTACCTTTTTGTTTATTTAAGTTCAAAAACTTGTCCTTATTTCATGTCATATGTTTTGAGCAACCATTGTCAACATACCATAGATCTTCTTTATCTTGGTATTTCATGGCAATAAGACACTCCTCTTTTGATATTTTTTCTTTCCAAATCTTCTTTTTCTCTCTAATGAACTTTGGTTTATATGAGATTTTCGTTAATCTACAATTACTTGCTTTATGTCCATGCTTATGACATCTGAAGCATTCTAAGTTTCCTTCTTGTAGAGGTGCAAAGGAATTATAACTTTTTATTTTAACTTGATCTATGGTTTGGTTATCTTTTAGGTTATATTTCTTAACCCTCAAGTTTTCCCTTCCATATGCTCTACAATTCATAGCTTTGTGTCTGCAATTAGAGCATGCAAAGCAATAACCAAAGAAAATGTGTGGATACTTGTTTTGATAAACCTTCTTTGGTGTTGTTTTATATTCCTTCTTGATAGGTGGAGGTAGTCTTCTAGAGTTTTGATCATTGCTTGTCTTTTCTTCATCTTTCTTATTGAATGTACTAAGGAGAGCAGTTGCATAAGATTTTGAGTTAGCTTGGTTTTCTTCTTGAGAATGTTGGAGTTACTTCACACACACCTAGGATTTATTTTTCTTAAGGTTTTTCCTTGTTTATTAGTCATAATTAGTCATTATCCAGTCTCCTATATTTTAGGGGAGAATATTCCACCTGGAGAATATTCTCTTTCAGTTGACACTTCAGTTTGACTAGTTGAGTTGAGTTTAGATGTTGCATTGGATTTATCACCATGAAAAATTGGGATCATCACCATGATAATTAGACCTTGCCTTGGTATAATCACCAGAGTGGCACATTAGCCTTGATTCCCTGAGTTAACTCATCACAACTCTTTGTTCAGTCAGTTAATTGAAGACTAGTTGACTAGTTAACTCAACTAGGTGGAAGTTCACTCCCGTAACTACCTAAGAGACTATACTAGGTGGCAGTTCACTCTCATAACCAATGGTGTGTATCCAGATCACTCTATACCACCACTATGGTGCATTGGTTCACCTCCAGTGCGCACTCATTGAGCTATACAAATTATATCATGTGTAAACTATTCATTATTCACAACGATTAATGATAATTATTTCATTCTTTCTCTCCTTCTTCTTATTTCTCAAATTCTCTATGAAAATGTGTGTATTATTGTTTATATAGATCTACTTTGTGCAGGTTCAACACATTTATGTATCAGAGCCAATGGACTTCTAAGAAAAATCTACACCAAATTTGTTTGCAGGTACAAAAGATTGAAGATAGCAAAAATATGGAATTCCAAAAAGAATTAATTCTTACCCCTTACAACTATTTTTCATGGAAGGAGAAAATAGCCATACATATCCGAACCAGAGGGTTGTACAAGTTAACCTTGAATACAAATACAGAATCGACATCAACCATAGAAAAATCTAGGTACTTAAATCGCATGGATGAGGCACTCGGAACAATTTGCAGTCTTATTTCTCCTCATCTCCTTTTCCATATATCTTCCTCTAAAACTCCCAATGAAGCCTGGACCAGATTGGAAGGGCTCTTTGGAAAATAGGATGATATGAGGGGACACATGATGGAGGTGGAGCTGCTCACATTGGATCCAAAAATCTTCGAGAATATCCAAGATTTCTTTACAAAATTCAAGGATTTACTTTCACAACTCAAAGCTTGCGGGGTTGATAAATCAAAGGAGGAGAAACAAATGGTTCTCACCATTCTCTCCAATATTGGTCCTAAATTCTCTATATTCATATCTACATTACATACTGTCAGATTTGCCTCTGGAGCCACCTGCAAGATGCCTTCTCTTGAGGACTTTCTCGAATCCCTGACACAAGAGCAAACTAAGCTCATCAACATGGGCACAGTCAAAGTCACAAGGGCGCATGCACTCATTGTGCATGATGGAAGCCACAAATATCAAATATATAAAGTCAAATAAAAATGGAAATCTCATGCACATCCGAAGAAGGAAGGGTACACAAAACCCTTCACCGATGCCTTTGGATCCAAAGGAGAAAAGGGAAGAAAAGTTGAGAAATGCACATACTGTCACAACGGATTCCATTTGGAATCCACATGCATGAAAAAAAAAATAGATTTGATGTCTCAAATACTTCATCAAAACAACCTTGGAGATTGCATCCCTGAGGGTGCCAAGAAGAAGAAGCCAGAAGATTTGAATTCCAAGAAAGGCAATTCTAGCCATGCCTTGATTGCTATCAACTCCTCTCTCGATGCTTGGATCATTGATTTAGGAGCATCACATCATATGGCTGCATCAAAAGTAGTATATTCTTCATTGGATGCATGCAAAGGTCCTCCAATTATGATGGGGGACAACTCTTCTATCAAAGTCACCAGCAATGGAAGGATTGAACTCACCAATGGAAGCTTCGAGAATGTGTTGCACATTCCCAAACTTTCTATCAATGTTCACTCCATGTATCATATGACGAATTATGACACCGAAAATAAATTCATCTTTACACCAAATTCTGTGGACATCTACAACATGCAAACCAACTCCAGGGTTTCTACTGGTGAGGTAAATCATCAGTCTAGATTGTATACATTTTTTGAATTCATTGAACCTGATTCTGCTTTACTGCTTACTCATGCTGATGAAAGTAGTAGGATATGGCATGAAAGTTTTGAACATTTGAATTTAATATACATGCAACAACTTAGCAAGAAAATATTATTTTATGGTCTACTAGACATACATTTCTCCAAGGGAGTATGTGAGGGATGTGTTCTCGGAAAACACCCTCAAGAGAAATTCCACAAAGGAAAGTCTCAGTGAGATTCTGCACCTTTAGATATGATTCATAGTGACCTTATGGGTCCCTTTCCACATCCATCCATCAACAAAGCAAGGTTTGTTCTCGTTTTTTTTTATGATTTCTCACGTTTTCCTTGGATCTACTTTCTTAGGAAAAAATTCGAGGTCTTTCAACACCTCAAAGATTTCAAAGACTTGGTTGAAAAACAGTTTGAAAAGAAGATCAAATTCATCCGAACTGATAAAGGGGGAGAGTATGTGAATCATGAGATCCACAATCTTTTCCATGAGGCAGGGATTCAATTGCAGCACACAGCTCCCTATACTTCACAGCAAAATGAAGTTACTGAGCGGAAAAATAGATCTCTAAAGGAGATGGCATGTTGCATGTTGCATGCAAAGTCACTACCATAGAGATTATGGGACGAAGCACTTAATTGTGCAACATACATCCAAAACAGATCTCCCCATAGATCTGTCAAGGATAAGACCCCCTATGAGGCTTGTAGTGGCTTCAAACCGGAAGTGACCCACTTTCACATTTTTGGTTCACGTGCATCGGCCAGGATTCCCTCTGAAAAGAGGAAGGAACTTTATCCACAGAGCACTGAGTGAATTTCTATTGGATACCCCGACGGTGTGAAGGGATATTGTCTTATTGATCTTTCCTTGGACCAGCTCATCATTGAGCGTAGTGTCCAATTCGAGGAAAGTGTTTCGCATGTACCTCAGCAACTGCATGTAGACACCTTCACTCTTCCACATGTACGAGATGATGGGCATGCACATGATGAATCTTCTTCAGACGAGAGTTCTGATTCAGAGGACTTAGATGATTCAGATTCAGAGTCAGTATAGTCGGATGCAGATTCAGAGCATCCAGATGCAGTTGCAGAGCCAGAGTAGAGGCCCAAGTGGGCAAAAACTACTCTTAAGGATACAGGGGATCTCGTTGGTGATCCAGATGATACTAGGAGGACTTGATCTGATTTCGAGGAGCCTCCTATTTCACTCACTTCCACTGAACCATTTCCCTCCAGGCATATTTTCTTGGTTCAGTATTCAGATCCACAATATTATGGCGAGGCTACTGGAAATCCCTTTTGTGAATCCTTCATGCAGGAGGAGTACAACTCCCTCCTCGAGAACCATACTTGGGATCTGGTTCCCCTTCCTTCTGGGAGGAAACTTGTCAAATGTAGATGGGTCTACAGGACCAAGAGCGCAGCGGATGGACAAATCAGTAGATACAAATCTAGGCTTGTCGCAAAAGGCTTTCAGCAAGTTCATGGTATTGACTATGATGAGACCTTCACTCCAGTAGAGAAGATGGATTCCATATGATTGACACTTGACATTGCAACAACCAAATGATGGTAAGTCCATCAGATGGACGTGAAGAATGCATTTCTTCACGGTGATATCTCTGAGGATATCTACATGGAGCAGCCCCATGGATTTATGCAAGACTCATATTTGATCTGTCGACTGAAGAAGTCCCTTTATGGCCTCAAGCAGGCTCTGAGGGCATGGTATGCTAAGATGGACTCTTACATGTTGTCGCAGAACTTTGTATGTTGTAAATCAGACCCAAATTTCTACATGCTTAGGACGGTTGATTCACTTCTACTTTTAGTTTTGTATGTCGATGATTTGTTGATCACCGGGAGCTCGACTTCAATGATTATTGTAGTCAAGAGGATTCTACATGATAGGTTTTTGATGACGGACATGGGTCCTCTGCACTTTTTCCTTGGACTCGAGATCAGTCATTATGCATCAGGCATCAAACTATCTCAGGCCAAGTATGCACGAGATCTCCTTGAGAGATTTCACATGAAAGACTGCAAGTCTTCTTCGACTCCTTTTCTATCAGGATTCAAACTTGAGGATGGCGAGGAGACTCCACTAGTTGATAGCACACTGTACAAACAACTAGTGGGGATCTTGTTGTATCTCACACACTCCAGACTAGACCTCTCATATGCAATTGGCACAGTTTCCAGGTTCACGCAGGAGACACATGAGCTACATTGGAAAACTGCCAAGCGTATCCTTCAATACGTACAGGGCACCATCACCTTTGGGATTCATTATGTAGTAGACTCTACATTAGATCTCATCGGGCTTATTGATTCTGACTGGGCTGGTGATAGCACTGATCGCAAGTCCACATATGGTTACTCACTCAATCTTGGTTTCGGGCCTATATGTTGGTCGATCAAGAAGCAAGCTTCCATTTCTCTATCTTCAGCCGAGGCAACATACAGAGGGGTAGTTAACATAAACATTTAGGCTATGTGTCTACAACATTTTCTCACTGAGTTGGGCATTCAGTTTCATCGGTCCTTCATCATCTGGTGTGACAACCAGATCACTCTAAAGTTCTGAAGAGATCCAGTTCAGAGGCAGGGGATGAATCACATCGATATCCACATTCACTACATCCGGGACTTAGTACACGAGGATATCATCGACTTACAGTTCTGTCTTTCAGCAGAATAGATGGTAGGCATCTTCACCAAGACCTTCACTGAGCATAAATTTCATTCTCTGCGAAATCGTCTTAGAGTGAAGGACACATTTTCCTAGCAACTGTAGTTCTTCTTTTTACATACATTGTACCTTGAGGGGGGGGTTTCCCGTGAGGTTTTCCCTCTTTCCTCACTTTATATTCAGTGTATCTTTTGTATTTGGGTACCTAACATGGCCTCGTTGTCAGGACCCATTCTTTATTTTCACCATAGTGATGTTTAGGGGGGGTGTTGGAGTTACTTCACACACACCTAGGATTTATTTTTCCTAAGGTTTTTCCTTGTTTATTAGTCATAATTAGTCATTATCCAGTCTCCTATATTTTAGGG